>JANRGV010000094.1:41819179-41842326 GCA_024734035.1 Alethe castanea | reverse complement strand
GAGCTATGCTCTGGTACAGCCCTCAGCACTGCTCTGTGTCTCTGCCTGGTGATTTCCTGGAGCTCAGAAGGCAATTCATGAGGAAACACAGTGGCATGGTAATAATGAATGGGATTAAAGATTCTGGGTCAGGCAATCAGAGCAAAAAGGGGTCCCTCCTGATTTTGATGAAGTTTCAAGGAGCTAAATGCTGCAATAAAGAATGACTTTTGCAATTGCCTTTCTCTCTTATCATTAGATTAATGCTGAAAAAAGTGACACTTTAAAAGGTTTAATGCTGAGCTTAGAGCTGTAGCACTGCTGCTAAGTGGACGCCTTTCTTGTTGAAAGAGCAATGCAACAAGGAAACTCACATTGCTTCCTTTCAAAATTGCAGGCTTACATCCATTTACAGTTCTAATTTTAGGTCATTATTGGGAATAGAGGATTGTAGTGTCTCTTCATTTTCCATGGCTTCAATGACATTAGCAGTTTTGAGTTAAGAATCAAGTCTTCTTACAACTCATATGAAGAAGTTCCTTCACACAGCATCTGCATTTCACTCTCTTGCTATAGGTTTCAATCTTGTTTATACACATTTTAACAGGATAATATGCTGCATATTTTCTCTTTATAAAGTCTCTGTCCCTGATTATTTGTCTAACAAAATATCCATCCTATTTTAATTCTCTCTCCCAAGAAACATGAGATTTAATAATAAGTTTTAAATCCTCTTATGCTTCAGAAGTGTGTCTTCCACACCACATTTCTAGAGATGTTTTCATCCAAGCAACTTTTTATTGACAGGTTGACAAGTATAATTTTAGTTCAAAGCATCTAGTCTTTCTGATCTCAGTTCTCTTTAGTATTGTGTATTGGGTCTGGCTGAGATGGAGTTAATTTTCCCCATCAGTCCTCACATTGCTGTGCTGTTTGCTGGTAGCTAGAAGGGTGTGGAGAACACACTGGTGTTTTAGTTATTGCTGAGCACAGCACCAGGGCTGCCTCGCTAATATTCCTCTCACACACACCTGTAGTCTTGGGGTTGGGCAAAATCTTGGCAGGGGATGTAGGGACATATCCAGGACAGGTATGGACAATCCATACTGATTGAAGGAATATTCCACACCATGTAATGACTGATCAGACATACAAACTGGGAGAAGAGAAGGTGTGAGAGTGGCTTTTGCTTTTTTGACCCATAAAATTTCTTTTCCATCCTATTTTCTCCCCTTCCTGTCATTCTGAGGAGGGGAGTGATAGAGCACCTTGGTAGGTAGAGTAAGCTGGCTGCTGGTTGGGGTTGAACCACAACAGGAAGCAGAATAAATTGCTTAATAATATTCTGTGTCTGAAATAAAAAGAAAACCAGTTGTCTCCCAGGGTTGTGTTCAGATGAATACGAAGAATCCTTTAAAACAAAGCCTCAACGACAGCACCTTCTGTCTCTTCACAGCACCCCATGTACGCTTCATCTATGTAGTCAATAACAGAGCAAACCCTATCATTGAACGCTGTTACAAGTAGCACTATCACAAAATATTAAAACCTACTTTTTGGTAATACCATTGATGGTGTTTCCTTTAAAGGACAAAATCACTCATTCACAGCAGGAGGGGAGTAATAAAAGCAGCTTTGTTGGCACTTGGCATCCAGTCAGGGTCAATCCACCACAAATTACCAAATACACTGGCCACAGAAGAAAGAAAAATCACTGTTACATTTCAACATTGATCAGAAGAAAGACAAAACATATTCTCTTGCATTTTGCTCGTCCTAGGATGTAGGGGATAAAGAGACCCCCCAGTCCTCCTTGGACTTTGATTCATATTCTTTTCTGACTTCTTCATCTTAGTCCCTGTTGCTTTCTCACGGACATATGGGAGTTGATTTCAAGATGCCAATCCTTCATGGCAGTTTATGCACAAATACTTTACAGTAAGTATGACACTATGCAAACCTTACACCTACATCTGAGCACCCTGTAGAAATCTACTATTTGATTCCTAATGGCATTGGTCTGGGTCAGAAGGTTTGATGACTTGCAGGAACACTAAAATCCTCTTAGAGAAAAAACAGATCTCACCCAGCTTTAATGGCAAGAAATTCTTCCATATTCAAATTCACTTAATTGAATCAGCTGCAGATCAGCACTAGGAGTTTTTGTGTTTATTTTCTAAAGTGATGCTTGGAGATGCTACAGCGATCACTGAAGTCAGAGCAAAGTTCTATCTTAATTAAATCCAAGTAAAAGTGTGAATTGAATTTTTTCCTTGGTTGAAATTTTGGACCTAATTCAAGTGGTAAGAATAATATTGTTAGGATGCAGCAAGTCTACAAAATGTGCAATTCTAGTTCATGAATTTTGGTTTGGTTTGTTTTAGAAGTCACAAAATCCAACAAAAAGGTGCTAGGAATAGGATATTAAATGCCAAATTGCGATGCAAGCTTTCTATCCACTCTTTCTCAAATTAGTCATTCTCAGCTTGTCTCACTTGTGGGTTCCCTCCTCACACCAGAGAAGTAGGAGTGGTATGCTCCCAGCAGTACCATTGCAATCCATTAAGTTGTGACTCCAGCAGCTGAATAGAGCTCCCCTTACAAGAAACTAGTTTCCTCTGGTCTTAAAATTGAGGAAACGAAACAGGACAGGTCTTAAAACCCTGTCGCCCCCTGTTGCTCAGAGAGCTGAGGACTGACTGGTCTGAATTAGAGTTCCCCATTAGTGATGGTGTAAGTGGATTTCATGCTCTGTGCTCACCTTAACCTGACGAGACTCCGTCTCTATCTGCAAAGCCTCTCCGCCAATTTCCCTCACAGCTCAAAGCTTAATGGGCCATTCAGGAGCTAGACTGCTCTTCACTGGCCCTACAAATAATAACTTCTATAAGCCTGGGACTCTTATCCACAGGTATTCCCCTCTCTGCAGCCTGATAATTCACCCCTAATTACTTCTGCATGAACACCACCATTCTCTCAGGCTCAATTTCATATCCTTTCTCCTCTGTACTACTTGGTACATCAGAAAATCAATAGATGGCTAAGGCAAGCTCCCCCACTGCTCTGCCTTCCCCAGATGCAGTCTTCCTTAGCAATTCTAATGCTTGCTTCTATTTGCTTTTCCCAGCTTATGAGAGCTGCCATTTTTATTCCCTGTGCCTGATCTGATTCCAGACTGTTTCAGACCTGATCTCAGGTCTGTTTTGTGAATGCCCTTGAATGAACCTTAGCCATGTGAGACTTTAAAATATTGTCACAAATTTTCAAGTCCTAATTGCATAACAAATGGTGATGCTATTCCACAATTAACCTTCATTTACATGGCACCACTTCTTACACATGATAATGACATTTGTACTGATGTAATTCTATACATAGTTTGATTAGGTGATTTCAATGCAATTATAAAATACACGGTAAAAAATTACATGTAAAATTATGACTGGAAAATGATTAGACTTGGATATAAAGTACGTTTTGAACAATGAGATGTTTCTTACTTATCCTTATTTAAAGCGGATAAAATAAAAAAAAAATATATAAATTCTTTCTTGTAAAAGGGATCACTTACTTTGTGAGGTCAAATGTTTCTTTTATTCTCATTTTAGTAGTCATAGCTAAGGTTCAACAGTTCTAAATCTGAAGTCCAAAAAATAAGCTTGTTAAGTTGATAATTTTGAAAGCTGTAGATTTTTAGAAAGTTTCCTCTGAGTAAACCAAGGTCATAATATCATACAGGGAGTTTTAAATTAACAAAGATTAGCATACATTAACATACATTAATGTGCTAATATTTACATCTCTAGTCTCGGTCAATGATATTTGTGGGTGTTTTGTGTAATTTTTCCTACTATGGGTATGTATGTCTTCAGCTAGAAACTTAATTAATAAAAGATCATGTGATGCTGAAACAATTCTGATGCATTTATGTATGGATAAAGAAAGCTTTAGCATTCTGCTTGTCTTGGATAAGACTTTTTCTATAAGATCAGTAGAAGGAGTAATTACCTGCCTGAGAGAATTTCTGAAACTGGGTTTCCAGCGAACTGGCTGTATCCTATTATTTCCTCCAGTGCTCTGCAGACACATGTTTTGTGTCAACACATCCTGCTCAAACAAGCAAGATCACACTGAAGCAAAGAATCTTGCCTAAAAGGTTAAGATTTCAGTGCTGTGAGGAAAAGAGTGACCACAGGACATTGAGCTGCCTCCATCCTTCATCAGCTCCACAGGAGGAGCATCCCAGCTCCTTGCCGATCGACCCTTTTCTTAGACATGCTGGACAGCCACCTCTTGGTCCCAGCTGTGTACAAACAGCCTATGAACTGCTTCTCTCTCACCATGTGTTAGCTGCAGATGAGAGCAACTTAATCTCCAGTTAGTTGCCACAAGGCAGAAAAGGAATTTCTACTTTTTTCTGGGCAGATATTCATTAGAATGGCATGGAGTTGGAAGGCACCTTCAAAACCATCCAGTTCTGATCCCCTGCCATGCAGGGATTCCTCTAGGCCAGGTTGCTCAAAGCCCCATCCAACCTGACCTTAAACACTTCCAGGGATGGGGCATCCACAGCTTCTCTGAGCAACCTGTTCCGGTGCCTCACTACTCTCATAGTGAACAATTTTGTTTCTTAATATCTAATCTAAACCTTTCCTCTTTTAGTCTAAAGTGATTCCCCCTTGTTCTGTCGATACATGCCCTTGCAAAAAGTCTCTCTCCAACTTTCTTGTGAGTCCTTTTGAGTACTGGAAGGTTCTGTAAGGTCTGCCTGAAGCTTCTCTTGTCCAGGCTGAAGAACAGCTCTCTCAGCCTGTTCTCATAGGAGAGGTTCTCCAGCCCTCTGATCATATTTGTGGCTTCCTCTGCACTCACCCCAACAGGTTCACTTTTTTCCCATGTCGGAGCTCCAGAGCTGGAGAAATTGTGTAAATTACAATAGTATTTGTGGATCTGAGGGTTCAAGTGTAAATGTGAAATCTTTAAAGCAAAACAGAAGGAAAAACACCCATCAAGAAATCTTACAGAGTAGAGAACACTAGAGCATGTATGAAGGAGAAAGCTGCAGTTGACAGGGAAGCACTAAATGGGACTAAATCAAATGAAACTGTACAGACACAATTTCAGCACATATACTAAGAAATACAGAGGGTGAAACAACAATAATATTTGGAACTGATCTCTTCTTCATTCTTTTTGAAAACATTGCACTGTTTTATTAAAGTAGGAAGATTTTTTTTTTCTTTTTGCTGATATTAGTGAGATATTAATGAAAATGGATAGTGATTTCCTGGCCAAGGTGCAAGTAGCGGATGCCTCATTTCTGGATGTCTAACCATAGACTTCCTTTGAACTGAATTTTATCAAAATTACTGAGAAAATGTATTTTGAAAATCAAGTCCTTTCAAGAGTCTCCATCTGTGCAAACAAAAATTAAAGTAACTGAAAACACCAAATAACTGTTTTGAATCATGTCCCAAGGCTTAAGGGGCATTTGCTTGTTCTTCAACAGTATAGGACTTACATCTGGGAAACCAAGGAGCCTTTCCTCCAGTTGAAGTAGTCAGAACAAGCCAGGAAGGGACGTGCCAGCTTTTTTTTAAATTTATTTGTTCTTACTAGCACAAGCTTTTCTTTGCCTTGCATGTGACGTAATCTCCCTTAACTAGAAAGATGAATATGGTCCACATGACTTATACACAAGGTTCTTCTCCAGTGTCATGGTATTTGATCTTTAGTTAAGCAAAACATTGTAAAAGGCTTGCTAGGTCTTTCCCAGTAAAATATCTACATTTTAGTAGGAATACTAAGAACACACAAGAAATCCAATGTATTGAATCATTAAATCTTCAGAGACTGTAACGCCCTCAAGGACTATGTAGGTATATTGACAGAAAAATGAATAGTCTGATGAAAGAAAGATTAAAATTGCAAAAAAAAAATTGCAAAAGTTATGTTGAAATTATTGATTTCATTATATACTCTATAAAGCCAGCTGTCCTGGCTATAAAGAGTTTATTCTTTATTCTACTTGAGAGAAAAATAATTTTCATTCCCTTATTTAAAATGAACAGACAGCAAATGAATAGACCTTTTCCCTGGGTACATGTGAGACCTGTATCATAATAAAATATATGAAAATGATTAAGAATTATTTTCAGGAAACACATGAAAACCACAGGGAAATCTTTTTGTATAGCAGTAGGAGTAAAGTACTACAGCGTCTATTATTTACTTCCATCAGGAAACCACAGAGCTGAGGGAATACGTCAAGAAATGGATCGGCTTCATGAAGTTTTGGATAAAAAACTTCAGACTTCCTGAAGGAAGTTACATTGCAAGCCTGTGGACTGTGCTGTAACCTCAAACACTGCCATACATTTTGCCAAATCTTTTAGATGCACCAGAGCATTTTAATGTCTTTTACAACTGCTGTACAGCAAAATCAATGGTACCTTAACAGATTTTTTCCATTTATAGGTGAATGCTTAAGTATTTTATTTTCAACATTATCACCTTCCTACAACATAGAAGACCCAAAGAAGATTTTTAATTAGCTTCCCTTCTATAAAATTAGTCTTTTTATTATGCATTCCAGCATAATCATAAAATGAATAAAACAAATAAACTTTGGGATATCAGCTTTTACCATTAAGAATGCTGCCCTGTCAAAACAGTCTTTAAAAAGAGAGAAAGTTAGTATCTACCTGTTTATACATTAAATATCTTTCAGGAATTTTGTTTGGCAAAAATACAGGTGTTACTTTTGCTGATTTCTCCTCTGCTTTCCAACAACCTCAAATTATGCTGGTTGTTTCATCAAGGGAATATGGGAACCATTCTTCAGTTCACCCTTTCAGAAGCAAAGAAAAAAGCATTTCTGAATATATTATGTAGCAAAAAATTATCTTGCAAATTGCTCAGAAGTGGCCACATACTACCCGTAGTGAATATTCTTAATAAGGCTAAAATGTGAAAAACAATTTCTATCTGTTACCATTTTGATTCTTAGTACCACACCTTTCAGTGGTCTTTGAATACATTGCATTCCTTTAGAATTACAGACCTGAAAAGACTGAGCTTTCATTTTCATTTTAATGTCCTTTCTTCATAGGAGAGATGAAAATAAATGCTATCCAGAGCAAATCTGCCCCACAAAAAGAGGCTATAGTCTTAATTAAACTCATCACAGAAATGTTAAATATGAGATGTAATGGATACTCATCTGGCTGCTTTCACAAAAACCCTAACACAGCATCTAACCCTGTTTTATAGCGTGGTCTGCCTTCATTTTCTCTAAGGCACTGTTCAAAGAACAGCTCTGTAGTGTCTGCCACAGTTCTGTTTCAGGCAGAGTGAATCCTCAGTTTTGGAGAGTCACACGAGTTCCAAAGCTGCCAGCTTTCCCTGCCAGGACCACGGGGTCTCCACAGGCTCAGGCAAGCTGCAGACCTGGGGACATGCTCACGGCACCCCAGACTGTCACAGCCAGCCCACAAGCACCCCACATAAATGGCTTTATAGAAAGCTGCTTTTAGTCAGGGCCACACGTGCAAAACAGGCATGGGGACAGGTATCACTTCTGGGCTACATTTACCTCTGGACTGTTACAAAAGAAAAGTGAAGGTCACTCTTTCCATTAGACTCTTTCAGGCATGAATGAATTGGTATGTGCATATTTTGAGACAATGTCTGAAAGAAGTGCACAGGCTGGCAGGAGAGAAAATGGTTATAAAACAGCAGAAAATGCACAGTGGCTGCAATTTCCTATTTCCTTGTTTTCAGAATAATCACTAAAAATAATTCAGAGAATCTAATTTAAAGAACTTGTTGTGCACAGAATTTGTTTAGGATAGAAATTATATTTTGTGGTACTTTGCAGTATACATGCAGTATAATCATATGCAAAACTGAGATTTTAAGGTATAATTTTATTCAAATATGGACATTCAAGAGTAAATGGAAAATTTTTATACCTTTCTGACACTGTTCTGCAGTTTTAGTGACAAAGAGCTTCTCTGAAATGTTTCACATAGATCTTTGTTCCAACAAGGGAATTCTTCCTGTTGAAAAATGTGCATTTTAAATTTTAGTATACAATATAATAGTATATAGAGCATAGAACATAATATCACATTGCAATACTGTTGCAATTTTACTCACTGGATATTGTCATTAAATTAGTGATGTAATTATGTTAAACATAAAAATTCTGGGAAGCTATATTCTGTGACAGAGATAGTGATTTCCTGTTCTTCAGTTCAAAAGGAAAATTCAGATATGCCAGAAGCAAGTTTCACAGAAAAATTGACTTGTCCAGTTCTCAGTATAAAATAATTAAATAAACATGAAAGAAGAATAAATTCTTTCATAAAACACTCATGAAAGACTTCATATCCTCAAGTTGCTCAATTTATGTAGGGGGTGACTTTCGTTTTAACATCTGCCAGTCTTCATTGTCATATTGCAGAAACACATCTTTATGTATAAGCAGAGAAAAAGACTGAAAAGGTCTTTGCCAATATGGAAATCTCTTCTTTGATCTTTTTGCCCACAAAGAGTGATGAAAAAACAACACTAATTCGCCTTTTGTACTTTATGGTTGATGAAACATTACCAGTTGTCAGAGGATTTTTAAGTATTCATGAATACTAGTGCTCTACAACATGGATAATACAAGTGCACTTGATTATTTATAACCCAAGACATCAAACTGGAGGCTTTGAGCCAGACAAGTGTTTAGTTTACATTCTGGCTCTTTATTTTGCTTTTTGCTTATTTGTTTCTCTAGAATAGATTGCCTTCTGTTCCTGAAACAAATTCATTGCTGAGAAGCATTTGTAAATCAAAGACTAGTCTTGTTTCCTTGCTGTCTTTCTCTCCGTGTGTTGTTTTAAGCTGGCTGTGCTCTGCTCACATGCATTTGAAGTTCCTCTTCAGCACTACCAAGTGAAGGGATGCCATTTTCTACATTAAATAGTGGCTCAATGCTTGTGAAACTTGGCAACTGGTGGATTCTTGTGAATTAACAATGGTCAAAAATATTTATAAAACCCTTAATGTTGTTTTTATGGACTTTAATGTAATTAAAATATTCACAGGCTCTGTAATGATATTATGGAAAACACTTGTTAGATCACAAAATGCATTGGTCAACAGCTGTGTCCATGATTTATCTGCCCACATTATGATGATACTGTCCTAATATTTCTCCCAGTGCCTCTTGAGAATGCCTCTCACCTTTAAAACTTCTATAGTCCATTTATAGTTGTCTATTTCCATGACATCTTAAAACTGAAGTTCACAGCTCCAATCTTTAGTAATCTTTCAAACAGCTTAGTTTTGCTTACTCTTTGCAGCTCTATTATTAATCATCAAAATTAATTTCTAATGCAGTCACTTTAGCAATGCCAGAATCTTTCTTTTTATTTCTTTGGGTTTATATCTTCAGCTTTTTGAAATTATTTTTCCCTTGTGGTTGATTGTTAAGAATCTTGATATCATCTCACTTTATTTGCATGGATGCAAAAGAACTGCTCATCTCTTCTACTCTTTTTGACAACCTTGTCTCAACGTGGAATTTTTTAATAAATCCTATTTCATTAAATTGTGTCTTGCAACTTTTAGGTAGACCCTTCTGAAGCTTCTTCCATAATTAGAATATTTAGAAGTTCTCTCCCTCTGTCCTCTGTGTACTCTCCAGTACTTAAAATGGTATAAATTTTCATTGCAACATTTTTTGGATCATCAAAAGCTTTTAGATGAGTAAATGAAAGCATCCAATTTGTATTTATAGATCTATTTCAGGAAACACATATGACTAACATTTCTTTGGGAAATATTATTGCTATATCATATTTGTTCGACATTAGCTAATGGGTGCCAAATTATTTAAACAGGGACAGAGGGAAGTGAGAAATAACAACCAAGAATGAAATGGATACACAACAAGACATAAGCCTGCACCAGGACCATATATCTTTAACTTTAAAAGCCAAAAGAGTTTTTCTCATTATCTATAATGTTCATTAAAATCTATTAATACTTTTTGCCAGGCTTTAACATGTCATTTGTTTTTACTAATGTGCCACAATCCATTGTATTTTGCTTCACATGTAGCCATTTTCTTTTAGATCTCTTTACAAATTATTTTCATCTTGCAGTGCCCGAAGACAATCTGTTCTACAATCATTCTAGAAAACAACTGCTTAATTAGTTGGCAGTATCTCCTCATCCCCTATCCTTTCCTGGCTTTGTCTCTGTTGAGGCTTAACCCCAACCAGCAACTAAGTACCATACAGCTTCTCAGACCGTCACTATCAGGACTGGGGAGAGGACTGCAAGAGTTAAAGTAAAAAATTCAGAGGTTGATATAAAGGCAGTTTAATAGGGAAAACAAGAGCTGTGCACGCAAGCAAAGCAAAACAAGGAAATCATTCACTGCTTCTCCTGAGCAGGTGTTCAGCAATCTCTAGGAAAGCAGGACTCTATCATGCATAACATTTGCTTGGGAAGACAAATGCCATGTCTCCAAAAGTTCCCCCAATTTGTTCTTCTCTGCTTTACATGCTCAGCATGATTCCATATGATCTGGAATATCTGGTTGGTTAGTTGAGATTGGCTGTCCCAGATATGTTCCTTCTCAGCTACTGGTGCACCCCCAGACTTCCCACTGGAGGAGTGATATAAGATGCAGAAAAGTCCCTGATGCTGGGCAAACACCACTTAGCAATAACAGAAACATCTCTATATTATTAACACTTCTAGTACAAATCCAAACACAGTCCTATACTAGTCATTGTGAAGAAAATTACCTCAGGCAAAACCTTATGAAGCTCACACAAAGCAAAATTTTGATTGTGCTTTGATAAAGCTCATTCTCTACACAGCATTGTGAGTAAGGTTGGGATCTTCTACTTGGCATTTGGCCCTTTTAAACCCAGAAAAGATTACTACACAGCCTGAAGCTGAAAAAGCTAAAGGCAGTAGAGGTGAAAAGCCAAAGGGAAGGAGCTGTTAATTTGGAAGATGACAGTAAGGAAAAAGGTAGCGTAGTTACTACAGCAGGGTAACTATGCTACCCTGAGTCAACAAAGAACAAGAAATAACACATCTAGAATAATATGTAAGACCTGAAGAGCTAAGCAGGGGAAGGAGCAAAAGATTCAGCTCAGAGAAAGAAATCCTTCATATAGACTCCTTGCAGCACCTTAGGAACATGGAGTACATGACTGTTTAGTGAGTAATACTTTCAATTATATATGCAGCTAAACCTTTTAAATTTAAACTTCAGAGAAAACTTACAGTTGAGCATTAAAAAGATGTGTAAAGCTCTGTGTGTGTGCTTATGTGTTCTCCTTGCAGGGCAGTTCTCTCAGAATCAGTGTGTGAGCTGAAAAACTGCCTGGATTAGGCATTGATATGAACAATAGCCCAATAACATCCATAGCCATGGGAAAAAGTAACTGTGTGAAAAGGATTAGTGTGGCAGCAGCTGGTGGTGTAGCCACGGGCTGCAGTAAAGCTTATGGAGAAGAGCTGCATTGATTGCATATTGATGGTGTAGCTTGCATATCCACCTCTGTATCCTGGGGCTGCAGAAATCAAAATTCCTTAAAGTGGTGTGCAGGACAAAGAGATTTATTGACCATATCTTCAGAATCTGAATAAACATACTTCTCTCAAAATCTTAGATTCCTCCCTGGCATGCATAATGCTTAGTGCGACAGAGGAACACATTTACACAGATTTGCTAGCTCTTTCTTCTGAGTCTTTTTCCTCTTGTCAGGACTCACAAGAACGTTCTCAAGCCCTTGAATCTGCACAGTTCTCCTGACACACAGCTCTCCCAGTTCTCCTGACTCCATACTGCTTTGCACACAGTGTTGTAAATAGGGCACTCCTGTTCTGCCTTCTTCACTCCCTCTCTCCCTCCGTCCTTCTCTCTCCTCCCTTCTACAGGGTTAGAGACACCTGCAGCTGCCTGCCCATGTCGAGGAGTCACTTGTCTCCAACAAAGATCTCAGCTAAATTCTATTGCCCTGAGATCTCTGAAGAGAAACAGTATCTAACTGGGTGCGCTTTAAATTTAATAGGGGAGGAGAAGCCTACTGCAAACGGATTTGGAGAGGCACTTTACTGACCTGGGCCACCGAATAAAGTGGGAAGAGAGCAAGACTGTCTCAGAAGGCTTTTGCCTTTCTTTTTAACTAGGTGTGCTAAGCTTTCCAAGTGGGTTAGTCAATCCTAATAAAAGCTGAAAAATCCTAGGATCTGTACATGGCATCAGAGGAAATGGAGACTAGTGTATTTACTCCAACAAAATTCAATCGCTTAACAAAGCCATATATTTCTGTACAAGCAAAAAAGCATTCAGAACAGAGACACGTTTAGGTTTATTACACTGGAAATATTCAGTGCTAGCAGATTACATTTACAGATACAAGTTTTTATGTCCTGCTTTAAGGGACAATTTAAAACATTATTTTCAATATTTTGTTTCTTGCCGGAGACAATAATAAACTTCAAAGAGCTTGAAAGTATTCACCCCCACCATAGTGTCTGATTTAACTTTGAAAAAGCATATCTATTCAGCAGAGATGGAAATAGAAATTTTATTAAACCTGTAATTTGGTGATGTTTACAATTCAACGTATACTGTTTACAAATATGATATTAAACGGTCAAGCAGCTACGTGCAGAAATTACATAATATTGCTGCCCTGCAATTTTAGTGTCCTGCCATTGCTCTCTTCAATACAAACATGAAGAAGTGTTCTACATTCAAAATAAAGGTGCATTAATGCAGTTTATTGTGTTTCACTTGCACATTATGATGTGGCATCTTTAAAACATTCACAGAATTTTGAAAGATATTAAATGTAGCTATGTATCTTGAAAGATACTAAGCCAATTTCTAAGCATAAGTCAACTCAACTCCAAATAATAAAATATTGCAGACAAACAGGGCTAAAATCATTCTAAACAGGCAGAAATACTCTCTCCCCTGAGAGAATATTTCTACAGGAAATCAAGCTGTAACTCAGTCAGCACAGTGGGAATCAAGAAGACATTTTTTGTAAATGTGCTAAACAATGAAATGCAAACAAAACTCCCCAGAATACAACAAATATAAGGAAGAAAAATAAGGAAGAAAGAGACAACTGAAAGCTCTGAGAAATTCTTAGAGACAGAAATGTTCCCTGAATCCCTTGTCTTTGCCTTGCAGGTCTCTGACTCTGCCAAGGAATGAAGGATGGTTTTGAATATTGACCAGCTTGTGTTTCAGATGGTTGATGCAGTCCAGTTTAGCTTCTTCACTAAAGGAAGCTGGGGATATGAAACCATGCACCTCAGCTTCCCAAACAAGCCAACTCTGCTTCAGTACTGGAAAACGAGAGGATAAAAAGGGTTTTTTTCATAATTATTCATCATGTCATTTATAAGATGGGCTACTGATGATACAGTACATTAACAAATGTGTGAAAAATAACCACAGAGAGTCTTGAAAGTAGACATGAAAAATGTTTTGGAAGAGAAAAGAAGAACAAGCTGTCCCTCAGTTATACTACTGATGTGTCTGTGCTATGGCCTGATTCTACTTTGAACAAGAACTGAGTAAAAGAAAACTGTCTGCACTGAAAAATGGATTTTTAACCTAAAAGTTCTATTTTTCATGGCAATTAGAAGGCCAAGGTAAACTCAGTCACCTCTTCTTCAGTCTTCACCCCTATACAGGAATACAGGAAAAAGTTGCAAACTGTCTTACACTGACAAGACTGTCCAGTTATCTCCCAGGTGAAAAGGTCATTCCATTTCCTTAACAATAAGCACATGAATTTGTTTTTGTCAAAGCAGAAAAGACACAAATTTTAAAGCGGAGTTTTAAGGGATTTGATCTGCGTTCAGAATAAATATCAGTACCATTTTCTAAATGCCTGCTTTACTGCTGCTGAACAGATCCTGACAGAGAATACAGAGCACTTAGAATCAAAGCTGTATGGAACCAGAAAACAGGGTGAGGGGACACAAGAGGAGGGAATGCTGTCTCAAAGCCACCTAGTCACTTGGAAGCCTTTCATGAGACCGACTGCAGTTGCTGAAGCCATGGCAGATGGGACACCCTGCAGAGCCATATGCTACCTGTAGCAGAATACCTTTCACAGCTGGATCTCTCTGGCTTGTACAGATAATTACATGCTGTGGGACAGGGCCACATGCTCTGGTGACACTGCTGGAAATGTGGTGGCTGCAGGGGAGAAAAGGAAATGGCTCTTTGGCTGTGAAAAGTTAAGAAATATGTTTTCATGTGAGCAGTAAAAGTATTCAGTTGTGCAGTTTCCTTTAACTAGGGATGCAGGGTGCATAGCAGTGCTCTAAATTCCAGTGGGCATTGCTCTCTGAAGCCAACTGACATGCAATCTTGAAAAGAATCCTGAATTTATTTCAGTGGCACTGAAAAGATCAGAGAAATGAAGCACAAAGTCACAACAGAGATTTATACTATTCTACTCAGTGGCAGTGCAGTTAAGTAATAGGATCTCTTAAGTTTTTCAGAGGTGTCACAAACAGAGAAACCAATTCTAGAATATGTGTGTGTAAACAGTGTGAAATCGAGTACTACACAGGAAGAGGGGACCACTGTGACATACCAGTGGGATCTCTCAAGAGCAATAGAAATCTCTTATTTCTTTACACATTGAATTTAAAGAGAACACACATAAAAATTATCTGCTTAGTTATTAAGCCTAGGGCTTGTTGGTTTTTGTTGTTTTTTTTTAATTCTTGAATCTAGCAGTAGTAAAGAGATTTAAGAAGTTAGAAAATTATTATAGCAGCAACGAAGCATTTAGTTTGAAAAAACATTATTTAGCGAAACACAGACCTTCAAATCTTAGCAAAACCCCTAAGAATTACACGGCAGATTTATCACCAGAATTGGAAGAAATAGATATAACACTTAATGCTCATCTTCCAATGTGAATTTGCAGAATCCCGTATTTATTAAATATAGTAATTTCTTGATCAACTGGTCCCCTGTTCACAAGTCAAAAGATTATTTTTCTCATTGTGAAAGCACAAATTCATTATGGGTCTAAAAATCAATTCTGTGAGGCATCCCATAACATAAAAAAAGGTTTATACCTGCACATTTTTCCTATGGGAACAAAAAGCATTCAAAAATGTCCTTAATCTTAAATGGGTACCCATTTGAAATTTTTTGAAATACCAAAACTTCTAACAATTATTGATTGGTTGGAAATTTCTCCATTGTGTGTTAATCTTCTCACATGATTTTTTTTCCTCTGGTTGATGAAATAATGTTTATGGTTAGAATGTCAGTTCAGCTGTTGTGACTTTAAAAATAAATGAATTCAGGCTTGTTTCTCTGCTCAAAATTAAAGAATACAATCCAAATGAAAAATATTCTATATAAGAAAAAAAATGGTGGAAAATAACACCTGGAGCTGTTGCATGGAAGTAAGATAATGTTACTGTAAGTCTATGACATTATCTATGAGCAAGAATGAAGAAATCTTATATGAAACTAAGTCTGAGATTAAAAGCAAGTTTTATACTGGTGGGGGTTGTAAATTTTTTTGGTGTGCTTTTATTTTGCTTCATTTGTTTTTTTGGGTTACTTGTGACTAATGAAATTTTAATGAATTTTGTCTTTTAGACAAAATAATATGGCAGTTTATGAAAATGAGAGATGTGGAAGCAATAAAAATACATTTAATAAATAATCCTGGTTCACATTTGTAAACTTATTTCAGAGGAATGTGAGGAAAATTTTTAATTGTTAAATATATGCCATATAGTTCAAAAACATTGCTGTATAGCTTCTTTCACAGGATAGAAAAATGTTATTAACATCTGCAGCACATACTTAGCTGCAAATATGAGAAATTACAGAAAATCTGACCTTTCCACTTCTCCATGATTATAAATTTCCTTTTGGAGCCACTTATTTCCAAAAGGAACAATCTGACGGCCTGATGCAAAATGCTACTCATCTCTAGAGAAGTCATTAGATTAGTTTTCCTACAATGACCTTCAGGTCAAGGAAGGTTTACTAATCCTGATAGTGTGAGATCAACGAAACAATGAATTTTCTAGGGGGCTAACATTTTCCATGAAAAATCCTGCTATTTACAGCAACCAAGACACATCATTATAAGCAAAATATCTGAGTTGCTAGCCAATAAATGTATATATTCTCTATATATTTTGTTTTTAATTTCTCCTTGCATTCCTCATTCACAAAACCACTCTTCTTCAAGGCTGCCATGAAGTAAGCATTTGAATTAGTTTTAATACAAGATCAATAATAGGGTAATAATGTTTCAAGATATTTCATTAGCTACTATCTCTTTAAATGTGTTAGAAATCTTATGAGAAGGTACTGAACTGAATGCACAGCATCTTATGCAATAGAGTTTAAACTTAGTTTTGCAGTTTATATGATGTTGTAGCAGTATTTTCAACACAATGAGCATTAAGAACATATGACTTTTGACTATATTTTTCTAGTCAGTTAATAGCTTGGGGGTGGGCTTGGTGGTGAAAGCATTCCCAGCTCTTCATTACACAGATCTCCAAATGAACTTCTGTGTTGTAGTAGCTACTATCTGCCTAAATTGTTGGAATAAGAGAAGGCAAAAAACAGAGAAGAGAATCAAGGGGGAAAAAATGAACTGACAAGAAAATAAACAAGTTCTGAATAATGAGCCTGATTTATCATTCATCAGTCTTATGGTGATGAATGAAATTGTCGGAGTTAGTCTCAGTAAAAGATTCCCAAAATTGAGGAATAAAGGTTTGAAAGTTTCTTCTTGGATCAATGGATCTACTGGTGGATTACAGGCTGGTTTTGCCACTGAGTAAACAATTTTTTTATTTGTTTGGGAATTAATATTAAAAAAAATTCATTTCATGCAAGTACCTCTGCAGAAGGATTACAGCCAGAATGAGGTAGCAAAATCCTGCCAATATCCAAAACGTCTTCATTCTTCATCTAGGAAGAAGATTAACTTTTGCTAAGAACAAGTATTCAATCCTGTATACTTGAGTTGAGTCTGAAAGCCAATTACAGCCTGTTGTGGTGATGATTTTTGTAAATGAGATGCTTTACATTTACATACATGTATAACATTAAAAGCATAAATCTTTATTTTAGCATCTTAATAAAGCAGCAGAGAATGTTCAGAGGAACTTAGTTCCCAGATATTAATGGACAATATACCTTCATTTCTGAGAAAAAGACCTCTTTCACATCTAAATACTGACGAGTTATGCACGTAACCTAAGGCATCACATTTTGAAAAACACCGGTCCTACTGTCAGATTTTACAGTCCTGCTCTCCTGCCCCATCCCTGCCAAGGATTTAGTGCCCAAAATAGCAATAATATATCAAGGAGCCTGAAGTTGAACCATATATTAAATTAACTATATGGATTAAAATAGCTGAAGATGTCTCCAGGGAAGCAGTTTAGTTTAGGTTCATCAGTTGCTTTTATCATATATATGTCCAAGAAATATATATTCAAAATAAAAATGACAAATAGAATTTTATACACTCCACATTTTTTATAATGTTGGATTCTTGAAGCCACCTAAAGTTTGAAAATATGATATATATAAAATGGAAAACTTCTTTTAAATGTTAAAGTACCTCAGATCACCTTACAATCATCTAGAACAAAAATTTGTTTTTCAGCCTGAGGAAGCAAGGAAAAAAAACTGAACCCAAACTGGAAGTAATTTGCACACAGAAAAAAAAAGGAATACTTTGCATTGTTAATGTCATACAAATTTTAACGTATTCATTTTCCCATCCACTTTGCCACTGATCCAGTTTCTGTATTTCTCACAGGGAAGCACTGTTTTCTCTTTATTTAGAATCTGACAAATCACTGGACAGGCATGTCTTTCAGATAATTCTGCCTTTCTGGCCAGAGAATACCATATCAAAATAAGTCATTTACCACAGATGGTACAGAACCCAATGCTTGAAGACAGGTTTGGGATTATTATTCCTTCAGAAAATTTGTGTTGCATCTAAAGGAAAACAATTTGCTTAAAAACATTTATGGTTCAGAGACGAAAAAAAAGTAAATCTTGTTTCAATAGGATGGTCTAAGTGGAATGTTTAAAAATGTTCAGATGGGGGACAGGGAAAGAAAGCAGGCAAATATATGCTCTGAAATACACAACTTTTGAATTCTAAGTTACCCCAACAGAATCTAAAAATCTTCAGTCTTATGAGCATATATGACTTATAAATATCAGCATACAGCAATGTAAGTCTTAGCCCTAAACATTCAGAATTTGCTGGAACAAATGTAATGTTAAAATTACCGTGTATATTTAACATGAAAAACCAATACTACATCTTGTGTGTGTTGCACTAAATGCAATATAATATACATCAGAACTAAACCTCAACATTTTCTGCTGCTTCAGCAAATATCTATTTCTATCTAAAGTCTTGTCAAATGGCAATAAAGTAAAAAGCTTATTCATTTCATGAATATAGGCATGTAAATTGTATTCACTTAAAGAAAATGTAAGACACTGCCTCTGGTTTTGTATGAACAGTTTATTATTGTCAATCAGATGCAAATCTTTTCACTTGGTAAAACTGCCTTCCAGATGAAATATATGACATTTACTTAGTGATAAAAAAGGGTGTTTGATAAAATAAGTAACACTCTCAGTTTGTGAGAACACAAATGTTTCCAGGAGACTGTAACAAACAAGTTTCTCAGTAAATGACATGTCAATGAAAAAGGCTAAAGCATTTTATGTTGAGCACCTGCAAACTTGAATCTCCATGCAAAGCTCAAGAAGATTCTCATTCACTCTGATTTCAAGATATTAAAACCCAAGTGCTTCTACTAGACTAGAATGATAGAATATATAGAATAGATAGATGATAGATAGATAGATATAGATAGATGACTGATAGATAGATAGAGAGATAGATAGATAGATTAGATAGATGTAAATGCTGGGATGAGGGCACATCGTGTGAATGTGCTGTGTGTCAGATTTCTGACAGGGAACTTGCTATGGTATTAGACTGAAAGAGTTGGACCAAAGAGCAAGGTTGAAACTTTTAAAATGTTTTTAAAATTAATTTAAAAACATATTTAAAGCAAAAGACCTGATGAATCTGCACTTGAACCTAGGGGAGTCAATAGTTTCAAGGCATATATGCCATATACAATTCACAAATGGGAGACCCCATCACAGCTTGGGGTTGTGCAAGTGTGATATCCCCACTGCAGCATCTTCTAGGTGCAGTAGGAAGGACAGCAAAACCCACCAAAGTAGGAATGCTGTCTAATCTGGTACCTTTCTTTATCCAAGAATCATAAATTCTTCTCCCATATGAGAAGAATCCAGGTGTTCCCTGTTTTCTGATCCGTGTGTACCTGCTAATATTATGGAGAATGCCTACAGCTATGTCAGGGCGCAGACACTGGTTATGATATCCTATCACATCACTCTGCTTTACTGCATAGCAGTGCCACATCACTTCTTACTCTACGGTCCAGTGAAAATAAAAGCCCTGGAAACAGCACTGTGAAAAAAAACATTTCAAAACCATAATAATTCTCACATGGCACCCTTCGGTAACCAGGTTTCAGTACATTTCAGTCAGCAATATTCATTCACCTAGTTCAAAATCCAATCTTTCTCTTGCAAAAAATAAAAAAAATCAGACTCATTTAGCATGAGATTAATTACTAAGTATATCCTTTTCAAATATACTAAATTATTTCTTCAAATACAAGAGTTGTTTTCTCTTTCTGCCATAGCTGTGATGGGTACAGATGGACAAGTGTTAAGAGAGGTTAAGATCCCAGATCATTGTACTATTAGCAGTACTAGGGCTATTCAATTATTCACAGACTAAATAAAATAAGGTAATTAAGAAATATATGTTATATATGAGATGCAAAGGCCATTTATTATTGGCCTTTCTGGGCAATGTGTGGGTTACAAGCCAAGAAAACTTCCTGTAAAATGTAGAGAGGTTCTTCAGCCTGCAGGTGCCACCTCTGCTGTACTCTGCTTCTCTTTTTATTGATTTTTGATTTCAAACTAAAATATTATTAGCATCTAATTGATTATATTTAAATAGTTTATTCACAGATTTTCTATCATCTGTATGTCATAGTATAACTTCTGCCTTTATTTTAGTGTGTCACACCTGTGTGTTTGTTGTATGCTATGGATAATACTCATTTGTATCTTTTACTGCTGTAGAAGAGGTAGGAAAGAGAGAGAAAATATGTTCTATGACTAGCTCAGTTTAAGCAAAATGGATGACTGTACCTTCAAGGACATCTCCAGTGGAGAGCAATCTCCAACTCAGTGTAAAAGCAGCTCTGAAAACTCTCATCTTCTTTTCATTATTTACCCGCTGACCTAAAATAAATTGATCAACTGTTATACAAAACAACAGATCCTTCTACAATTATTCTATATCTCTGAAATTTCTGTTCCCAAAGAAGCCTGTTATTTCTTGATCTCTTGATCCCCCTGTTTGCAGTGGTTCACTTGACATGTAATCATATATATACTGAAAAAAGCTTCACAAGAAAATTATTCATTAAAATGTTGCCTTTCCTAGTGTATATCTAAAGAAAAAATTTTCTTCTCTTAAAATTCTGATTATATAATTGTGTATCACAGACTACCCCGCCTCCTTCTTGGCACAAGGGACGCAGCCCAGCCCAGCCCATTTTAACAGTCTAAACTCATTTGGCTTTCCTGGAAACAGAAAATTTTCAGAATATCTTAGGATTGTCCAGTCATCAACATTCTGCAGAAAACTACTCAGACTTCTAAATATTGATTAAACTGAAATTTGGCCTCTGTCTTTCTAGTGTTGATGCATATGAAACAAGGTCCAAGTTTAAGAGATGGAATCTATGTTGTTTCCACCCATTTGACTCTCATGGAGGAAAACAATTCCATGCTTTACTGATTAAAGAAATACATGAGAGAAATAATTTGGAGATACTGTAAATGACCTCTTTACTGTAACTTTTATTTCCTTTTATATTAATGCAATTAAATAATCATAAACCCAAAGTTTTATAAAGGTTTTTATAAATGCACAATTTAAATCTTTTCAAGGAAGTCTTTAAGGACCATGGAGGCCAAACTCAGATGCCACAGTATTGACCACCTGATCTAAAGGGCAGCGAAGCTGGTAGACAGGGAAAGTGCAAGAATTTGCCTGGAATTTGAGGGGACAATCAAAAGGCAAAATATGCATGCCAAGGCCAAAGAGATAGATGTGAGTGCAATTTGGATGAGGCTGGAGTCAAGAATGGAAAATTTATACAACAACAAGAGAATCTGAGGCAAGAAAGAGGCAAGGTGGACCAAGGCTGGATGACCTGACTTGCAGCTGAGGTAAAATCAAGATCTGGTTTTGAGGTCTGGAAGCAAAATGGTATCAAAGACAAGACTTCAGTCTGAAGCAGTTTTAATAGTCAAATTTTCCCAGGTGCTGCCTAAAATATCTGTGCTTGGCAGGGATGTATAAATATGCACTTCTGTTTGATGGATGACTCAGGGCTGAATGAACTGTTTATAATTTCTTATTAAGTATTTGAAATATTAATGTCTTATATTCTGACATAAAATAGGGGGTAAATTCCTAATATCTGCACCAAACAGCTTCCTTTCTTCACAGTTTTTCATTAAGGAACTATGCCATTAAAAAGATACATGACAAGGATACAAGACAGATAAATGTCTTTCGCCATTTTTCCCCATTATACACATTGGGCAGAAAAAAATTCTAACTCATACACAGCTCATTTTTAAAAGCTTAGTTGCTCTTAGTATCACATTGATGCTAAAGCTTTATAAGTTTAGTATGTGAAATAGCTTTGTCATAAACCAGTACCTCCATTTTGTCTTTTACTTTACTTAAATATTTTGTTCAAGGGCCCTATGCATAAATAATGATAGTATGCCATATAACGGTCAAAAGTTTTTGCAATATTCTCACGTGTCTGGAATAAATTATGGAACACTATTCTAGATGGGGGAAAAATAGGCTTGACAACCTTCTCTCCACATTAACAGTGTGTGTAGTGTAGAGTATAAAACATATTTGTAGTTGATGGTGAATTCTTAATGTCTGGAGCCGTGCACAAGAGGCAATCTGGATATAGAAGATGCACAGGTTCTGATGGTTCAGCCTTTGACCTGTATGCATGTGATGATGGAACATCAGCCCCTCTTCTGCCCTAATCAGGCATAAAATTGACTAAAAGAGCAAAAGCCTGTCAGCTAATGAAAGAGTATTTTCAACTAAATAACACATGTGAGGCGAGAAATGATGGTGTCTGACCACAAATGCAGGAGTTAGAAGCTTTAATTAGCCAGGTGTCATCTCCATGCTACCAAAGCCAGGTAATTTTAACAATTTATCAGCAACTGAAAATTTGACAGTCCAGTGATAATGTTTTTGTTTTTTTCTTTAATTACACACAGAGTCAGGGCTGACCACAGCTAAAAATTTCTGATATTCTCTGTATTGCAATATGCTGCTGCTGTTTGTTCCCTAGACATACCTGACACTGTTTACGTCTTATTTGAACCAGAAAGCTTAAAGCAGCTGTGTATTTATTTAGACTTACAAGTGAGCAAGAATAGGAGTCAATATCTCACTAATACAACTCATTACTCTTCTGTTGTGCACAGTTTGAAAGGTGCCTTGGTGCTAGAGCTGTCTACAACAGCTCTACAGCTGTCTACAACAGGGTCTACAACAACAGACTTCTTGTGTGAGTGTTCACAAGGCACATAGGCATCTCACATCATCAAAGCTGAGATATTTTTTCCTAATCTACTATGTGAATGCTTTTGAAAGTTAATGGATGAATAGTCTAAGTCACATAGGGTCCTAAATAAATCTGTACAAGTAACACATGGTGACAAGCACAAAAGCATTATATTGTCTGCTACACATTTTAAAAGGGAACATCTTAGAAAAGAATTAAGGTAGAAGGATTAAACAAAGTATCTTTGTAATACAGTAATTGTATTTTTTCAAAATAATTTTTCTTTCTTCAGCTCAAAAGTATTTTCAGTGATTTACTCCAATTAAAATCTTTTTTTCTACTACTGAAACACA
>JANRGV010000094.1:41791725-41819079 GCA_024734035.1 Alethe castanea | reverse complement strand
TTCAGTGATGTACTCCAATGAAAATCTTTTTTTCTACTTCTGAAACACACTTGCTAATTGTTGTCACTAGAGGACAAACTGTGCTTAATTGCTCCTGCATCTTAGGTCTGCTCTTTGCATCAATGTGTACAGAAAGGTGAAGATATGTTTGCTTAACAACACATCAAAATTTTCATTATTTGAATTTTATCTGTGTTCCAGCATTTTGATGTCTATGTTCATAAAGAATTTAGATACGGAAAAAATGACAGAAAATAATTATTAGTTTCATTCATAACCAATATTCTGTGTGTTTGTGTGTATATATCTGTGTGCACATATAAATGTGTTCTTCAATGACCTTGAAGACTGTAGAGTTGTTTCTCTCACATATTCTCACTCTTCATTCCAGCTGCACTTGCTGAGGGTTTTTTTTCTTTTCTTAAATCACAAAGGTGCTACTACAGCCACTGATGGCTTTGGCCAGCAGCAGGTGCTGGCTCTACTGGACGTGGGAAAGTTTCTGGCAGTTTCTCACAGAAGCCACCCCTGTAGCCTTCCCCAGTGCCCAATTCAGCTACCAACTTTTTTGAATGGACTGAAATGCATTCATCCTAGTGCTTTACTCCTAGGCATTAGATAAATATAAGAAAAAAGCCATATGCAAGTGCTGGTTTGCAAATAAATTTTCAGTTGGAAACAGCTAAGACAGTTTCCTAAAGGCTTACAGATGCCAGAAAGGAACAAATAAGCATCTGGTCTATCCAGGCAACAGAGATTCCAAAACATACAATCAATCAAGGGCACAGCCACGTTGGGGGAGGGGCACCCCACTTTTGTGGGCAGTGAAAGGTAAATTTTTGTTGCATTGGCAGATTTATGCCACTGAAAAGCAAATTGCAATTTTGTTGCTGCTATGAAACAACGCCAACAGTGTTGGTAACAAAAAAACAAAACAAAACAAAACAAACCAAACAAAAAAAAAAAAGAAAGCTAATAGAATGAAAGCTTATCTTTTTCTCCACAGTTTTATTAATATTTGGAAAATCAGCCAGTGCAGTACTTTCAGTGCAGGTTGAGAAGTTTGTTATAAAAAGGAGAAGGAGCCTGCAGTCACAAACAGACTCCACTAATTACTTCTTTCAGTGGTGACCAGTATTCTACAACCACGGCCATTTAAGGTTTGACACGCTATTCATGCAATATTTAAAATTCCAGCAGTTGGGTCAGGACAGAGCATGTGTACTTGCAAAGGGAAGCCACAGGAATTGATGTAAAAGTCCAGCCTAACCTGACCATTGCAAAGCTATGACAATGTGCTATATGAATTATTTAATGACAGCAAATCACTACCAGAATAAACAAATAAGTAACCATCCTCCAGAGTGTAGTATAGACATATTTTGAGTGCAGGGAAAAAAGTGTGGACCAGGAGAAGCAAAAGGGGAGAAGAAAAGAACTAACAGTTACCTGTAGCTGATGCCTCAATACATGCTACAATATATCTAATCTATGAATATTTAAAATGTTCAAAGTTGCAATCACTGTGGGTTGGAGCAGAAAAAAAAGATTGCTGTGTTGTAGATGACAGCATCTGCTGGCTGCTTCAAGCAGGGCCATTTGTTTTGGTGAACAAATCTATGGCCACAGGGAGGTTTTCCCAGCAAATTTACTGATGCTGCCACTTGTGTTACAGAAGCAAAACCGGGGAACAGCCTATCATGTGACATGGATGGCTGCTGAAGGAATATGCCACAATAGTTTCTTTGATATGAATCACTGTGAACTACTGGTGTAGGTTCCAAAGTGACAACAAATCCGAAAGCAATAATTGAATTGAATTGAATTTTGTAAGGAATACACAACTACATTATGTATATTGTAGTACATTTCCCAAAATATTTCAAAAGTAATTCAAGGCTCTGCCTAATTACTTGTATGTCTTCCTAGGCCATCCAAAAATGTAGCATTTAATCACTTTTCAACTGCACATGTTACCGGGATCTGCTCGTCAGCAACCCAGATATGGAAATTAATGTGCGCCAGCAAATTACATCAATTTATTTGCTGTGGTTTAATTTCATTACTCATGATAAGAGAGATTGAGCTTAACAGCGCTCCCTTTATGTACAAATAACCCCCCGGGTGACATATCACGTGAAAGCAAATTACTGCACATAATAAAATGACACCACAAATAAAAATGCATTTCCTAATACAGTTATACTCAGAGACAAACAGTTAGTAAACATACATTTGGCACTGAGTCAGTAATCAGCACCACTTCCTCACTTATGGAATAATCTAAAGCATATGATCCTTGGGAAAAGCAGAAGGAGATGAGCATTCCATGATGGTTCCCATCCTGTTTGCTCCTTGTCTCTGGTCCACTAACCACAGCAGGCAAAGTGGGGGCTGCTACAGAGCAACTCCTTGGGGCACTCCTGCGACAGATCTGGGCTCTACACCAGCTCTCTATCGGATAAACTTCCAGCATTCCTCTGAAACTGCAGCCAACTGATTTGTGAACCCATCTGTTTGGGACATGCAGAAGCAGGTTTGGCGTCTGTAAAATAAATGCCTCCCCATTTATTAGGAGCACTTGTCATTCCTATTGTAATGCAAGATAGGTTAGAGATTTCTTGTCAACAAACTCTAGCAACTGAATTAAACAGAGCCATTTCCTGTTCCAAAGAACTTACAATACATGTATTTTATAGCTGTTTTTTTTCACAGGACTGTCTAAGGAACTGACATTGGTAGGAAATGGACATTTGAGCTGTGGGAGAACAGGAGTAGAAAGATGTGCCAAAGCGTGACTGCCTGCATCTCAAGTAGCAGAGGCAGGCAGAAAGCCTGGCTGCAGGATATAGAGCAAGGCCTGGCACAAGGCTGTGTGAGGAAATAGACTGATTGGAATCCATTTTCTCATAGCTTTGAAGCAATGCTCCTCACTGCCATGTAGTTCAGCCTCTTCTTACTGTGTCTTACCAATTTAGTTATTTTTATAAGGGAGTTAGAACTCACAACTGCAGTTAAATGAAAGGTGTTTCAAAGACAACTGCAGGGAGTCCAGTCTTTACACTCCCCAAAACTCACCTTATGATTCCTTGAATAAACATCACTAAGACAGTAGTTGAAGTATAAGCAAGTTTAAGCAAAAATGTGCAGCACAAAAGCAAGCAAGACAGATTATGTTTCTATGCTTCCAATTCTCTCTCCTCACACTATACTAAACTTTGTCGTCTGCATTTGTTCCCAGAATCATGTACACCATTTTACACTGATTAAAAAAACAGGCAAAATACAAATAATACTATTCTTTACCTTGCATGGCAAAAAACCTGATGCTGGAAACTGCTGAACTGCAACTTGCTATTTTCAGCCTTCAAGCAGTTAATGATGAGGACAGGCAACAGCAATCATCCCCTAAGGGTTAACTGATCCAATAGCCACTGCTTGTTCCTCCAGTCACTGCTGCAGAATGTCAGGATTTCATAAACATATATAGGATCCAAATAAATACATTGCCCCCATAGAAAAGCAGGACCATTTATCAACCCTGAGGATATTGTCAGGAGAAAATAAGGAAAGTCAAGTGCAGTAATGCTCTTGATATACTGCCTGATGACACCGCAAGATGTAAAACACAGCTTGGAAGAAACAGACACAAACAAGAGGTTGCTTTTCCTCAAGGCTATTGCCCTCAGGGATGTATGAAACAGCCTTTGAGACCACTGGAAAAGAGAGAGGAAAACTGCACACAGACATTACTGAGATAAAGTTTCTTTATCCTTTTCCCTGAAATCATTTGAGGTACCAAAAATTGGCTCTTCAGGAAATGTCAGGCACTTATTGTGCGAGTAAAGCAATTATTTCTTGTAGAGTTGGAACGGACGCTGAAAGATTCTGCGCTTGGACTGGGATCAAAGAGAACTTGAAAGTTTGGGAACTTATCTGCAACTTTAGGGCAAAATAAAGTGTCCATGTCCTTGCCTTTGCAATGGGACAATGGAGCAGACTAAAGAATTTGTTGAGATCATGGCTGAATCCTAGGTCCAGAATAGGAATAGGTCAGTTATGTATGATGATATTTCATACCCTCAGTGAATAGTACCTGCCCTACAGGGACCCCAAAGGTAACAAGGTATGGACATGTTAGGTGGATGGTTTTTAGCAGTGTCTGTTGTGACAGAACAAGAGATAATAATTTTAAACAAAAAGAGTGTCAATTTGTATTAGATATAAGGAAGAAGACTTACAAAAAATGTGATAATACATTAAAAGAATTTGCTCAGAGATATGGTAGATGTCCCGTCCCTGGAAAAATTAAAGGTCACCCTGAACGTGGCAAGTTGGACTAGAGGACCATTGAATCCAACCCCAACTATTCAATCATTCTGTAAAAGGAACAGCAATTGAAAAGTCATAGCTTTCTCAACATGTTTGAAATGCCTGTATTAGTCTGTCCTACAGAAGTAGTGTCACAATATACTTCTTGACTGTTGCATTTTATAAAAGCTTTTTATGTTTTTCCTCATTATCCACTGTTAATGAGTATTATATACTCTTCTGAGAACTTTCTTTGACTAATATGTTCTTTACTTCACTACTAAGGTTGAATTTCACCCCTGATTTCCTGTAAGCCATCTGTAGTTTGAATGTAGGAATCATTTAATTTGAGAACATTTTCCAGATCCCACAGATTCCAAAATTTTATAAGAAAAGAAACATATTATTATGAAATAATAATTGATAACCTTCAGCAGCATTATTTAGAAAGACTACATCAAACAATATGTTCTGTTATTGCTTAAGTGTTTCTTTTGAGTTTTCTCAAAAGAACTCTAAAAAAATCCTGTTTCATTCTGCACCTATATCCTAGGTTCCATCACGTCTAGAGACATGATGTTTTCCTGTTTTCAAGAATTCATATCTTTATATGGAGAATAAGAAAAGGATCATGGTCTAAATAAAAACTGATCTTGACAATTCAAAAAGTGTTTTAGAATAATTACTCAGAATAATGCAAATATTTATATTAGGGGGAAGTAGGGAAAAAAATTACTTTCCCTACACCTTTAGTTTTACAATCAGTTGAAATTCCAGAATCCTGAGACATTTCTATCCCCTCAATGGTGTCATGGTAGTTTAGTTAGATAGTGAGAACTAATTGTTCTGTTTAAAGCTAAGTGAAATAATAGACTATCACTAGTGAACTATCACTATTACTTATTTAGTTGCCTCTCTTTAGTTTACTTTTTTCTAGTAGCAAACTAAGCCAAGAAGAGGGATGAGTCAATAAAACAGCTAAAACAGTATATTCAATGAGTGTTCCAAGCTGCTGAGCAATCCTCTCAGAGTTGCTAATGATAATTACTCAATGTATGTAAGTATTTATTCCTCTTTAACAATGTAGCAAACACTTATTCTAACAGGTAAATGCACAGTGAATGTTGTTGGTTTGTCTAATATATTAAACACTTGAACACAGCTGCATACTTAACATATTAACTCCAAGGTTACATTTGTAAAAAGGTAAAATGCTTTGTATAAACTTACGCTGGAAAATACCTGGAAGATTGGTCAAGTTAACCTATTTTTAAAAAGAACTAAAACACAGCTGTCTGATTTTTAACTCAACATGTGGAAGAAATTGTATTTAAAAACAACCACTATCTGCACAGACAAAATTTACTGCCTAGGAATACCGAACTACTAAATGCCCTACTTTTTAACAAGGACTACTCAAGAAATAGGGTGGGAAAATAGGGAGGGATGGACTTTGGAACAAGAGCAATTATGCTTCAATGCAATATATTATTTTTAAATAACAATTTGCTTTCTTTTTGTCCATAGATCTAGGTATATTTAGTAAGAATCATAATCATAGTAAGAAAAAAAAACCACAACCAAATGCATCAAATTTGGTTCATTAGTAAAAAGAAACAAAAAGTATTTAGTCTTTAAAAACTTTTTAGTTTTTAATTTCTACTGAAAATGTCTACAACATTACATTGCTTACATCATTACTCAGTTGTGGCTGGGCTTTTCCAGCTCCAAAAGGTTTTTATTTCAGCAAATCAACTCTCCGGGGATTTCCACCAATATCAGTCTTATACAAGCACTTGACTCTAAATATATATTTAACAATAGGAAAGGCATAATTTCTGATAGGAAGATATAGTTTAATAAATAAGACACTTTTTTCCCCTAAAGTATTCTCAATTGGCCTCCCATAAATAATTACAAAGAATGCACAAGTAACCTCAGAGACTGCAATCCTACTTCATCTATGATTGGCACAAAGCATTATCTTGAAAGCTCAGGTGATATTTCAGTGGTACGCAAGCCTTGAAAAAACTTTTGAAATAGGATGAATTTCAGCCTAAAAGAATTATACCAAAAATAATATGACATTGAAAAATCAGGCAATTTTACAAAGAATTGAAGCTACGGTATAGAGATGAATGAGACCTTGATAGCAGGTATGGTAGACAAATCTGACAAATCCTGCTATGATGTCTCAAAAGAGATTTTATTAATACACATAAGTATAAGTCATTTGAATAGCTGTACCAAATAATGCAACATGTTACTTATCCTTTGAAGTTACAAATATGTAACAGGAACACAGAGCAAAGCCTGAAAATAAATGCTGGGTAATCAGCTTTATCTTCAAAGATGTGAACAAAATTTACACCTATTTTCAAGATTTATTCTAGTGGCAATTTTTTTTCTGTGGAAGTCTAGTGATGTAGCCAAAAACCAAAACCCAACACCAACTTGAAGAAAACATAAAAACAATTTTTAAAGGTATCTTCATATTTTAAATCCATGAGGCATCTGTTGTACTACCAGAGTCTTTCTGTTTCAGTCCTTATATTTGACCCATGTACTCCTCCATTTAACTCAAAACATTGGTTTTGGCATTGACATGACTTATGTCTGGATGAAATTTATCTTTCATAAAGCAATCCATGTGTGAATAGTTACAGAATCCATGTTTTCATTTGCACCATTAAAAAGAATAGTATTTTATTTTTGTTTTAACTTGAGATTCAAACAAGACTCCAGGCCTTAACAATTGTTGCCTGCTATATGCAAACTGACTTTGCAATGCTTCTTCCTTTTATTTGCATGCTTCATTCAATAAGATTTCGTTGAAAAGGTAATCAAATCACACTGTTAACTTTTGTCCTTACTACCCTGGAATCCTTCAGCTGGTCACCAGTGGAGTTTTACAAGTACCAGGCAGCAAGCTGAATGAGACAAGCAGCTAACAATAAATATTTTAAATTAACATTAAAATCTTCAATGGTAAATAGAGGTCAGGCTGAAAGCTATGAAGGTGACTCCAGGTTTTAGCTGAGATATTGTTTCTGCTTGAACCTGGTTAAATATTTGGAGCTATTCTGTTGAACCAATGATGCTGCAAACCAGTTATTTTCTTTCCTAGAAGCGTATCTTAAGAAAGTTTTGTAATTTTTTTCTCTTGTATCTAATAATCATAGTATCTTTTCTTAAAATAGTTTTCTTTCTAAAATGCTTACATACTGGAGCCGCATGATGTGCAGCCTAATGACAAATATATATTGATATATATACTTTTAAATGATCAAAAAGATTGTGCAATGACAGGCTAGCTTTCCTTTTTTTTTTTTTTTTTTTTTTTAAACTGTTGAATAATATCGCTGGACCCCATGTCAATCAAACCAACAAACGGCATAAAGAAGTTTTTCAAAATGACCAATGAACCTTGGCTTAAAGGAGGAGCTTCAATATGTGCCAGGTCCTCTTTCTGAGAAAAAAATAGTAATGATAAAAAACTAGTTCCTTGGTGAGTACCTTCAGAAGACAGAAAGTTCAGTTTCCTGGATCTTAAATGGGTCACTTTCTTCCCAGCACTAATTAGAGTGTTAAAGAGATGTCAGGCAGCATTCTGGGGACAGTTCCTGGGAGCAGCCTCTTTGTCTTCTGGAGTCCTGAAAAATCAGGACACCAACTCATAAGCTGCCTCCACCCACATAAAAGTGAATGCACTGACTGCAAACGGTAAAATATTTGATCACTAATCATACAGTGTAATTAGGTCTGGGAGGGAAACATGTTTTATCTGTATGTTTCTGATGTACCCTGCAAATTTGTTGTACTATGCAAATGTTGTAAAATAAGTTAAACAAGAAAAATGCAATGAAAGTAGTTATCTGTACACTTTGCTACAGTTCCTCAAAATGTAAACAAGATCTGATCTGGGGAATTTGAAACATTTCTGATTACCTCCTGGGTTCTGATAAATCTTTTGTATGAAATGGGAATAGACTATCTGGAGAGTTTTGCGGATGTTTTTTAGCTTGTTCTTTGCAATGAATTTTTATCTTTTTGATTTATAGTTACTTTAAAATGTGTTACACATCTTCATTTTCAAAGCTTTCCAGAAAGGCTGCATTTCATCAGATAATGCTGAACAGATCATGGACCTTTTGTATCATGCAAACACATTTATCTCAAATATGCTGTCAGGGTGGCACACATTAACTCACTCTACATGGTGATTAAGGATCATGGAAAGTTCTTCTTGCTAATGAGAAGCCAAGCCAATCACTCAGCAGTCAATTAAAAAGGTAATCTTTAGTAGCCAGCAGTTTCTAAAGAGCTAACATAGCCTGAATATTTACAAGATACTATCAAAGATTAAATTGGTGATTAAGATTTTTATCTTGCACTGTAGTATCTTAAGTTGCACTCAAATACATGCCTAATTTTAAGCTTCTCGTAATAAAACCAGCTCACATGAATAGGTGAAACATAGCCAATAAATTACAAGTAAATATTGACTGCAATATTTCTGAATTTTCCCATTTTATATAACAGCTGACTTTTTATAACTTTTTTAAATAAGGGATTTGCTCAAAAATGTACAGAAATACTGAAATACTCTTAAACTTTTATTACTTCCTTTGCCCATTGCAAGCACTTCCAAAATTTACTGTCCAAAGCATAAAAAAAACTTCAAGAAAAAAGGTTTAGGCTAACTAGCTTCCAGATTTAGAAAACTATTTTTAGGGACTCAGATATTTTCGTAGAAATCATCCATTTTCTCATGTACTTGATTTTTTGCTAAAAATCTTCTTTTTTAACATATGAGAGATTAGAAATTATTGCAAAATGTTTGTAACTGTGGTATCTATTTATGATTACTTTTATCCTTTCTTCAAGTATTGCTTATTTTACACCACTGGTGAACTGTACACACATTTCAGAAAGTCACAGGGAGCAACTGCCTACTCAAGCTTTCACATGGAAATTATGATGATTCCTAATACAGAAATTGCACTTTCAAACAAGAACTATAATCTTATTTAATCTTATTTATGATGAACATAATTCAATATGACTATCATATTGATATCAAGTCAATGTTTTCATGACATCAGCAGCAAACCCAGGCTATCACCATACAAGGTTGTAAATCTTGGCCAGTCCCTACTGGCATGTTTACTCTGTTGCAAGACTCAGATGTGAGTGCACTGCATTTTAGGAAGAAATGTCTCAAAGGACCTCCTGCCTTTGGCATGTCTCTGCTTTACCCCAAAAGAACCAGCCCAAATGTTCCTAAATGCTTCTTTTCAGGTCAGGAACAGCCTCCAACAGGCTTGGCCTTACACTCCTGGAACTGAAGACTTTTTGTAGTCATGGTTTAAAATGTCTGTTCTTCCCTTGATAGTTGAAAAGTAGACAAGAGAAAGTTGGCATTTTTTTCCTCTTCTCAGATAAAATACGTAAGAACTTTAAAAATTATGTACTTGAGTCTCTGTTAGAAGCTGTATGTGTGTCTTTGTTAAAATATGTGTGTGATGGTCAAAAAATAAGACTAGATTGTGAATATTAATTAGCTTAATTCTAAAGTTTAATTATTTCATTTTTCTAATGTAATATTTCTTGGTTCACACTGATGTCTTTTCCAACATGAAATTGTATATTCATTAGTGTTTCTTATATTCTTGTTCCTGCATATATCAAATGAAAACTTGTATTATCTCAGTGTTTCCACCTGTGGCCATATAAGAATCAATTACAAACCAATTTTAAACACAGTGTGGATTCTCACACAGAAATACAGAGGACAAGGAAGATAAGCAGCAGAATTTATATATATTTTTTCTTTATCAAAAATGCTCCTGGAAGAAGTATAGCCTGTGAACACTGTTGAATTTCAAAGCAAGCCTAATGCTTTTGTTTGTGTACGAGTAGGTCTCTGTGAAGGAAAGCTCTTTATACAGAAATAGTTCTCATTCTGGAGAACATCACATGCCAAGAAAGTTATGAGCAAATGAAGTTCTTCTGCTCATCTTTCACATTCTCTTTGAATTACTTGGCTTCTGATTTTAGACTTTATAAATGTCAGCTAAGCATAAACTTTTCATTAATCTGCAAAGGTATTCTTGATGGACAGCAGATCAGAGAAGGAAACTGTTTATAAATCATGTCAAGTTACAGCTGAATGGGACAGTAAGACCTGAACCTGGCCCTAGAATGTCACACTTTCATACTTTTGAAGGAAGATTGTGTCAGACACCTTTCTGCCATCCTGTCTTGGGATTTACAGCATATTAGATTTGCTGAGAGCTCGTCTAGATGGGATTGACTTTTCAGTCCAATTTTAGTGCTAAACATCTGAGTAGACAGATGAAGAACAGGAGGCTCCACATTAATCTTTATTAGTGCCAAGCATTACATAAAGTTGTAAAATAAACATGCTTGGTCATATTTTACCCAGAATATTTTTACTTTTTCAGTGCTTTAATGTAGCAGAAATTGTGTAAAAACTATTTTATCAATAAATCCCACTTTTATTATTATCTTAATTCTTCATTTTTTAAATTCAGCTAGGTTCAAAAAGACTTTTGACATCATTGAGTCCAACCTATGACCAAACACCACCTTGTCAACTGGACTGCTGTGGTCACTGAGTGACACATCCAGACTTTCCTTTAAACATCTCCAGGGATAGTGACTCTACCAACTCCCTGAGAAACCTATTCCAATGTCTAATCACTCCTCCTGAGGAGAATTATCCTGATATTAATATTTTAGGCTTTTTTTTTAACAGAATACCTGGAAGAAACCTCACTTAAAGACTGAAATAGCAGAGGGGTAACAACACCATCTCTAAATTCCTAAAATAGTATCCAGAAAGTAGAGATAATGTCCTGGCTGCTCTGAGGAAAAAAAAAAATCAAACCAAAAAACTGCACTCTACCTTGTGAATTCATTACTTCATTACTGCATTAATATTCAGATCCATATCCATTTGAAGGTCACAGTGATTAGCTATAAAACCTTAAATAAGTTAAGTTCTCTTGATGCCAAAGACCTCTGCATTTCAGTTGGGCATTTCCATTTAGTAGGGATTCATCAGCATCTTTTCATGTGGATGAGCAGCAGTTTCAGTGTGCTGTTCCTGTTTGCAAGCTTGTTATTATGAAGGTTTATACTGCACCCAAATGAGAATTTTGAGGGTGAACCCAAAGAGTTTTATATCTCCTGAACTTTGGCTGAGATACAAGGACAGCTCATACTACTGTGATATTTAAAGCTGGATTATTAACCCCATCCTCTTATTACCTGTGCTGAAATTGCATTGTTTAATAAGTGAGATGATGCCCTAGAAAATAAAAAACTTTTCTTGAAAGCTAAAAATATTCCCTTTTGATAGGATAAAATGGACAAATCTGCCATGTCATAGCTTAAGGAAAATGAATAATAACATACACTTGAGAGGAAAACAAAACAAAACACTTGATTCTCTTCTGTCATGGTATTGATTGGTGCCATGGCATCTGATATGCACAGGATTTCACGTCATAGAAGTTGCAACAGATTCTGCCATTGCATTTCTTTTGTCCAATTAATTGGTTAATATAACCGCAAAGCTGTTTAGAAACTTCTTCATGTGTCTTAAGAACAATTAAAGTATGCATGAGTTTTCTTGGAAGCCTAAACATTTAATTTCCTCTAAAGCAAGAAGGTTCTTGAGAACAAAGACTGGGTTTGATTTTCAATTAAATGAATATGAACTTAGCTTTGAACTCTGTTGGCTTTTCTTAGAATGCAATTTCTTACTCAGATAACAGTGAACGTGGTATTCAGCCTTCAGTGAAATCTTCCTAAATAGCTTCAAGCACAGTCTTCTGAGGAAGAGGGAGAAGAACATCCTTTAATGCACTCAGAAGAGTCCTGTGGTTACACTTTTAACAAATATACATTTGATTTCTGTGTGTGTTATAAGAAGTACTGAATTGATGAGACTAAATTGGACAGTTATAGCTTGTAGAAAAATCAGACATAAAAGCAGGAAACGATAAGAGAGAAGCTGAAGAAAAAAATGAAAAATCCTTGCTATGAAGGAGAAGATATCAAAAAAGAGCAAGCTTCATGTTGACTTTTCAAATCATGGGAATAGATAAATATGAATCTGTGGGGAAAAAAAAATTGAGCAGAAGGTTTTGCAGAGGACTTGAAAGCCCTGCACTATGAAATCAATTACTACGCAGCTAAAGAAGAAGTGTTCAAAGACAGTCAAGAGTGCAGAACTCTCAGATGACACAGATCACTGCCAAAGCAGTAACAGAAAGCAAACATTATGTGCTTTGCTTATTTTTCAACTGCATGTATTTTGTCACTTTTCCCATCTCTGAGTGCCCTGGGGGCAAGTCATTTTTTCTTTGGTAAATTTTATGGAAAGGTCAAACAATGAATTTGGCTTGGAAAACAGTGGTGGCAAGCAAGGAGTGGAGAGAATGTGTGTGTGGATTCCCCTCCTGAAATATGAGATAGGTGCTCACCTTTAAACTTGATTCCTTACTTCTTTCCTACCTTGATACCTCTATATCAGATGGCTTTTTACAGTGACTCTACAGTGATCTAAAACAACAATGATGGGGTAAGAGGGAAAACTCTGTAATGTGAGAATAACTGTTCCTGAGATAGGAGCTAGAAAACAAGCATAGGTAATCCACAGTTTGAATGGAGGGATGTCACCAGTGGAATTTGGTGGGCTCGTGGCTCCATTTGTGCTGATTAACACACTCATGAAGGCTGTGGAAGAGTGGGTGAGCAGGAAAGCAACAAAGCATGCATCTGATGCAATTGTATTCCAGACAGAAAGGATAAGGGCAGACAGTGAAGGACCACAAATCTGCTATATGAGACTGCTTGAGTAATGAAAATAGCTTGTGAAGTCTAATGTAAAGCACTGTAAAATGATGCATGTGGGAAAAAACCCCGTATTTAAATTTCACATTAAAAACTGATGGGTTTTGAGCTGACCATTTTCATTGAGGACTGAAGTTCTTGTATTTTAAATCTTCCTGAAAAACCCACTTACTCCTTATGCTTCTCTGTGCACAATGGCAGAACCAGCCTTTTATTTCCATTCTTCTGTTTTGCTTCAAAATAGTGCTGCCAGAGGTACTCCAAGAGTTATCTCTAGATAACGAGCCTTCTAAAATGCTGATTTTTTCATTCTAGAAATCTGCAGTGTTTTCCTTGTGCCACATTAATCTAAGGCTATTTGTTCTCCTGATAATTAGAAAAGGACACTCATGGCAGCCCCTTAGTGCTGCAGAATACATTTTTATATTTGCAGCCTCATGCTGGGCACTTGCAGCACTTTGTTATCAAGCTTCCAAGATGATATGAATGTCAGGTTTTATAGTGAACGTTGACAAGTGCACTTTAGAAAAGCCATAAATGTGAAATCTGTGGCCCACTGTGTAACAAAATGGTCAGTGACTGAGGATAAAGGTTAACAAGGTGGAAGCAATAAATCTGATTTAAGTGAAGGGCTCTTCATATCTGTCTCAATAACACATCTTAATTAAACAGTATTTTCCACATCACATAAGATGTTTTCGCTTCCTATTCAATAATTGGATAGAAATTTGAAAGAATAATCAAGAAAAGAGGGTGATATAAGAGAGAGTTGAATTGCTGTCTGCTTCTAAGTTTTCTGCCTTTTCAAGGCATTTTAAGACATTTTTTCTTTAAAGATTGAGCTTAAGATTAAACTTGAGTGTGCATTGCACTGATTTAAAGAGGAGACTTTGGTGACTTACATCTCTGGACAGTTCTACAAAGTGTTCAATGCCTGAAAAAGAGACCTGCTACCTTTCAGAGACAGAATAATTTCAGACTAAGACTTCATTACAGTCTCTATTGAAATATAGGATTTTTCATCTGCAGTACATCAGAGGAAAAGGCCTTGGCAAGAACTTAATTTAAGTCAACAGGCTAGCTTTAGTGTAAACGATTCCAATAATAATGCTTACTGACTGTCAATAGAAAACCAAGAAATTACGTGAGTATTTGAATAATTCCAGCTAAATGAGAAAAAAAAATCCCAACTGCTTTATTTTGTCTGTAGAAGACTAGGAATTAATTCAATGTGATGTAAAAAATGAACTGATTCACCTTATTATACATTATGGAAAATAGGCTTTTGTATTTCCAAACATGCAGATATAGGAATATTTTAGCATAAACTTTAGGCACCCATAATGGCCTATTTTCATATCACACATTCACTGTTAAAATATCTGTAGTCTGAACAGTCCCATGCTTTTTTATATCACATAAAATGAAACATTATTAAATAATAACGAAACTTAATGATGGACATCAAGCATGAAAAATCTTCAACAGAAAATAAGCATCTAAAAGGAGACAAAAAAAAAGAAGCAAAAAGTAACAGAAAACTGGAGAAAAGAATAAAAGCCTACATACTTATCTATCAACATAACTGAACAAAGAAAGCTGCATAATTGCAGCTTGAAGGTCACCTGTCAATTTTCACAAGACAGCTGCTGAGAAATTAACAGACATCTTATCAATGCATCCACTGAGAATTTTGCTGAATATAGCACAGTCCAGTCAAAAAGGCTTAGAACTCACTGCCACAGAGGGTAGAAATCAAGTGACTACTTGTTTTAAAGCACAGGTAATTACCCTTAAAACAAACAAGCAAAGAAACCTCACCAAGATGAACAAAGCAGCAGGAAAATAACCCACTTTATTTACATTGAACCATTGCCAGTTTTGGACCTATGACCCAGATGAGCTGTCCCAATACCTAAGGAAGGATTTTCACTGTATATATACACAGTGTCTGAACACTGTAAGAGATAAAATACTATTAGATCTTTTTAATGATTTTGCATTATGATGCAATTTTTTGATCCTTTCTCTTCAAGAATTCCATCAACCTTTGGTACCTATGGTTGGGGCATCTTTGCTATGTCATATTCTATTGCTCAAGATGGTAAGACCTACTTTGAGAGAAATATGTTAAGACAGAGGCAGCAAAAATAAACAATACTAAAAAGGCATATTTCAGGTGACAAAGCAAATGATAAAATATATTAAAAAAAAAAAAAAGGGAAGATGCCCCAAGATTCACACAAAATACTATCTCTTTGGAAGTCAAACCAGTACTTGTGATATTTTGGCACACTGCCTTGACATTAGAAGTATTGTGGGAACAGGCAGCTCATTTTCCAGTTAGAGAGTTACATGTCTGCATCTAAAGTTTTGTAAAACTAGGATCTCCCAGCAAGAGATTTCTTGTCCATGGGTTGTTTTTCTTCTGAATTTGAAGGTTTATGCATTTATGCAACCACTCTACTTCAAAAACTCCAGTGTTTTTCCCTTGCATCCCCAATATTCAATTATCTGTAGGAATTTGCAAATCTGAGGCATTAAAAACCAAAGGAAATGTAAGTGAAAAAAATATGGTCGAAAATTTCACTAAGGTGGAGTTTCGGCTTTTTGAGAAATGAATTTCTTTGTTTTCAGAGTTGAAGTCAGAATGTTATTACACTGACTAGACTGTAATCTTTCTCTCTCCCTCTCAGCAATCTCTTTCCCCAGCCATTTTTAATATAGCTTTTTGGTTGCTGTTGAGGCTAATATCAAAAGCATTTTTGAAGGAATAGTACCAACAAGGAATGCCAGAGCCTCAATGAAAATATAAAAGAGGATCTGTCAACTGCTAAGCCTACAAGTGTTCAAAAACTGGAGAAGGGCCACTTTTTTGTGGAATAAACACAGAATCCAAAGCTTTTAAACTCATTATCAAAGCATAAAGACACAACAAAAGCAGAACCAAAGACTATTCCAATTTGCAGGATTGGACTGTTTTTGGTTTTTTTTATTAAAGAGGCATTATCTTTGTAAGCTAAAAATCATTATTCAACACCTCTGTGGGGAATAGGACAGAAGATAGGAAACTATTTCCAATCATGATGGTGTCAAGAACTAATGTAACGATGAACAACCTGCAGATATTTCTGGTGAAGGGTGTGGTGGGGAAAGGCTTTTTTATCTTTTCTGCTGCTGAAGGCCTGAGTGACTGCACACTGTCCATCTGAATGCTCGTGTAAAGTATGTGCAAAGGAAGGGATGCATTTTGCAGGGCAAGACAGTGCCCAGCGAAGCAGGAGAGGGCACTGTTCCCATGGAGAGAAGAGCTGGTTCCCCCCTGTCTGCACTAGAATTCCAAGAGTTACTGCTAATCTTGGCACCAAATTGCACTACAGTCACAGTTTCTCTCCATGAACAGCACAAGATAACAGAGGTGGAATTTGCTTCCTGCAGTTTGGGCATTTTTGGGCTGGAATGCCCAAACCCATGCACCACTCAGTAAGACCACAAAGTTCCCTGTGTAAAAAGTTTTCAGAGTGATCCTGCACAATATGGCAAACACTTTGGCTGCCTAACACTTTGGCTGTCTCCAGATTGCTTTAATCAACCTTCTCATAGCTCTGTATTTTTACAGATACTATACATTCATTGTTTAGAATGTAGAACAAGTATTGAAATTTTAAATTACACATTCAACTACTTTTGAAAGGTTATATGTCCTCCTAAGAGATTCAAATCTTTGCTGTCCAACACTCTTCTGGATTATGGCTCAATTTTAAGAACTGTGAGCACAAGACTTATTTCCCAGATAACATAGGTGATCACTGAGGCAGTGACATCCAGTGGATGAGCAAGCAGATATCAGACATGGTCCTGCCTGACCACCACACAGCTGAGCAGATCTTTTGCTTTAAATATATGGCATATAATCCCACCGGGAGAAATGTTACTTGAATGCTATTGCACCAAGACAGTCCTAAATTCACTTCAGACAGAGGAGCAGAATCATAGGCCTTCCTCCATACAAATATCTCACAAATTATTCAATTACACACTATTTATCTTGCACTATCCCTCCAACTAGCTAGGACCACAATAAATTCAAAACCTCCCTTAGTGATACTTGCAGTCTCTCTCAGCTTTGTGCTGCAGGCACGCAAATTCAATAAGCTGTTCTCAGTTCTCTATGGAAATAAAAGGAGAGCAAGCATGAGTTTGAACAGCCACAAGGACTGCCCTCTGCTCCCCCTCCCACCCTAACATTAACCACACATCACTGACCTGCACATAGCTTTCCAAAAAAATTTCATCTTGACTTTTTCCTTTGCTTGCTTCTAGGAATGTTATATAAGATGGTATCAACAGCCTCACTGAGGACACATGCATTGGCTGTTTATCCCCGTCCACAAGGTCTGAGCCTCTGCCACCACAGGGAGTGTGATTGCCTTAGCAGGATTTCTTCTTGGTAGATCCAGGGTAACTGTCACTAATCTCCTTGTGACCTCCTAGGAGTTTGCAGACTGTTTCTGTGATAATTTCTGCCAATCTCTTTCTGAGAAATGTGTGTTTTTCACTCTGTAAGTCTTTCTTTTCCCCCTCAATAAGACTGGCATCATCCAAACTCTTTGCCAGACTTTGCCCAACTTCCATACTTCATGGTGATTCACTAGAAAAATCCACACTGATTTAACAAAATACAGAAACAGGTTATTATCTAATTCAGTAAATGCAACTTATTACTAAAATATCATCAAAAGTTGCTGAAAGAGCTTACATGTATTATCTCCTTTAATTATTATTTTTGTCAGTAAAAGAAGTTGGTTTGTACAGTATTGGTACTCTAAGAATGACTGGAACTTTTTTGCAATTAGCTTTTCTGGAATTAAGAAATCATGTCACAATCTGTATTTTTTAGCGAGCATTAATTTTCTGTGTTACAGAATGGAACAACAAATGTGTATTTAACTACTGCAAAAGAAATTCTATAGTGAAAGGTGATTATGTGAACCAGAGGTCAGAGAAAAGTAAGCGCTTTAAATCTTGACTGATGGGTAACTTCAATATATGATAGATCATATGTGAAAAAAATTTAAACAAAAAAAAAGGTAGTGAAATTCTACTTCCTTCAAAGTAAGTTTTTTTATGTGAAAACGAACCATACAATTCATAGCAGGAATTCCAAAGCAAAAAGGAGAAAAGAAATTTCACTAGTTGTTAATAAATAGCTCTTAACAGTCTTAAAAAAGACAACTAACCAACCCAAAACCTAGAAAGCATGCTAGACTAGTCTGGATGTACAGAAAGCATTCAGACATTATAATATACAGGAGAAAAAAAAATTAATTCAAAGTTTTATATTAAATAACCTGTCATGCCAATGAATTACTTTGAACACTTTCTGCGTTCTCTCAAAAAGCTTCATATGAAGTGTTTCCATTACAAATAACATGGTGTCCTGGTTTTAAACTTCAATTTATTCATTAGAATGTCTAGACTGTTTATCAAAAGACTTTGGAAAAAAAAACCCCTTCAAATAGTATTAATTAAAAGACTGAAAAAGAAGGGGTGGGAAGGGATTAAAAATTACTAATTTAGAATAAGAGAGAAAAGTAATTTGTTCATGTAACTTGATTTCTACTGTGAACAAATCAATAACCAGCTGAGAAAATTTTACTGAATTTGGAACAAACACATTTAATTTTTTTGGCAGATAAGAAGAAAGGTTAAGAGACCAAATTTATCCTGCTTATTTTTACATTGTCTAAATTGCATACTGTCTCAATCAGAAATTCCAATTCATTTAAAATCAGGGCACAAATAAAGCACCCCTAGTCATGCTGGGGCCCACATTTCTTGTCTGGGATTCAAATCTTTGGTGTCACTGCTGTTCTGCAAAACCTACCTGCATAAGCAGAGCAATTGTGTGACACAAGCAGGCTTGCTTAGACCAAAGATGGGCAAGATGTACAAGATATGCTATTATATTAATATGAAACATTATTTTTCTGTTATGAAAATTGGACATTTCAAACTGATAGAAAATAATGTAAGATAACATACTGAGAAATACAGCAATCTGGGGTCAAAAATCCATATATATTCAGTGCAGAAATCAAAGAATGAGTTTTTTAAATATATACACTTTTATCACTAAAAATTTCAAAAACTAATAAAACTTCTCAGATCCTCATCATGTTGTGAGGAAATTGATGATGGACCTATTGATAAAAAGGCAAAACAGATGGAAATCTGTCTTCGAATACAGTCACACTTCTACAGTAACTGCTTTCTGAGTAGGCAACCAGAAACAAGCGACAGTACTGAAACAGGAGGCTGCAAAGAGAAGAAAGAGACTCCAAAACCTGGTGATTTACTGGATATCTTAATTTCTGGGAGTAAAAGTTGAATTTCCTTAGTCCAGTAACAGTAAATCACCAGTAACTTTTTTTGAGTAACAATGCAAAAAAAAAAAAAAAAAAAAAAAAAAAAAAAAATTGTTGCTTTCATTACAACCATTACATTTTTATTCTAAGTGAAAGATGCCACCATCAACATTCAAACTGCAGATGTGCTAGAAACAATGAAGTCATAGTGGATGTGGATCTGGGCCAAGACAAGGCCCTGTGGTGGCCAGGGCCAGGTAACCCAAAGATCAGCCAGAGAGGGAAGGATATATCGTACCTGCCACCACAGCTGGGAATGATTATATCTCTTGGAAGCTGGTAAAATTGCAGCATTCAGCATTGGATTAAACTATGAAAAATTAGACACTCTATGCATATAAATGATATATACACGCATATATATGATAGCATTCGGCATTGGATTAGACCATGAAAAATGGCTTTGTGCGTGTACAGTACAGCAGAGCTATTTCATTTTCAAAAAGAGAGCAAAGATAGTCGTATTGTGAGTGGGATAAGTAAAGAAAAGGTACATTGAGATCTCTACCACACTGTCTTATCTCTTGTCTAAATATATGGCATTTTAAGTGCAGGTAGGAAGATTGTTATGCTGTTCATGGTTATTTAATTTAATCATATAATGTGCAGTATTTCTTATAGTAAACTGTCATGTTCTCTTGTTTTCCTTAATTCTTACAGCTGCTAGTATAACTCACATGGAGTTACATGGTGGATCATTATATTTAATATACTTTGAAGTGGTCACACATATATTAAACTTAAAATTTTATATACCAAGATGGTCTGTCTAAATTTCCATTTGATTTGCCATAAAACACTTAACACCTTTTTGTCTGCTTTTACTATGGACAGGTTCCTGTAGGCTTAGTTTCCATAAAGTAGAAAAAATTAGAAGTTTGTAGCACATGGTGAAGGCTTTATTTAGGGTATAGTTATGCTCTAGTCTTAACCAACCCAACTTGTTAAATTCCTCAATATCTCATAAATAATGTCAGGTTATTTAACAAGATATACCATCTAATGATGAAACAACATAGCCTGGTGTATTTATACTCTTCTTAGGCTGGGCTTTGTAATTCAAACATTCATAATTTGCTCCCCAAAGGGAACCTTGCCATACAAAATACCACAAGAGATCATTAGCTGTGATAATTAGGTAAGCTTTCAAATATTTTCTCTGTTAAGTCCTGGGTAAACTGCCTGTTTTGATTTTATATCCTTTCTGTCTGAAAAAAAAAAAATCCATCATCCTGGCTGTGCAGATGGCCATATGTCTCTTTTGTCACAGAACTGGAGTTTCCTTCCAGTAGCAGACTGGGCAAACATGGAAAAAAACCCACCCATTATACTCAAAAGCTTTTGGTATCTGGTTGAAGAGACCATAACCATCCAAATACAAGAGCCAAATTGTATCTTCCCTCCCCACAAACCACATTAGGTTTGCACATTCTCCTCATGAGATGTGTATGGAAGCAACTGGACAGCTGGTGCAGATTTTCTTTCTTTTTACTCTGTACTTTCGAGGGGCTGGGCTGGCGTTCTGTTCAGTTTCCAAAAATGTAAGCTGCTACATGGCCTGGTGTGCTGCTGCTGCTTGTTCAGAGATGTAGGCTACCAGCTTCCATCTGGGTCATGAAAACAATTTCATTCTGATCTCTGTACAGGTCTTTCTTCAAACAATTGTGTCCTCCTGAGAAAAGCTCTGTTTTATTTTTGACAGCCAGGTTTCAGATAGGCAGCTTGCTGCCACTCCACAGGTTTGAAGCTCTTTTCTACATTGTACTTTCCTTAATAAATCCTGATTCTAGGCTGAAATGAAGATCAGTGAATTTCGTGGGTGAAATGAAGGTGAATATGTAGGTTAAAATTATTTTTTAATTATTATGTGTATATACAAATAAAAACCCTGAGAATGTATGGATTTATTTGGCATGAACTTCTATGAGCTAATAAACAATTTCAGTTTCTTGAGTTTGCACGCAAGATTTTGTTATTCACTGTCAAATCCATTTCCATCTTTCTCTGGATTACTTGCTTTAGCATGAAACTGATGAGACAATATGAAATACTGGTGACAGCAAAGTTGCATTTCGACAATGGGTCTGTTCATAAAAACTCTCTCAAAATTCCAGATAGATTTGTCCTTTAAACATGTCTTTCCTCTACTACTGCTGTGTACAATGCAGGGAAGGGTTATAATTACATGGAACATAGCAAAAGTAGTAATTATCAGCTACAAATTTTCACAAAAACAAGTATCAGAAACAACTAGCCTTTATTGCCAGATACATACGTTAAGTCTGGCCCCAAATACTGGACTTTAGGGAGAGAACATCTATATAATTAAGGACCTTTTCTTTACACTGATTTGAACAAAATCTTATGATTTTTATGGCTTTTATCCTAAAGTTGTAAATACAAATGTCTGTATTTCATTATGGGAGGCTATTGAAACCTCTGGAAAGTACTGTCATTTAGGATGTCACACAAAGTTTAAAAATTAGATGTAGAATTTTACCAAATCCCCTATTTATTACCTTAAGAATATACCGAGTTGCTTTTGAAGTTGAGGAAAGAGATATATAATTAGATTTTAATTCAAATGAAGAAATTACATTCACCAGTATCACAAAATCTTCTTGTAATAAATTTGCCCTCAAGCCTTCTGGACTAATGTATTTTTGCTACTTTTAGATCTGCAAGTTTTCATTTTTCTTCTGTGGGACTTTTGAGCTACCTGCTGTAAAAACAATACTTGTAGATTTTCTTGCATTTAGTTTCTGCATACAGTCCTCTGCAAGTCCATGGACAGTACAGAAATGAGATTTAGGCCAGAGTGACACTCCATCTAGCTTGCCGTCCTTCCCCAGGAAAAAGAGAGGAATTGATGTAAGAGCAGCAAGTGGTACCCAGACAACTCAGCTGGCTGTTGTTCCTACCTCCAGGGAGCAGAAGAAAAGCAACAGCATCAAGTGAAGGCTTAAAAGATCTCCTCTGACTGACAATAGCCTCTTGACTTGTCTCTCCTGGCAAGGTGGAAACTGAAGCTGGATTTGGACTACTTCTTCAGCACCCAGTATTACCACTGAGCTGTAAGCTCACTGATTTTTTTCAGCAAGCTTTTATTCCACATAGCTAAAGTTTCTTCTGCTGTCTCAACATAGTGAATTTCTAATTGCTAATGAGATATAATTTTCCTCATGGTACTACCAGTTGGGGTCCTTCACACAATCTTTCCGTTTCTACTCTAGGCTAACCTCCATGTTTAAAATTTATTTGAATTATTGTTACTAATTTTATTTCTTGCTGAATATTACTGAAAATACTAACTACAAGTATTTATATATGTGTTTCACAGAGAATATTTAGTATCTGCAGTAAAACAATGTCCATATTGAAGAGGCAGCTCTTGATGATTCACCATGTTTTCTCTTGGTTTCACAGCTTTCAAAACTAGCAGCAAGACATGAAAATTCCCTGGTTCCCCTTCATCTTTTAAGGGTCAAGAGTTTCAATTATAGCAAATTAGCTGTACTGATTTAGTATTTATCTGCCTGAGGCTCTTAGTCATTCCATATGTAAAATGAAAATAAAGGGAGACTTTTCATGAACTATATTGATTTTGTCACAGTGGTGGTTACACTGGTGGGTGTATTTAACACACCGAGCTTCTAAAAAGCCGTAACATAATTAATACTTCTTCTAAGTGCTTTAAGGGCATATCTCTGTCTTTAGTTATAAGTTCCCCTGAGCTTTCACACTCATCTGGCTCCTGCCTCTTAAAAAGAGAAAAGCGAAGTTAATAAGTATACAGATGTACAAATTTATTTCTGAAGGATGAAATCTATTGATATGACAGACCATATGTTCAAGTTTTGCTAACAGGCAGACACAGTTGGCAAAAAAATTTGTAACAAGAATTTCAAAATTACTGCGCATTCTGGGTTTTGAGAGATAAATAGGAAAAAAATAGCAATATCACATACAAGGTTGGAATATATCGTGAAAATTGTCTGGTTCTTATTTTAAAATCTGCATTAAATTTGCGTATGTGAGAAAATATTAAATAACTTGATTTCCCACCCTCCCAAACTAGGAAGTCTTCGATTCAAAAGAAAAGTCTTCAGATAACGTCCAATTTCAAGGAATGGGAAGTGTCAGTGATGTAACTACAGAAAAGCATTGCTGAAAAATAGATTCCATTTCTGTCATGCACATTCACTACTTGATAATGAAATAGCAGAAAGAAAAAAAGGGAATCAAATCTCAAAAGAAAAAAAAACATCTAAAAAGCCTCATTTTCCATTTAAATTGTCTCCTTCAGATTTGCCAGTCTAGAACAGTTATGTGCTCTTTAGGGTGTCAAGTTTTGGAAAAGAAAAACTTTGGCATTTCTTGCGCTCAGAACTTATTTGTAAGTTTTTATATTTACTGACCAAACAACTTCTATGTCTAAAACAAGATAAACAAACAGAACCTCATAGCATAATGTTCTTGCTCAAACAGATCAGAGTAAGGTAACATTTTTATGAAAACTGACTTAAGATATTTAAATCTTTCTGTATGTTTCAAAAATTATAAAATTGTTTCTTCTGCTGGTGCAGTGGAGCAGTGTTATGGCTTTGCAAAGTACATTCTCCCCCATATTAAATGTAACTGTGCAGAAATTTGCAAAATTAGCTATAACCACGCACTTTGATTTCTCTTGTTCTTGACTGTGATAACTGCTTGTCTGATCTGACACTAATATATAGTGTATAGGGTTAGCACTCATCTCTCTCTATATATAGATTGCTGAGACTGACATAGCATTGTCCTGAAAGGAGAAAACTGCATTTATATAAATCCTGTACTAAAACATCATGAATGAATTGGTTGTAATCAGAGGTTTTTGAACACTAAAGTGCCTTTGGCATGAGCAGACAGGGGAAAAGCAGAAAAGCCTCTATAACAGTTGCTAACTTCTTTATTTTTCCTCCTATATAAAAATTGTTGACGTCTCTAGCTTCCAGCAACAAAAGATAGGCTAGTTATTTTATAATTGCATTTCAGCTGCAAAGTAATTTATGCATTTTAGGAACTTGCTTTTTTAACAAATGTGGTGCTATTTGTTATTGTGTTACAAAATCACACGCAGAAAAAACCTGCCTAATTGCAGTGCAAAGTCATGTAACCAAAAGACTCAGGGCTGCCTCAAAAGCTTTGCCAAATGTCTATTATTGCAAGTAAGTAAATGGATATGATTGAGATTTCAGGGACTGAGGAGACATCATCTTCTATCTTCCACCCTGCCTTTTAAAACAGTGATCCCCTGTCTCAAAACATTAGAGGACTGGTTTATTTTAATCCTGATGGCAGCTTTCAGCCTTTAATTTAAACAAATACTCATGTGTGTTGCAAGTCAGAGTCTCTGAAATTACTGTTTGTTCATAGTCAACCTGATCTGCCACGCAAGAAAGATCAATTTGGAAAAGAACACCTGCAGAAAAAACCAACAAGGATAAACAGGTGACTGGAGACCCTGATTTAGGATAATAAAAATGACTGTACTGTTTAATCCAGAAAGAGAAGAGGGGTGTTTATTGTTCTCTATAATTTGTTCAAGTGAATAAGCACCAGGGAAAGCAAAGAGCTATTAAAGTTTAAGGATGATTTTGGCAAAAGAATAAATGAGTATAAATAGTCTATGAATAAATTTAAGGTAGATATTAGAGGAAGGTTTCTAGCCATTAAGAAGCTGATGTTCTGAAAAAAGCCTTTGAAGTAGAACAACTGTGGAAAAAAAGTAATTAGTTATAAGAAAGAACTACTGCTACTTGTTATTTGCAGTTCCACTGTTGCCTGCTGTTTTCAAGGACTGTAAAGATGACACAAAATTTCTTGTCTAGCCCTGTACCCACTTCATCTTGGTGTGATAAAGAAAGTGTGCAGTTCGTAGGTTCTGTGAGTCACACAGACCTTCATTTAAACCACTGGAAAAGGTCTGTAGATGTTGGGAAACTGGATGATATTGTGCGTTATTATGTAGAGGGACTCATTAATTCTCAGTCTTTTAACAGAAATATATACTATTACAGAACTGTACATCTATATCTTACCCATCAATCCTATAGCTGATAACATACACACAGAAATGTGTTTAAATCAAAGACATATCAATATTCATGCTTTAAATCTTGCAAGAGAAATTACTTACAAAAAATCTTGTTCTGCTGTTATAATATAGAATTTAACCTATAAAGTGATATTAAGTTCATCATCAAAAAACCTGAGGATATCTGTAGCAAGTCACTTGTTTTCATACAGAAATATATAGGGCAAGATAGTCAGTAACCTAAAAGCTCCCAGCTCTGCAAAGAAAGAGGTGGAAATTATATATTACATCTTTCATAGAGCAGCTTCACAGACACACTGCTGCAGAGAAAGAACTAAGCAATGTGTGAACTCAGGTTTGCACTGAAAACTTCACTGCCAAAGCCAAGGGTTCTTGAAGCCTAACATTTATGTCTCCCTCAGAAATCTCTTATAGCTCAAATATTGCAGTAGTGACACACTGAAATGTCTTACATAAAAGGCATTAAAGGTAAGATTGAAACTATTGTCTGAGGGGATATTTAATATTCAGATAGAATTATCACAAAGTAACAGGTGACTAAATAAAGCTCTCCTAGAACTGAACATTGGAGAAGAGTACAATTATTTCAGATGTGAGTAATTCAATGAATTGCAATCAACATTACTGACCTCATAGCATCTATTGTGATCACTCATATTAACAGCATAAAAAATGTAAGCCATAGCACAATTCATTAATTAAACTTCATGAAAACTGTGACTTGTGGGTAGATATTAACCAAATAAAAAAGCAGGATGTTTTTAATTAGTTACAGAGGTAAAACAAGCACTAAACTGGAAACCAAAATAGTAAAGAGGCAATGGAAAATTAAAAACTCTTTGACCCTTTGCCACTAAAGCAGTAAAGCTTTAACAAAATGACCTGGGAATCAGCTGGGAAAGTGAATAAGCCATGATCAGATTTTTTGGAGGTAAAGTGTTACACAGTAGAGGAACAAAACTGTAGAAGCCAGCACAGAGGCAGAAGAAGACACTCAGGAGAGTGATGGTTGGCTTTCTTCTTAAAATAACAATCAAGATAAGAAGCCAAGACAGTAGCATAATTCTTGGAAAAAACAGAACAGAACACAAGTTAAAGAAAATCATGCTAAGTCCTTTGTAACAATGCATATAAAGATGAAGATGTAGCAATCTGTTCTTGTTTCTCCTTATTTTAGATAGAGTTTTTCAATGATTCTGGAAAAGAATTATCTTACTCTGTCAAGAGCGTTAAAATACAACTTCAGACATCCTGCATTTAGGTTTCTTCTTTGTCAGTAGCCCAATACAAGCCAGAGTATCAGGCAGAAGCTAGCAGGTGAGCTGTGACTGCCCAAGTAACACTTGAGAGAATAACTTTATTGTTCCCAGTACCAGTCACATACTTTAGGTCATTTGGCATAGATATTCTCCCCAGAATTGTCCTCTCTTCAGCAGGAACAATTCCATTACATTCAGACAATTAAGTAAAATAAAATGCATGCACTGCCAGTGTTACATGACATAGATAAAGTTAAATCTCCCTACAGAACACGCAAGGCTTGCTCTCCAGTGGAGATCTCAGCTCACAGAGACAGTGTGATCCAAGTCTACCTCTGTGCCTTTCTTTTTTTCTTTTGTCATTTTACATATT
>JANRGV010000094.1:41769753-41787955 GCA_024734035.1 Alethe castanea | reverse complement strand
CTACTGAGCTCCTGGATTCACCTCTGGAAAACAGCTGAGCAGGTGCAGAACTCAACTCACGGCTGGAAAATGAAAAACTAAATAAATAATATTAAAAAAATCTAGAATTCCCCTAGATTTAATAGCTCATCTTTTCTTTAGAAAATTATGATTGTAATTTTTTCCTTTTGAGAAACATAGCATGGTATCCTCTTTTTCCTTTAAACATTTTTGAAGTTGTTCAATTTCAAACATATCCCCTTTGAAAACTCTACTATATTACTGTATATGCTAAGTAACTAACAATGCTGCTTGAAAAGCACTTTACATGTCCAAAGTGCTATACAAACATTCGCTACTGAAATAATTTATATACATGAGACCTGGAAGGAGCACTCTAGATTTTTCTGTCTCAGTAACTCTATTCTTCAACTAGGTGCTATTTTAGCCTACTTAGAAAAACTTGTCGCTGAGAATGGTTTCCACAGTTCTTAGAATCAAACCAAACGATTATAAAACAGTTACCTGTTTAATGGCAGCCTTGCTTCATGGATATCACATTTTCCTTCAGCAATCTTCCTCCTTTAAAAGGCACTTGTCAAGGATATTAAGGAATAGATTTGCAACTGAAAGGCAAGAGGTGTTTGTTTACATATTTTTCTCTGCCCTCAGTGAAAAGTGACCCTCAGTTGGATTTGATCTAAGAGCAATAAAAAGTTAAGCTTTCTAAACAGATGAAATGCTACAATTTGTACTGTATACTTTTCAAGGGTTTTTAATATGTTTTTGTAAGTGTAATGATACATCTTTTACTTGATATATGAATTTTTTGATTAACCTGAAGGCATCTTTTGACGGTAGATAATAATTGAGAAAAAAAACAAAGGCATTTTGTACATGCAGGCTGGGATACAACACAGTTGATGGCAGCTCACAGGTCCCTCATTATCCACTGTGGATGTTGCTTTGCAGTGTTGTGCCACAATTTCATTCAGAAGAGACTAACCTGGGCCCTGGGCTCTGCATACTCACACCTTCCTGTACTTCAGGAGTTATCAGAAGAATTATCACCAAGGGAGGGCTGTCACATGGGCACCTTTGTGCTGAGAAGTCAGGTATGATCACGTTAGTCTGAGGTAACTGAAATTGATGGTTTTGGCTATTCTATCTCAAGATTAGAAACAAAATTGTCAGAAAAATGTTGGTTCCAGGACTAGAGTGTGAACCATCCCTCTGAATTTTCAAAGGTTTTTCTGGCAGTTATTAACAGGCACAGTTTTGAGATGATAGCTGTTTCTGGTCAGTGGCAGGAGTCTCTGGTACCACAAAACAAAAATTCCTATTTCTTTTGTGGAAATACAGAAATGCCAATTCAGTGCCTCATTCGGGCTCATCACAGGAAGCTTTCATCCAGAGTATTCCATTATTACTGAGATTGCAATAGTGGTGATCTTAAGCTCAGATTCTTTAAAGGAAAATTGATGTATTTCTTAGAACGTAGTTACAACCATAAAACCCAAACATAATGTCAGGAGAACAACTGGTATCTTTCTCTGACAATATATAAATTCTGAAAATTATTACACCCAGACACCCTTGTACCATCAAGCAGCCATCAAAGAGCTTCTTAAATCAAACAAAAATAAATGAAAAAAACCCCTTTCTTCTAAATCTCCCTTGACAAAGAACATATAAAGTATAATAAGAACTTTACAGTCCTGTAATTACTCTGGCTTATTTCAGCAGGCTCTTTCTCTTATTTAAAAATTGCCATTTACTGATGCAATGAGGATCCCATTAATTAAATCTTCCCTGGATTTCTTTTTGTTATTTTCTTTTCACCACATAAATACCAGCCAACCACTTCTTAGAATTTGTCCACAACACTTTGGCTGACAAATCAGGGTAATTCTTTCAGCAACATCCTCTTTTTCCCCAACAGATATAATATTTAGTTGATTTTGACTACTCCTTGCATTGAATTTCTTGTTCACAATTTACAGACCATCTACTACAGTTCAAGTATAATTTAAACACACACTGAGTAATGTGGAATCACACTCAAGTATATGAATTAAGCATGTGCACTGGGGCCTTTGATTGCTTCTGTAGTCTGTTCACATAGTCTCCAGATTGGCACAAGCTCAACCTGACTGCTATCTTTAGACTGACTTCACAGAGCTTTCTGCTTCTGTTCCAGTGTGCACAGCTACAAGAAGAATAACATTTTCTCTCTTAAGGAAGGAATCACATTGCCTTTCTTCCTTGTCTTTCTCAACAAAGTGCCAAAATGGTGGCAGGGTTTTTTTGTTTGTTTGTTTGTTTTCATTTGGTTTGGTTTGCTTTTTTATGAACTCTAGTTCATTAAAAATTAAAAAACTAATATTAAAATATATCTTCTAGCCTGCATAGGCTAAACTGCAGTTTCCAGAACTAGCACAAATTTTTGTGACAAATGCTCTAAGGTAAAGAGCATTATTTTTAGCAACCAGGTCAGTGGATAATTATGGTAGAGGAAAAGCCAGTCTCATCTTTGTTAACCTCTGTTCTGGTTTTGGGTGCAGTAGAATTAATTGTCTTCATAGTAGTTAATATAAAACCATGTTTTGGATTTGTGCTGAACACAGCGTTGATAATACAGAGATGTTTTTGTTATTGCTGAGCAGAGCTCACAAGAGCCAAGGCCTTTCCTGCTCCTTGTACAGCCACACTGCTGAGGCATCTGGAGGTACATGACCACAGGCACATGACCCAACTGATATTGGATATTCCATACCGTAGGACATAAGTAAATACATCTGGAAGAAGAGTCAATATTCAGAGTGATGGCATTTGCCTTTCCAATTCACCAAGACATGTGATGGAGCCGTGCTGTCCTGGAGGTGGATGAACCCCCGCCTGCCAATGAACTCAACGGGCCTTTAGAGGGATGGTCCACAGACTAGATCTGTGTCTATATCTATCAAAGATCAGGAAAGGTCATACAAGACAAAAATGGGATGGAATAAGGAGTAGAAACTGTCCTGGTTTTGGCTGGGACAAAGTACATTTACTTCTTAGTAACAGGTGCAGCAACGTGGTTTGGATTTAGTACGAGAACAATGTTATCAACACACAGGTGTTTTGGCTGTTGCTATTTAAGTCAAGGATTTTAAATGTCTCATGCTCTGACATTGAAGAGCTGCACAAAACACTGGGAGAGAGCATAGGAAAGACAGCTGACCTGAACTGACCAAAGGAGTATACCATAATATAGAATGTCATGGTCAGCATATAAACAGGGGAAGTTACACAAGAAGGGGCTGGTCAGTTCTTGGGAACTGTCTGGGTATCAGTGAGAGGGCAGTGAGCAATTGCATTGTGCATCTCTTGTTTCTCTTGTGTTCTGTTACTCTCTTCCTCTCCTTATCATTACTATTATTATTTTATTAGTAGTATAATTGTATTATTTGTAAGTATTATTATATTTTGTATTAATTATGAAATTATTCTTATCTCAGCCCAAGATTTTCTTTCCGATCCACCTCCACACAGTGAGGAGCGTGTGTGTGGTGGGGGAGAGAAACGGGTATCTGGGTGGTTAGTTACCAGCTGGGGTCAAACCTCAACAGCTTATCTCAAATGTTCTCCTACAGCTGATTGCACAATCTTTAAAACACTAACAGAAGTTCAACACTTCAATAAACAAATACAATGAAAAATGCACTATCATAAGTAAAGAAGAGTGAGTTCTTTTGCTTCAAGGGATTTTATATTTTAGTGTTTTCCTTAGTGATAGGTAATTCTTTAACCTCTTATACCAGGCACCATTTTTTACACATCTATTTTAATTTAATTTAATTTAATTTAATTTAATTTTAATTCTCCTCGGAAACTAAGATAATGAGAAGCATTTAAGAGGAGCCTTATGGACCTGAGTAAATGGTAGTCATTTGGGGAGGTGCCCTCTACTCAGTTTCAAGTGAAGTTCAGGACCGGCAGAACACAATATTGTGTGCCAAATAAGGTGTGTGCCTTCTTAAACAATCGCCAAAGAGGTCATAAAATACAAAAGCTTTCCATAAGCATTATGCACCACCTTCTCAACACACCTGATAGCATCTATTTGCATTCAAAAGAGGGGTTAAAGGTGAGAATCACACAGTGAGCGTCCATCTGCATCAGCAAAGGAAGGGACAGAGACTTCTGCTTAAAGACATCAAAACCACAGATACTTCTGCAGTAGGTCCAAATTCTCTTCTTTGCTTCTGTTGACTTGTATGCAAAGATGAGATATCCAGCCACTCAGATTACAATCCCAGCCCAATTTTAAAATGTTCTTCAAAATCCTTGGGTAGAAGGTGATATGGAAGGAATTACTATGTATGAAAATACTTTAAGCTAGAAAAGTCATTACCTACTTTAAATTGTACTCTCTTGTTGATATTTCTACATAGATGGATGTAATTAAATCAACAATACCTGTTAATTCTGGAGATAGACAAGACAGGCTCTTAAGTGTCAAAAAATAGATTATGGTTGCAGGTCTCACTCACCTCCTTTCCCCATTTGCTCTACTACAGAGATTTCTTCAAAGCAAGCAGAATATATCTAGTGTCCCTGTTGAATGAAAGGGTTATTTGTGTACGAGTGGAGAAAGCAGATGGTTTATTTCATTTGTGAAAACCCCTTTTCACTCTCAGCTGAAAATGTTGAAAAGTGGGAAAAAATGTCAGTTATGCTTTTGGTATAAAAAAATCTCATTGCTCTTGGCAGTGACCTCAGCTTGGAAGAGGAGGTGTTAGCCTTGCATCGTTTCACAGCAATGGCTGATCAGGAGTGGCATTAACCTAACTTTAAAAGAACCTCATTTTAGCTCTCTCAGCCAGAAGAGAGTCAAAGTGACATGACACATATGAACGGTACAACAATAAAGGGGGGGAAAAAAGGAAAAAAAAAGGAAGGAAAAGAAGAATGTTAGATCTTCATGAGGGCTCAGGTCAGAATACATATAGATAGAATATTAACTGAAATACTGGAAGTTGTTTGCCAGCAGTTCTATTGAAACTGACGTACCTTGAGACCTCGCCATTGTAGTTTAGAGACACCACTTTAGATACATAACTAATGAAAAATTACAGCTTACTCCAATACAATACAGTAATACATTATGCCTTTGCCAGGAATTATTTAAACAGAACATTACCAGCATTTTGTCTAGGCAAACGAAAAAGGAGGCACTTGAGATATGGCATTAGCTTTTTTTGAAAAGTATGAAGGAACTTTATTTCTTACTGCAGTAGATAACAGTATACTAGAGATAGAGAGGCTCTTGTTTGATATTTAATGAGACAAAGTTTATATTTCATTACATTAAAGATTGGTGGTAGCACAGATGATGAACTGACTCTGTTAATGCTCTTAACTCATAAAAAAAAGTTGTTTCAGCTTTTGCTAATTCCTCTTTTAATCCCTTTTCTTCCTTACACAGCTTCAAAAAACATTGCATGTAGTCTTACCATTTATATTAGTACTGTCTTTAAATGAGATTTCTTTCCCGTACAAGAAAACTCACTCTCCTTCATTTCTACAAATGATTACAGGCTTATTACTGCCATTGCCCTCTCCTCTGCTTTCATTGCCTTCCCTGAAACCAGCCATTTGTTGAATTTCATTAGCATTAATACATACAGGACAAAGCTTAAGAGTTTCTGTTACCCCGATTAGGACTAACACATTGCACATTCTAGGAGGTCAGAGCAGGTGAATTTCTTCAGCAGAATTTTCTATTAATAAAATGAGTTTGATAATTCACCAGAAAAAGCTGCTGCTGAAAGCCTGCTCTCTGTGTTGCATACGCAACAATCACCAGGAAAAGGAAGTGTGGAGGTGTAATATTTGCTTTTTTTTGGCAAAACACTGATTTTGGAAGTGCCAAAGATGTACTATTCCTATTGGTTTTCAGTAGCAGATGTCAACACCAGCAGTGAAAAAAAAAATAAGCCAAATCTGGTAAGCTCTTTTTAAGACTGACCTGTAAATGGGTTTTTGCAAGTAACATTAGGCAAATATCAGAGGACAGTAAATTCCCTGGAAATGCTTTTAAAGTTTTTCTGCAGTTATTCTTGGTATTGACCTGAAATAAGTTCTCACTGCAAGAAACCTCTTGAAATATGAAGACTCACAACAGGCGACTAGAACACTTGTATTTATTTTTTTAAAATAATTCCTTCATCTCCTTGAGGCTTGAACAATATTTTAAAAACAAAATGCCTTAACTAAGAGATCGCAAAAAATGTTTTCCTTATCTCTTATTCTCACAGAGAAAGTCGTACATGAAAAAAAAATATCACTGGTGCTAGAAACCCACAGTCACACTAGGTCAATATATTCTATCAGGTCAAAGAAACAATCTCGGTGACCTCTTGAGCAATGAGAAATGAGTAAAATAGTACAATTTCTCCAAAACTACCTTCAAAGAATGATCATTATATAAAATCTTTCAGAGATAGCATGTGTGTTCATTATCCTTGATGGATGGAAGGATTGGAAAGAATAGGCAACTTTAAATGATAATTTTATTTGTTCAGTCTCACTGAATTTCCAGACCACAAAGAGCACGGTTATAGCCACTTAGTGATCTCTGCAATCAGTAATTCTGCATTTTGCATATCTGAAACAGTACCACTGTGTTTATCACAGACTCTGTCATTATGAAGAGCTAATTGCCAGTCAGGTTTTGAGGCAGATTGTATATGCCCAGCAACAATAAAAAAATCACATAAAATATTTTAGTCTGGGCTCATGTCTAACTCTGAACTAAAATTACTGTGAGGTCCAGTGATTTCTAAGCCATATCAAATAGAAGGAAGGCTGGCATGAAACTCATTCACATCCACAGTCTTGTGTGTGCAACCCTGTATAAAGCCAACTCCCGAAAAGTTGAAGGACAGGTCTTGTTTGTACAATATTGGACAGTGGGCCATTAGCGGGGATAACAGTGGCGTTGTTGGAAACCAATTTCCATATATTTACTTTCCTGTCACTGAGTTCAAAAGGGTTTGTTCTGGCATGGAAAACTGGCAGAGCAGAAGCAAACTAAAAACACTGTTTGCCAGTTTGACTACTGCTTGCTTCTGCTTGTTAATAAAATTACTATAAAAGACATGTGATAGTGACTATACAGTCCATGGTATCTTGTGAGAAAAAAACTGAGACAATATAGGGATAACTCAATTGTGTTCATAAGGGTGGACTGCACTTCAGTTTGTTTTTCTTTTCACAATACTGGCCTTACTATAAATGCTCTCTAACAAAACCTATTGCTATTCTATTTGAAAACCTGGGAGCTAAAAAGCTTTCGTTGTTTTCTGGTGGGGCCTGATGAATCTGGATAGTCATTTCCATCAGCATGTCCTGTTTTCTGACTAAAACCAAAACTTAATCCTTGGTTTAATTTGGGTCTCTCTTCCCATGCTGAAGACTTCTGTAAGACAGTGGAGTTTCTGTGTGCATTGAGGAGTGCTTGGCAAAACTTTGCAGCCTTTCCTTATCCTATACAACTTCACAGGGAATTATAGTTGCTTCACATTTTAGTCACTTAGCAATATGGCTGCTTGAACATCAACACTTCCAAAGGAGATACCCTGGAGAGCGTAACAGGCAAAATTCTTAGTCAATTTTAGATGTTACTTCTGTCACTGTGGGGCATTCTTCCTATGGATGAGGACAAGAAATCAAACTGCAGTTATCTACACTGTGGTTCAAAGCATTAATGACAAAAGGCATATCAGGGAGTCTTTTCATTTTTGGTCTTAATATTCTTGAGAATCATCTCTTTAGTGGTATTTGTAAACATATTGGAAAGTTAAATGATCCAAGCTCTGTTGAAAACTTTCCACTATGCTGTTCCTCTCAGATAATAAGATTTATGCAAAAAGATTTTTCATTTTATCCCATCTAAAATAAAAAGCATGTTGTGCTTGACAAACACACACACATTCTCTCTCTCTCTCTCTCTCTCTCTCCCCCTCCCCTCCTACATTCTTGGTAAATCGTGAGTACTCCTACCTGGGAAAGCTTTGGGATTTGTAACTGGAATCAAGTTAGTTTTTCTGGTCCATTAGTTCTAACACCGCAACCAAATTCATACGACAGATTCCAAACTGATGTGCATTTTGGCAATCCAGGAAGGAGAATTTTGCTATTAATAGGTTGTACATCTGTGCTTCAGCAACATAAATTCGTCTCCAGGGAACTTCAGAAAAAGTCAATAGTCACTACTACCACAAGCACCTAGGGGTCTGTGAGACAGAAGGTAATCTCAAAAGCAGAATTTACAAGCATCCTGCCCAACCCTGCTGATGAATTGGTCTAGAAGTTTGTTTTGTTTTCCACTGGTAGCTGACTACAGCTAAAACTGATATACTTCCAGCTTGCCTCATATTTGGAGGCTATGAAGTATTCCAAAACCATAGACATGCATTATTCATTTCACCCTTACAGAAAATAATTGAATCATGTTTATAGAGTCAATATAGGTATTAAAAAAAAAAAAAATTCAAAGACTACAAAATAAATAGACGGTTTAAGCAGCAGACAGAAACAGTAAAAATCAAAATGTAATTTCCCTTACAGACAAGTGCACCAAAATAATAGAGGGGAAAGAAATATTTTAAGAAATTATAAGGAATTTAAATTGTTATTTAGCTAAACATCAATCATTGTTTTCCATGAGTAGTGGAGTTCTCTTTAATTTATCATAGCCAGGGTGTATGACACAAAAATTTAGAGGAAAGGTACTTAGAGTCATTTTATTAATGTTATAAATAGAACATAATTTGGAAGTTCTTAATTTATAAATATTTCATGAGCTTTGATGGTGTGTTAGAATAAAAACAGAACAAAGCCTTAGGGTCACAGGCCACCCCAAGGGCATCTCTTTGCATTATTCACCCCAGAGAGATACTCCTTTTGGAAAGCCAGAGAGAAAGTTGCTATAAGCCTGTCTTTCTGAAGGGTACTGATGACAAAAGAAACAGCAGAATTTCAATCTTCTGATTGCTTTCAATTGCAGTTGCAAACTGTGCTTCCTACCCAAACTCAGCTCATGTCAATCTTCTTTTTTTTTTTCTTTGGCTTGACCTGATCTTTAAAAACAAGTTACATGAATTATGATATTTGCAATATTCACACCTTGAATGAATATAACCTGTATTTAATTGAAGGGTGCTGAGTGAGAAGCCCTTCTAGGGTGAATCCTAAACAAATCTTCTGTATGAACTGTGCAACAGCCTTTCAAAGCTCCCCTTTCTAAAAGACTTTCCAACAAATGATTCATTTCACATAGATGCTGTTTTGCTCTTAATTTCTGCTACGTGTTCCCTGTTTTTACTAGGTAGCTCCTAAAATATTTTAAACTTATACTGTAGAAGATAAAAGTTTTTCCTTTTTTTCTCCCCAACCTTTAAGAAAAGTAGTGAATTCTTATTCTCTTTTATTTCCTATCGCATAGAAAAAGTCTAGTTTTAATTACTGTGCAGAAATGACTAAGCCATTGCAGAGAACTCTTCTGGCCTTTTGATATTTATTATTTTTTATCAGCAATGAATAATTCTCAGTGTGGCAAGATTCATGTATGTAGGGAAAGAGAAATATAATCTTTCACCGCACTCAGACACAGAACCACCTCAGCAGTACTTTATTAGTTGTCAGCTCTATCACCCCTAATTGGATTCAAGGGTCAAAATATCACTTCGTAAGAAAATTGAAGCATGGGGAAAAGAGAGAGAGATTACATGATTTCCTCTCTTACAAGGCTTCTATACTGTCATCAAGGAGAAATTTCTTTCCATTTACATGCTGATGATTATTACAGGTTTAGCAGTCTTTAAGTAAGTTACACTCTTTTCAAAAGACTCAAATTATTGTCATCACAGAAGCTGAATCAGTTATAACGGTACAAACCAGCTTGATACTAACGTGTGTGTGCATGCACGTAACATTTGTGTAAGCACACCAGCACCCATACTTGCATACATGCAGGTATCACTGTCTTTGATCCCATAGGGAATAATGGTATTTAATTACAGTATTGCAGTCCGTACATAAAGGCAAAGTCTGATTTTATTTTTCTGAGACCTTTTGTCACTCAAAGGAAATTTTAGTTGCCAATACATCCAGTCCAAATCCAGCACTAAAGAATTTCATTTTGACTTTCTAAATCAGAATTCGTTTGGCTGTTTTAGGCTGCCTTGGTTCCCAGAAAGTATCACCTGTGGCATCCAGCAGTCCTCTCTAGGCTGCTAGGAATCAATTTTTCATAAACATTAGTTATTCCTGGTATCTTAGCAATTTTCTATATTTTTAATACCTAAGAAACGAGTCAGCTAGTGATTTTAATAGAATTGTACTTGATTGCAGCATCTCCCCTACTGTTATCACTCTTAAGACCAGAAGATAAGCTTGTATTTTACTCTTGATCAGCGCTAGAAATAATATTCTTGCACACATTGGCATGCTTCAAGAAGGACTGAATAAAGTCTGAAAGTTTCAGAGCTTGTCAGCTTCACTGCTGGAGTAGTAGGCTCCACATCACAGCTACTGGTGGTTTGTATAGATGATCAAAACCTTCCACTGTATTCACACACCAGTAGCTTCCTGATTTCCCTTATTTTATATTGTTTAGATTTTGAACAAGAGCTAACACCAAATAATATACCAGTGGTGACCAGAAGTGTTGCATCATATCCTTATTTCTACAGCCATTTGCAGTGTAATCATACATTGTAATAGTTTGTAAGTAAAGATTAAGTTCAATGGTGAGATGTGAAATTCTATGACTTTTTACATTATTAAAAATGTTTATGCAACTGAAAGTGTTCTCTTGATGTGCAATATTGTATTTACAAACTTATCCTGTCAAGCAAAGTAGTTTTGACCAGAAAAATCTCATCACTCTCCATTTCTCAAACCTGAATTCAATAACGGCATTAGACACTAGATTCTCTAGCATTATGAATCAAAAAAAATATTATAGGCAAAGTAAAATTGATTAACAAAATTAAGCAATGGTTAACCACCATTAAAACTGGTTAGCAAATTCCATTATTCCATCATGTTTCATTAACCTTACATTGTGGATATCTGAACATTTCCATAGGATACGAACAAATAAAAATTTCAAACCTCACCCCAAAACTTTGCATCCCAGAAAGTACCACTAAAAGAGTCAGGGAGTGGGACTGTTCTCTCTGAGCTAATTTATCAGCGGGGTTATTTGAACCACTATTGTCTCTCCCCAGGTACAACTTCTCATCTTTCCTTTCTTTTTTTTTTTTTTATTTTTTGCATCTGATGCCAAATAGCCAAAGGATAAGCACATTAATCACTCAAAGAGATTAATTAATTTCCTCTCTGAAACAAATATAATCTATAAATTCCTATTCTACATTTTTGTAAACAAAATATTTGAGTGTTAAAGTCACTGAGTAGTTCACTAGCCAGTCCCAATTCCTAAAAATCCTATTTTATAATTGAATCTACCAAACATCACAAAATCTCTCATACCAATAGTTTATAAATGCTCATATCAGCTAATCTTAAACACCAAAAAAAATTATTACATCTTTTTTCACCTAAGGAGCCATGAGGAGTTAATGCAGGGCCTGGTCTGAATCCTCATACAAGTCATTATTCCTCCCAGCTTCTTTCAACTACTAGTGACTCTCTGAATGCTAACTGAGAGTTAAAAAAGAAGAAAATTTGACTGAAAATATTTTTTAATGTTCTTCTGCTGATTATAGTCAACCTTTCTAATTAAAACACAAGATAAAGTCAGATTATGTTTTGCCTCTCTGGGTGTTTTTCATATTCGCTTAAATATGTCATGAAAACAAACTGACATGTTTTTCTTGCATCTCTTCATGATCTCTTCAATTTTAATATGGAACAGTCCAAAGTTGGCAAAAGTTCAAGAAGCCTTTCTGTGAGATGGTCTCGAAAATGATGAGCAGTGGTAGGTCAAGAACAGACATTCAAAATGACAGAAATAGTGGTATAACCCATCCAGAAGAGCCAGTAACTGTAGCTATTTGGCTTAGGATTCAGCAACCTTTTCTGTGCATTCGAAGACAGCTGAATCAGTAAATTCAAAGAGACTTTTTGGGCAAAACAAAGTACCTAATTTGTACTTACCTGAACATCAGCTTTCCAGTCTTTATGTCATCAGTGGCTGTATTAAATGCAGGAATGTATCTGTCCTAATAAACGTAATAACCTTCACCTATTCACTGTATGGATAACCACAGTCAGAGCATGTGACTATGGACAATTCACTGCATGATTTTGACTACTCACTCTTGCACAAGGGAGTCCATGAGGACTATTGACCGACCTGAATCTTAAGCATGCAAACACTGGGAAGTTTTATTTGTGAAATGATCCACCATGGTTACAGTGTGGCCTAATTATTGAAAGTTACCAAGCTGCATGTGAACTCATGGTTCAAAATTATATAGACAAAAAAAATACAAATTTAGTTCTTAAAACTTTATGATAACTGCCACTAGATGTTATAAAAGATTAAAATTCAGAGAAAATATGCTCTAGTACACATTACCAAGTTGAAAGAGCATACAAAGATAGGCAGACTTCACTGTCTATATTTTGTATCAGGTAACAAGCCAATACCATAACCTTCTGGTAGCTTTTCTTCTTTTAGCACTCAAATCCAGGCCACCCAACATTTCAGTACAAAATTTCCTGATTGTGACACTATAATAACCACTGGCAGCAGAAGAATAGTCGCTCTTACAGGATTTATAGATTTCGCAGAGTGCTATCTGGGCTGCCACCCCTGTCCACACCACTGATTCATGGGTTCATCTCTGGTAAGACAGCAACAGAATTACTTTGACACAGAGAAGTGATAACATCTTAGGGAAGAAGAGGGCCAGACTGTCACTTGGTGAATATCATAAAACATAAAACTCAAATGTTATAACACTGTAAAAACCCATTAGGTACCTCAGAAAAAAAAAAGACCTTGCTACTCAGATTCTGTCAGGCAGCAATTTTTACTTTGATTACCCAAAGTCACTTCATCTGTCTCTCAGAATTACATCATCTATAACTTCTCTCTCTTTCTCAAAAGGTTATTGAATGAAGTGTCAATCTTTCTGCAGTGTAACCTTAAAAAAATCAGAACTCTGCCCCTTTATTTTACATCCCAAATTCCACTAAAGTTTTTCTAGGAAAAATCACTTATAAAAGCACTCAAACAAGTATCTTAGTCTGTTTTCAGAATAATGATACTAACTTTTACATGTATCAGTGATGCATTCTTGTGTTAACAGTATTTTTCTGTCATGTTACTATCCCAAAGGAAAGGCAGACAATGAAAAAAATAAAATAAAATCAAGCAGAATAATAGTAATATTATAAAAAATAATAGTAATAAAAAAAAGGCAGTTTCCTCCATAGCAGGGTTAAAGCTGGAAAAAGATCTTTCAAATGCATGTAAAAGAGATCATCTTTCCAGAAGTAGGCATGGACTTAATCTTGCTAACTTCATTTCCCAATACTGATCTAGTGACCACTAATAGTCTGGTGTTTAAAAACAAAACCAAGTATTTTTATGCTTTTTTTCTTCCATATTTAAATTCCTGTTCAGGCAGTAACTGGTTATGAAAAACAGCAGTTACAGTGTTCTTACTGCCCTATCAGAGGCAGAGAAACAGATATGCAGAGAAAGTCGGCCAGAGACCGACTAAGTAGCAATACTGGTATTAGTGATTTTAATACATAAACCACTTCAAACAATTGAAGAGTGAGAAGGCTTAAATGTGTGCCATTTAAGAAATAAAGGCATTTTTATCTCCTTAAAGATGTTAGTGCATAAATTGCCTTGGGGATTAAAAGGTGCTTAAGTATAAAAGACCATTTAAAACCTTAAGCTCCTAAACTGTTTTATGAACATAGACATGATGGGTCACCCTGAGAATATGGAAATGGACTATGATATGATAACAGAGTTAGGTTCTAGAGAGAGAGAGAAATTTCTTTAAAAATGTACAAAGTCTGTTCCTTAAAAAAAAAAAAAAAAAAACAAAAACAACAAAAAAACCAAAACAACAAATAAGGCCAGTGCCTTTGTGATACTTTGTCTGGATATGCTGACAGGAAAATGGTTCACTTCAGAGATGGAAATTGCCACTGATGACACCATGAAGATGAGTTGCACAAGAATGGTGATGTTAGGGAGAACGCTATTCCTGACTGGAATTGCTCCAGAAAGAGGGCTTTGGATCTCCACCAGACTGAGGTTCAGGGCATGATGACTGAATTATTTTTATGTTCCCCTATATGGCAATGTATTTAGGTTCACTCAGCCAAGCTGACATTGCTATTAGCATCTGATCAATATCTGGGAGCTCAGGGATTCCTTAGCAGCTGAGAGAGTTTCAGCTCTTCAAGATCAGCTTCCACAAACCTCATACATAAAAGGAATTTGTTGAAACCAAGATCAAAAATAGATGGAAACACTGTTTAAACTCACAGAATGAGTTTGCATACTATATTTCATTTGAAAGAGCTGAGCAAAAGCATTAAGAGAAATGCTAGTATTTTGTCCATTACAGGAAAGCCTACACTCACAAAATCTGTATGTATCTGGAAAGTTCATGTTTTGAACTTGCCTAGTTAGACCTTCCTCTTTTTAATGCTGCACTCAGACACACCTCTTTGTCTCTGCCTGCTTTTTAACTCCCCTAGTCAGAGCAGTCTCATCCTTATTTTAATAGCAGTGCTTGCAGATAAAATTCTCAGTAGAAGTCCCTAGCTATAGTAACTTACTAAAGAGCCCATTTCATCTGCATTTTTGAATAAATAAAGGGAAGAGGCTACCAACTGAAAACGCACTCATCTCTTTTCTTAAAAAAATCAACTTCTTTCATTAAAATATTAAAACATCCTGAAACAAATCCAGGTCCTGACAGATATGAACTGTATAATGATATACTTGTTACTAAGAGCCTGAAGAATGTCTTTCCTCAGTAAATAAATAAATTGATTGAATGTACCCAAAGCACTAATAAAAAAGAGAAATATCCACACCTGAGCAACTTCTAGTAAGCTATTTAAATTGATTTTGGAGGAAGATAACTACCCTTCAGGTTTTCTGAAAGGGCATATTTTGCATAGCTAAACTGATGAAACTTTAGAAGGATTTAAATTAATTCTTTTTGTCATTACCTCTTTGCATAGTCTGTTTCAAGGAGAAAAGAAAAGAAGCCTTTCAAGCTGTTGAAAGATTACTTTCATTTTAAACTGTCATGCATTGCTTCCAAAAGGTGGTGTCAAACTCAGCTACGTGTGAAGAATTAGGGAGACTATGTCAGCTTCAAGCTGTCATTGTCTCATAGAAATGCTTTTTCCTAAGTGAGTCCATAAACTCTCCAGATTTGTGCTTGTGTGTGTGTAGTGTCACAATTAGCACTTATGAAACCTTAAGAAAGAAAACCAGTTTTGATTTTTTCAGACGACCTAGAAGTATTCAGTCATTCCATGTCACTCCTCCCAGTGCTATTAATCATACAAAATTATTTTGTAGGCTTGTCTGCAGGTAGAACAGACTTCACATATTTATAGCAATGAGCTTGCGGCAGACAGATCCTCATCATCTCAGAAAGCTGCTTAGCTGCTTGACTAACCATTAGGAATCAACATGATCCAGTGGAGAGTGTAAAAGACTGAATGACAGAAAACCTATTGCCTGGCTTTGTTGCTGATTCACTTCCAGGGAATTTTGGCATCAGTGTACAGAAATAAATTTTTATGAGGTAAAGTAAGGTGCAAACTTAGTATGTGTTATCTACTCTGGGTGACTTGATTATATGCAAAAGATATAATGGGAAATGGAGTCATTATGTCCTATTTCAACCCATGGTTTTGCATAAAATTCTCCTTTAAATTTCTTCTCTAAAATATTTTTTTAGTACTTTTTCTTGCTTATGTATTTGAGGTCTTTCTAGCTCTGCTCCATTTTTAGTGTATGTGTATGTATATGCAGTAAAATTGTCAGAGTTCTTCACTAGATTTTGAGATTCCAGTAAAGAATGAGATACACAGAGGTATGTTTTAATATCTTCCAGGTTCTAAGTTATTGAATCTTAGCATTCTTAGCTTTTTGTAAAATAAAAAGTGTGAAGCCTATGACTTTAGACTCAGTATTTGATGGCTTTTGTCTCTATTACACAGTCATTTATAATTTTGATTAGTCTGTATTTTTGGGGCTTTGACATGTTTGCCCGTTTATTCTCTTCCAGACTGACTCCAAAAAAAGCAAATGGTAGTAAACTGAAAGTGCAGGTAGACAGACTGCCCAGGAATGACAGCATTGTTGGAATTAGAGAATGACTTCCTAGTGAGTTTTCCCACACACCGTATTCCCTCCAATTTTTGACATGAGAAGCGAGGGTATGAATAGCGTATGTATACCAGAGAAGAGAATGTATTTAAAATAGAGCCTCTGTTAAAGTGAGATACAGGAAGAACAGGGGAATTTTCTGAAAAATGTCTGCTTCAATTAGGGCAGGCAGAACAGTGAGACGTTCTGGTCAGAAAAAAACATTTCTGAACCACAGCAAATTTTTCAGTATCTGTTCAGAATCAGATAAGAATGTTTGGGTTTTTTGGGTTTTCTTCTGAAGCAAGGGAGGTCAGTCACTCTCATATTTTTACAATAGAATACTTTCTAGTGGTACAAGTAAAGCATTTATAGCTGGTACTACTACTTGGTAGTTTCCTTTAGCTAAAGCTGAAGCTAAAGCAAAACCCCAACTAAATATATTTTGCAGTATCCATAGTACTTCAAATTATTTACTATTATTAACTTCTATCAGGTAGTTAAAAAAGAAAAGAATTGCTACTAGCTATTGTTTTTTGAATAACCTTTAGCTGGATTCTGAGAGACAAGGGTATATCTTTTTGGGGGTGTATTATAGGAGTTGACAAATGTGATCAAAAAGGACTATTTATGTGACAACAATATGAACAAAAAGCCTGTTCATTTGCTAGAGAAACGAAATATTCCGTAATCAATCTTAGGAATGATTCTCATGCTCAACCAGTGAGGAAGCGTGCAAGAAGCTGTGAAGGAGCACAGCCAGGACAGCTGATCTGATATGGCCAGAGAGGAGTTTCATGCCATAAAATGTCATTCTCAGTACAGAAACTAGCTCTCCAGGAGCAACTGTATTGTGTATCATTTGTTTTGCTTGGGTTTTATTCCTCTCTCCTTTCTATTATTATTGTTATTATTATTATTACTAGTATTTATTATTAATAATTATTATGATTATTATTAATTATTGTTATTTTAATTATTATTGTTGTTATTATTATTATTGTTATTATTATTAAGACCTTTAAGATCACCAAGATCCTGTTGGTGTTGCTGTTATATTTCACTTTAATACAATTATTAAACTGCTTGAATCTCAACCCATGAGGTTTCCTTTTCTTTAAAGGTCTTGTCCCCATCCACCTGGCAGAAGGTGAAAGAAACTGAGGTATTTTGTTGGCAGCTGAGGGAAAACCACAATAACCCAAACACCTTCCCGCAGCGACACGCACACACACAGAGAATAAATTCAAGCAAATCATCAGGAAATATCGTAACTGCTGTATTTGCAGCAATCCTTCATTTTATAAACTTCCAAAATGTTAATTCACTTTGTGTAGAAATTTTTTTATTTTTCATAAGCGGTTTTTTGTTAGGCGCTAGCTACTGCCATAGAACTTGCAAAAAAGTTTGGTCATTAATTTCAATCTAGAGTCATTAATCCTTTAATGAAATCAGTAAATGCCACTAATATTTTTATGATGAAATTTTAAATGATTGCTGCACATCAGAAGACTAATTTAATCTATTAATGTGTAGATATTTTCCTATGCTGGATTGCTTGTGTAAAATCACAGCTTTCATCCACCTGTTCTGTAGCAGGAAGAGTTCGTTTACATATAACTGAAAAATTTGAAAATTTTGCAAAAAATATTGTGTAGATACTTGTGCACATTTAGCACAACATTGTAGTTTTTTATTCCTTGTAAATTAAATATTTATTATTAAAATTTCAACTTAGATTTTTTCCCAATTTTCATTTTTGAATTCCTAATATTTGAAGAGTTTGTCAACATACTTCCACTGATACTCCTCTCATAACATTTTTTGTGTTGAATACAA
>JANRGV010000094.1:41758785-41769653 GCA_024734035.1 Alethe castanea | reverse complement strand
TCTTTTTTACCCTAGGACACCTACATAGCCCTTCTAGTTAAAAACAGAATGCTTTTCACCCAGAATTACTTTTATTTTAAAATAATTTAGTTTTCTTTTGCATCATTGTATTCATCTAAAATTAGCGACTGGACTATTAATGCCTCTTTATATTCCTCAGGCTGGGTACAATTCATGTATTATCAACCATTCCTGGCAAGAGCTTCTGCAGCTGCAGCCCAGTACAAATTCACAGTGACTTTCTTGCATTCCCAGAATGGAATAAAGCTTTCTTTGTTTTCCTGTGATGTAAAAAATGCTTCACAAGTATTAACATGAGAGAGAATTATGCAAAGACATTAAGAATCTGAACTACACCACAGGTCTCACTATTGACCTGCTGAAGGAATCTGATCACATTATAGCCCCATGCAAAAATATTTTACTGATGTGCCAAAAATTATTTGAATCATGGCTAAGCTTATTCAATGTTCTATGAATTTCTGAAATTATAAGCGCTTTACAAGAGTTCAGAATTGTTTACAAAAACTCAGAGCAAGACTATAATTTAAAAAACATTTTCTGAAATTTGATGCTGCAGAATTTAGAATAAATTACAGTAATCTGTGAATTTTAAAACTCAATATTTGATAGTATGATATTTTAAAGTATTAGATCACCATGAAGATTCATGGAACCAATCAAGGAGAAAATTTCAACCACTTTAACGTATAAGTATTAGAAAAAGTAATATTGTTTTTGTTGTTGTTGTTGTTGAAATGTCTAATGTAATAGCTATAATGAGGAGTCTGACAGCATCACAGAGGAATTCTTTTTATAAGAAGCGCAAGCATAAAAAATTGTTACATATTTGTCATGCTTTTTATTTCTTTATTTTGGCTTCCTATGCTTTTTGGTTTGTTTGGGTTTGTTTTGGTTTGGTTTTCTCTTTTATAGGAAATGACAAGTAACATTTTGCTTGACCGCAACTAAAAATATTTTTGTCTATTGTCCCACCATTATGCACCACTTGATACGGAAAACCCAAAACATGGGACCTTCTGTTGTGACCAGAAGAATGGCTCCCTTCCTTCCTGGCCATGCTGGGGTATATTACATATCAACATGTAAAGGAGGTGCACAGATTCAGAATGTTGTTTTCTTCTTCTGATTTAGGTTCAGGTTTTCCTCACAGAGGATCTCAAGTTCCTTGTTCTATATACAGAGCTGGTATTGATAAATGTAGGTGCTTCTGGCTCACATGTGAGGAAAATCCTCTGCTACACCTACAGTACTGAATATTTCAGATTATTTCCTCAGAGGGCTACAGTGGTATGTTTTTTGTTTTGTTTTTTTTTTTCATCCCAGAAGGAAAAGTGGTCAAGTTAGCATAAAATATACATTGGCATGAACTGTTTAGGGAGACACACAAAAGATCAATTTGATCAATAAAAGGGTCAGAACACTTCAGGCATTTCCTTCTATTTGCCCTCTGTGGTACTGTGATGTCTATGGACATCTCAAAGGTTCACAACTTTAATTTTTATTTCTGATACTGAAAAACTTTATCGGTTTTCGTAAGGGGCTTATTTCAGGAAGCTAATTGCAACAATCAGTTCAGAAATATCCTGTATCAGCTACTACTCCAGTTGATTTTTTGAGAGTAGAATTCACATGTGCAAACTAATTTGGCTGCCATTCAGGTAATTAGCAGATAAAGATTAGTGAATAAATGTGAGAAGATGTCCTCAGACAAAAGAGTCTACAATAACTAACTGACATTATAGACAAATGAATCATTCTTCTGGGTAAAGAGCATTTCAGAATTCATTCATATCCACCTGGTCTTTCAGCAGTTAATTTTTAGCAGTTGATTTGAAGTCTGAATTTAATAAACCTTCACAGAAGAAACACTGCATGTCTTTCACTCACATTTTTTAGGAGTTAAGACCTCAGTCATCACCTTATCATTACATTACAGAAAACAGGCAATTATAACTGACTTCAAATTTATACATGATTTTGTTATTTTTTTCCCCGGCTCAATCTGTCAGAGGCAACTAAATCTACAAAACAAAACCAAATAAACCCCAAACAAACAAAAATATGAAAAACAAACAAAATAAAACAAAACAAAAACACCAACAACCAAAAAAAAACAAAACAAAAACAAAAACAAAACAAACAAACAAAAAAAACCCAAAAAACAAATTCAAAGTTCAAATTCAGAATTTGGTAGGGGTTATTAAAGCTCTGGCCTTTATCTTTAAACTGTCATTTACACTTACAGATGTAAGGTAATAGGGAAATTTGATCAGCTGGCACTGAGATGACATCATAGAGGTGTTGGAGAAGAGGCCACAACCTTAGGGCTTTTGTTTGTATTTAATCATTAATCTCGTATTGACCTTCCATTTGAAAAATGAGAAAAATAATCCCTGCCCCAAATGGGTGACAAACACCTTTAAGACCAACACTTCATAAAGAACGTCTGCATTGTGTAGTTTGAACCAAGTCTTAACTGTAATGAGTATTACAAGAGAGTGATTCACAATGGAGATTCTTCTCCTCTGGTTTTGGACAAGACCCAGAGAGTCAGAGAGTCCCCTTTCAAACCTAAAGTCAGAAAGAAACCTGTGTACCCTGAAATGCTAACCCTGAGACCTTCCAGATTCAGAGAAGAATCTGTGTACCTTGCATGAATTTTACACTTTGAGCATATGAATTAGAGATTTTAACAATGACTTGGATATGCACTGTAAACATAACCTCTTATGGACAGAGTTCTTTGGTCATCAGGATTCCAGAGAGGAAGTGATGATGATAAGAGAACAATTTAGAGTACTGATAGAGCAGTTCACTGCACAGATCTCTGAAAGTCAACACTGATCAGGCAAAAGATTTGTTGTACACAGTTCACCACATCCACCAGGAAAAAAATGCAGCTTCAATCTGACAATCATCCCTTATACTCACTAGACAAATCAGTCAGCTGGAAAGTGTGACATGAAAAAGGGATAAAGTGAGTACTACATTACATGGAAAAGGATGAAGTTGTATTATTGTAGTATTGAACACTCTGAATACAAATTTAAGAAACAAGAACTTGTTAACATTTAGTGTATGTAACAGACATTTCCCTCTGCTAGTATTCAGTCTACTTACTAGAAATGCTGAAATTATGGTGGAGAAAATACATGTGTGAGAAGAATTGGGTGCTCAACTACCTGCATTCCAGAATGCCATCTGGCAGAGAAGTTTCTTCCTAATATGAACTTTCTTGTGTTGAGAGAACTGAGATTTTCTAAATGCATTCTTCACGTGCAGACTAAAATTTTGATTAGTCATAGAATCCCAGAAAGACTTGGCTTGGAAGGGACCTTCAGGTAATATCAAGCTCCACGGGCAGAGTTGCCACTCGCTGTATCAGGTTGCTCAGGGTTGCTCAGATTTTCTGAACAATCTGTGTCACTGGTTCACCAATCTCTGAAGTAAAGAACTTCTTTCCTGCCATCTAATCTAAACCTCTCCTCTTTTTAAAACTCTTCTATCTTGTCCTATCAGTACATATAAGCCATATAAGAGCCATATTGTTCTCCTTTTTAATAACCCCCCTTCATGCTGAACTTCATGGGGGTCTTGTGGGCCGAAACCTCAAGTTTGTCCAGGTCCTTCTGAAGAGTCCTTCCTTTTGCTGTGTCAGATTTTAAACTACATGATTTTTTTAACTGTTGGAGAACACTTTTTTAGCACCTGTTCACATTCGTGCTTGCAAAAGGTATTTACACTTGCACATTCTATATTCTTGTTTACGGTAGGCTCCATACAGAAATTAAATATAAAGTTGAAATATGGATTCTCTTAAAATCAGCAGTGCTATATGTGTGTTGAGATACTAGAGAAATGAGTGTTACAGGGTATCTAAAATGGATAAAGTGTTTTTCAAGATTTTAACAGAATCTACTCCAGATGAGTGAGACAAAAGGAAATTTGTAATTGGCATCGATAATCCGCATTTTTTCAGCATTCAGTCTTTAGTAAATTATGATGAATAGCTCAATTGGCTGCTTAAAATTACATTAGTAGAAGTAATGTGACAAGAGAATGCTAACAATGCTAATTAATTGTCCCTAAGATTAAGTGTAATGCTGCATAGATTAAAAGTGAAAAGACCACCACCTGAGGCAAGCATTGCTCTGAACCAATGACTGGCTTCATTTAAGTGATGGAAGCAGCCATAACAAAGTCAAACTTGTGTGCAGTAAAAGACCTTAAGGCTTGATATCACATATTCAATGTCTTTGGTGTTTGAACCTGTGGTAGAAGTTTGCAGGGACAGAGGATACCCATATATATTTTCATTTGGATATGGGGGTGTTATTCTGATGCTGTTACCTATAGGAGACACGAACAGGTATTGATTTTAAGTAACGTTCCCCTGAGCTGGCTACCTGCAGAGTAAGGATGCAACAGGTCAATGTGCAGACACAAAGGAGAACAATTCACTTACACATCTGTCCAGAGCACTCCTGCTTGCAGGGAAGTGCCTCTCAGTGCTCTGTAGTTACAGAAGACATTGAGAAAGGCTGAACCTTTTGCAGTCAGATTTTCCCCCACTCAGGAAAAGAAGTGACAAATGCATACATGGCTAACGCAAACAATGGCAAATCACAGTGACTACTCACAGCTGACATTACATCCAAGCCTTCACAGCAGGGTGGAAGGCAGTAATGTTCCTAAGCAGAAGTGTGGCATGAGCAGAAGTGAGTACGTTTTCTTGGTAAAAGGAAATTACACCAAAATTGGTTCCTTAAAGTACTGCTCCTAGTCTGCTCACATAATCTATTTGTCTAGGTCTGTCTTTCTTTGAGTTTCAGATATTGCTCTTAATCCAATCACTGGGTCAGGAAATGAACAATCACTGGATTGTTCTGATGATGCAGCTAGTGGAAAAAAAATAACGATGAAAAATTAAGTAATTAAAATGTGGAATTGATTGGCATATTTAAATGCTGTCCTCTAAGTAGAAATTTTATATCCTTTAAAGAGTAAATTGGAATTTCTTTGAAAAGTTAATTTAATTATATCAATTCTCAGATAAACTGAGAATATTGCTCAATCCATCTATGACAGCTGCCTTTTACTTTAATTTCAGCTGTGACATGGCAGCCCTATAAAATTAGAGGCACTAAGGAACAGTCCCAGAGACAGAACAAGTCACTTAATCCTAAAATGATGAAATTATTTTGGTAGTTTTTAAGGTCTGACTCATATTTGTGAAATCAGCACAAATTCTTACACTAATTTTAGAAGTTTTAGGAAAGTACTAATAGGAATGCAGGTCTTAGTTAAAGCATCTTTACAATACAGTACAGCAGATACAAAATAATAAGATTATTATACAAAAATGAAAAACTTGCAACAATTTTTGTAAGGATAAATAAAATGGTGCATGATTCATGCTGTCCCAACATGTCACTTCCTGAACACAGAAAAGAAGAATTTCTAAAGAAAAAAGACAGCAAAACATCAAGATCATTTTTACCTTCCCAGTGCTGGGAAATATAAAAAACAATAACAGTCTTCAGAAGCTGTGTCATTTTTGAAAAAGGAACAGAAAAAGTCCACTGATATGCCTTCCCTACCTTCCACATATAACCCAACCAAACAGAATTTTGTGCAATTGATACTCTCTTCCTTTTCAGTGTAAAGATAAGGAATAGCTGGGATGAGAACCTGTGACAGAAAGTAGTGGGAAGGTGCTAAAACAGAAAAAAAAAAAAAAAAAAAGGGAAGGAGAAGAAAGGCACATATCATACAGAAATAGATCAATCAGAAGCAGTGAACACTTAAAGTGGGTGAAAATCTGATTTCAAAGAAGAAACATAAAATTCTTGGACTTCCAGTTGAAAATGGGGTCAATGATTTGTAGTTGGGAGCATATTAAATTAATTGTCAAGGTATTTGAAGTTTATTATGGCATCCAGAGAACTACAATCTGTAGTATGAGCCAAGTACCCTCAGTTATCTTAAAACAGATGCACGAAGTATTAGAGGGAAAAAATATTAAATAAAAGAGAAATTTGTAGCTTCATAGTTGAATTAACAGAAGGTACTGAAGTCATCTGAGGCTGGGGGTTACATAGCTGCAGAAAGAGTAATGGCTTTTTGCATTTAAATTTTACTTAATTTGATTTCTGTGCTCCAAACGTAATCCTTAGCTGAGCTTATAGTAGAGTCCAATATTTATCTAAGGATTTTGACACTTATGTAAAGGAAATTTTCACTTGTCTGGACTTACTTTATGGACTGAGCAGAGAGATTTAGATTGGTGAGAAAATAATTTCTGTTGGGATACGACACATAATGTATCATATATGTAGTCATTGCTATAGGACTGAAAGGATCTCCTGAACAATTTTCTAGGTCATCCTGTGACTTTTACAAGCTTTGAAATAGGCTTAATGTAGCTAAACCATACCTGAAAGATATTTGTCAAAACTGTCTATTAAAATCTCTGCAAGGTGTGTGCTGCAGTATTTTGATATGTTACAACAATAGCATAACAGCATGTGTCAGAAATGCTTTCTCTCAATTCCCATCTAAATTGCACTTTTTATAAATTTATCAACTTCCACTTGTTAAATCCCAGTTTGAAAACAACTGATTTCTGTTCTCTTTGTTATAAAGCTTTTAACACGCATTTGAGAATGCACATTAGAAGGATTTGAAATATAGACCAGCTCCCGTTGAATGTTAAAGTGAATAGGATACTTAGAAATGAATGATCAGGAAATGAAAAAAGCCCTCAGAGTTGTGAATGATTTGGAGCAGGTGCTCTGACACTGGGTAATGGAGACCAGAGGAAGAGTTGGTCTGTTCCATAGCAGCACAGCCTGTCTTTCACATCCTCATGGGCTGGAGGTAACTGCTTTCTGGAAGTCAAACCTGCTCTGAAGTAAATCCATTTTGTGGAATAAGCAAGAATCTTAATTTATTGTCCTAAATAGTCTGTTTTAATATACAGTTGAGATATTTGCAGCTGATCCTTCAAGAGAACTGAATGACTTGTACTAAGAAATAATAGCATGCATACTTGACACTTTCAGTCATCGGAGTGGGAATCACATACAAGTTGTATCTGCATACATTCCTTTGGTTCCAAACGGTTTCCAAAGGATCAACTAAAATTTTGTGCTTCTAAAATAGATAAAACTTGTGTTGTAATTAGTTTTAACATTCCTAGAACTAGCAATAAGCAAGATCTGTCCACAATGAGTAGACAGTCACATACAAATTAAATCACCTTGAAATGCATGGAACATATTATCTGCAGAAGGGGTGCCAGGAAAATATTATATTACAATTAAAGAGATAAATAGCTATTTAGGAAATTCTGAAATGGCCATATTTTGTAAAGTTGCTCTACAGAGGGATATAGAAATTCTATTAAAAATCACAGCATCTTATATAATCACACTTGTTGGTATACGTGCCTGAATCAGGAAGAAAAATATAAAACTCTAGGTGTTTGAATGCTGGGCTAAAGTTGTCACTGTACAAAGACAGAATCACAGTCTGCATCATTTACCAATTTTTTAAATTGCATATTTATCTGATTTGTTTAAAGCCATCACTCACCCAGAAATCTTGCAGCAAAGATAATTTTTCTTCTATCTCTACAAAGCTAATTAGGACACAATCTCACTGCACTTTAAAAGTACCTTCATTATCTCAAGTCAATTAGTGGTTGATTTATCAATTACTTTTGCCACGGATGGTTCTAGAAACATTCTGCATTGCAATGTGGCTCAATTTACTTACATCAGATTCTGTTAGTACATGTTTTAAGGCACTAAGTGTCTTTGGTGGTTAATAGCAATAAATGAAAATGCACTTAAAATTGTAAGTAAAAATTAATGCTTTCAAACCTTAAAATAACAAAGCAGAGGAATACAATGAAGTACATGTTCTGATACTGATATAGCCGTATTTCAACTCTCACTTTGCACTTTGATGTCTTTCACTCTTCTGTTACTCAATAGTGGTGTGTTTCGCTAGGTACAAAACAGCCAAGGAAAGTGTATAACTAGAAAATAAAATTTTGGGGAAAAAAAGAAAAATTGCAGTATCATGATGCTAAATTAGAATAAACACTAAAAGGAAAACCCATTTGTGGCATATAAAATTTATTAACATTACACATTCCTCTGATTAAAGAAAAATTGTGCTTAGTAAATTTCAGGCAGCCTGGCAGTTTATGAGAGCATTACTTTTTATTTCAATTTTTTTGGGGGGGAATTTTCATTTTGTTTAGTTTGATTTTGTTTCTGTTTATTCTTCTTTTTTTTTCTTCTCTGAAACATGAGCTCTGCAACATGCAAAAATGAATTAGCTCACTTAATTTCAGAAGAACCCAGTAAGATCCCATTAGATGCTCAAACCTGGCATTGTTCTATCTGTCTTTCTGCAGAGACCATTTCATTAGATTTTCAAAGCAAGCTATGGTAAAAGACCAACGTTTTTGAGCCAATGTTTATGTGTGTTGTTCCAGCCTTAGAGATTAATGTTATCAAACTCCAGGTGACTCTGCTCAATGGTTTTACACCTGGATTTTAAGAAACTGCAGAAGCATTTCAGAGGCTCAGCTCAGAAATGGATGTTTATAACTTTATTGACGGGTGATCTTCCCTTGTCTGAATTACAAATTGTATTCACCGGTTCTTAATTAATATTTTCTTAAGTATTTTATGCATGGGCTTCAAGAAAAAGTCACATTTGCAGCAATTCTTCACCACGGAAGATTGAATTAATTTATTTTTGTTTGGATGGATGATGTTTATGCTGGAATATGCTATTTAGACTTCTGGTATTTTACACTTCACAGCTGAAGTCCAGGTGTGAATACTAATGATGATACTAATTTATCATTTATTATTAGGATGTCCTGACATGGCCTGGTTGTTGAGATGTAAGAGACAAATTTGACACCAACTCAGCTCCAATCTTACAGAAAGTCAGATGATTTCTCATCAGTTCATTCCCAGCTCAGCATTTCCATATGGTTTCTTGTGGAAGCTAATCTGTTTTCTTTTGAAGAACTGAGTCTTCTACATGGCTTTCAGTCATAAAAAAAATTAAGTCAGGTAGGAGGGGAAAAAAATGGGGAATGTGGACACAAGAAATCCATCTTGCTGTCCACAGCCTTCTGTTGTTAATATGTTTCCATAAACTGATTAATCATAAATTATTAATGTCAGACTTGCCGAGATAGAATATATCTCCTTTATTGAAATCTGTCTACCAGGCATTCTGCCACTGGTTTTGATAAGGCAATAGTGCCTCTATTTGCATAATCATGCTGGTACCTGGCTGCATAGCTAACTTACTGTAGTGTAGACACAATGTCGTATGATATATTTGTCCCTGGCAAATAATCTTGATGGACCACAAACAGTACTTCTGGATGAGAAAATTATAAATAAATCAGAGTGTTAAGATATAATTTTGTTGTTGGTGTTGTTTTTAATGCATAGTTTTCATGCTATGCCTCCTAGAAGAGATGGAGCTCATTTTAATGTGCAGGAGAGTTGCAGAATGTGTTACGCTTAGAAAGTAGCCACATAGTAAATACAGAAAATTAGACTTGTCTGGTTTTATCACATTAGGATACTACAGCTTTTCACTTCTTTTTTAAAGTGTTGTCATAGATGCAAGCACTATAGTAACTACATTTGAATTCTTACCAGCACTGAATCATTATTACTTGACTCCTGTCTGAAGACAGTTACTTCATTTGCCTATGTTTTCACACAAATGAAGATGTTCTGACAGTAGCCACTGATGATAGAGCCTTTCTATTGCACATGTAGACAGGCTGTCTTACAGGAGAAAGAGATTCTTAAAAATGAAACAGTACAGCCAGTCAAAACTAAGTTTTGGCCAGGAAGTGAGATTTTAATGAAAATCTTAAGAAATTTATTAGGTAGCAGAAATAGTGACAAAAAAAGCTTGAAAATGTTAAGAATGACTCAGAATCAGTGTATTTTTTGGCATTAGCATTTTGAGTTTTTTATCTCTAGTAATGCCTTTTCTCAAGAAGGATCACCACTAGCAGTGATATATGAAATACCCTGGATCTACACCCCTGTCCCCAAGTCTACTGGAGAGTTTTGAAGTTGAGCTGTCTAAATATTCTAGGAAAGTAGAGAGAAGTGGTACAAGATTTGAAATTCTTCTGCTATTGGTTCAAAACATTTTCAAAAAGCATTCTCAGACATTCTAACACTAAATGGAAGCAAGAAAGAAAGAGTTGAGTCTGCATAATTTCTGTCTTTCCAGGCTATTATTTTTTACTGAGAAGACATGGTATTTGGGGATCATTTATAAATAAATAACTTAAGGCTTCAAAAAGGCAGAGTTACTAATGGTTATTAATCTTTCTGTGGAAGATTAAAAGCAGCTTAACACACACACACAGAAATAATTGTACATATGTTATTTACTCTTGTAAATTAATTTAATTTGGGAACATGCAACACATCTGAAGAAACATGCTGGGCTGCTATAAATTACATCAACATTTTATTGCTGTGACTGTGAAAAGATTACATACAGAGGCCATATTTTTCCCTTAGTAACTATTTAAATGCATATTAGTTCTTTCTCTCTTTTATATTAGCAATAATGAGGCAGGAATACAGCTACTGAAACGCTGAAGATGAAAACAAGTAAGGCTTACTACATACCTTAATAGTTGATTTTTCTTCAGACTTTGCACTTTCAATATGTGTGTATAAATCTATTTATGCATTCCATTTTTTATATATTGTGCACATGTATATATATATGAAAATTTTGTTGGAGGTGTTCATATCCCTTGGGTCTAT
>JANRGV010000094.1:41688349-41755694 GCA_024734035.1 Alethe castanea | reverse complement strand
ATAGATATAGATATAGATATAGATATAGATATAGATATAGATATAGATATAGATATAGATATAGATTAGATATAGATAGATATACAGATAGATAGATGTAGATCTTAGAACAGTGTGCGTTGGGAAGGACCTTAAAGGCCAGTTAGTTCCAGAGGCAGGGATGTCACCTACTAGATCAGGTCCCAGGGCCCCATCCAACCTGGTCTTAAACACTACCAGGGATGGGGAATTCACTTCTCTTGGCAACTGTTCCAGTGCTCATCACTCCCTGAGTAAAGACTTTCTTCCTAATATCTAATCCTAGTTTCTCCTCTTTTAGTTTAAAACCCCTCCCCCTAGTCCTACCACTACCAATCTGTGTTAAAAGTCACTCTTCTCTTTTTTATAAGTGTCCTTTAAGGACTGAAATGCTGCAGTGAGGTTCCCCAGACTCTTCTTCTCTCCATGCTGAATAAATCCAGCTCTCTTGGCCCATCTTAATAGGAAAACTGTGCCATCCCCCTCGTAATTTTTGTAGCCCACAATTCTATACGATCATTAAACAATATTGTTAAAAGTATTTGCTCTTCCCTATTTCATTTTGATAAAAGGAATAGTGAAATTAATGAGGACATAAGTAGTTTAATAATAGTTAAAGGGGAGTACTTGTTAAATAAGCAGTTAAAGGTCATAGAAGTATGAGGGCTGATGGGAATCTATAAAGTTGTTCAATAGGAGAAACAAAAAATGCAACATACTTGTACGCCATTGAAATTTCATGGAGGATTTTAAACTAATAAGAAGCACTTTCATCGAACATGAATTCTTCACTTTAATCACTGTAAATGCCATATTTGAGCAATAACTTTGTCATAGTTTGAATCTATGGTATCCCTTTAAAAGGATCCTAATGCATGCAATTAGTCTACTTTACAGCCTAGTTTTTGAAACATTTTTTCAGAAAACAAAACAAAAGAAAAAATATCCAAATAAGCTACAAATAAGCAGCAAAAATGTAACCTAAAAAAGCAGACTCCTATTTGTACCATAATTAGTTTGAATCTCACTTTTAATGGGTACACTGAGCCACATCACATAATCTACCAAATTGATTACAAAATGACCCTCAATGTACTAGTTCCATTTTAGAAAGCTATTTTCAAAGTCATAGTGAAAAGAGATGGGTTGCATTTACATATGATAAAATAAGGCATGGGCAGGGTGCATGCTGGGTCTAGAATCACATAATGCATAAAAATGAGATAGAATAATGCAAACATTAAAATGTTCTTCACATTCTCCTTTGTGTGCTTTGACTATGGTCAACCAGATACTGAGGCACTGAAATCCCATTATGAGATGAGAATTCAGAGTTACAGTCATCACTTTCTTTAAACAAATCAGTAAAACATGACTAGGCTTGATGGCTGCAAGAAACTTTTTGGAGTTACGTACAAATTTTATGAGACATGCTGCCACACCAGGAAGGGCAATGTTAGATGGCAACAAGGTAAGTGTGTAGCAGCAAATCATCTATCACAGCATCCAAATCAACAAGTTATATACCTGACTACCACATCAGAGAAAAAAAGATAGGGCTTTACACTGATGAACGTATTCCTTCAATCCACAGATTACCTGTTGCCTCTACCACTCTTATGAATCAAAACTCATGGAATAAAATTCCTAATGAAATGCACTTTGGGTATACATTTTGCTCTTGTTGATGTTTCCTGACTGTCTTTCACACCTAAGAAGACTTTCCAGTATCTTTGGATTTTGCTTTTTTTGTGAGTTTCAACACATTTTGCAAACTAAAGTGAGAGCAAACATTAAACTGAGAAGGAACAGTACATTTAAAATAAATATTTTATTTAAAACAATGTCTGAATTAAAAATTAAAACCCACTGTTAATATGTTCCTATTTGCAACAGGATTATTTTCAAGACAGGAGAGCTGATATTTAATTTTTGTTTTCCTTTAATACTGATTTCATAGGTCTTCTTCTGGTGCCTCTTCCTAATGTGGCAGTGATGAGGCAAAGCCCTCAGTTTCCAAGTGGTTTCTCTCAGTCTTTTGTAAAACAAGGAGATGGAATAACTACTAAACAGTTATCTGGTCTTTGTCTTTGAAGATAAAAAATGTGACCAAAAGAAAGAAACAGAACTAAAAAAGGAAGTTGTGTCTGTACTTATATTTCCTATTCTGTTAAATGGGATTTGTTAAAGATGGTACAGCAGAGTTCATTTTTTCTATTAAATATCAATATTTGTAAAAAAACCAGATGCATAAGGGCACAGACCTACTTTCACAATTTACTTTTGCATGGGAAAATCTCCCCTAGGAGCTAATACATTACAGGATGGAGAGTAATCTCTTTTGATCAGGAGTTTCTCTCCGAAGGAAGAATCTTTTTCTTAAGATATTTAAAGGGACTGATTTGAAGTATCTTGAAACCCACCTAAGAGAAATATCAGAACTGCTTTGCCTGATAAGTAAGATAGTAACATGCAAAATGCCCAGAAAGCTCTTAACTTCAAGCAATGTATTTTTCCCAGTGATTATTTTAAGAAAGATCTTTTCTAGTCTATTACCTACAGTAGAACATTGACAACCAATCATGGCAAACTGCAGGTTTGACTAACCAAACAAAGAAGGTGACCTGAAGGTTTTGCTAAAAATACATCTCACAAATAGTACATTTTTTTACATACTCCCTTATCCCTGCTTAGGCTGCAAAGCCAAATTGTTATCCATGTACACCTGATAATTAAGAAAAGACTTCTCCTGTGATTGTGTAAATCTCTTCCAGTTTGGACACCTTTCAGTAAACTACAGGAAGCTGTATATACAATTATGCATATATATATACATATATGTATAAGAAAGTTCTGCCTTTAAAATATAGTGAGCCCTTTTATGCATGCTGATATTCATGTAGCACATTGCAGGAGTGTTGTTAGAAGACAGCACACAGGGAAAAATATACATTTGCAATAAAAAATATTTTCTGTAACTTTCAGTGATGAAAATTACTGAAGTTTTATTTTCTTCTAAAATTCTCATTTCAAATGAGAGATTAGTTAAAAAAGAGATAAGTTCAACAAAGAGGTAAGTTAGATTACACACTAATATTCTATATTCTACTTTTATACTGAGAAAGAAGATAGACAACTGTTTACCTAATGTTACTCAACGTTGAAACCCTGAAGCTTCTTTCAATATTACTGCATTCAATTGCTGTAATCACTTGTACTGCCTGCATTATTGCAAAGATTTTTGCCTTATGCCTTTATGAAGGAGACAAGAATTCAGCAGTCTTCCAGGACCTGAAGGGACCTACAAGAAAGCTGAAGAAAGACTTTTTACAAGGGTATGTAGTGATAGGAAAAGGGAGAATGGGTTTAAACTGAAAGAGGGCAGGTTTTTATCAGGTATTAGAAAGAAATTCCTTACTTGTGAGGGTGGTGAGGCACTGGCACAGATTGCCCAGAGAAGCTGTGGATGCCCCATGTCTGGAAATGCTCAAGGCCAGGTTGTGGTATTGAACTTTGAGAAAATTGGTCTAGTGGTGGCATCCTGCCCAAGGCAGGGAGGTTGGAATTAGGTAATGTTTAACATACCCTCCAAACCAACCAAATCTATGAGACTATGTTTTGAGGATATAAAATAAGCTATTTTCTCATCAATTCTATATGAGTGCTTTTTGAAATGGAAAGGATTGATATATTTTCTGAGATAGGGTAATTAGCAAGAGTAATATATTGAATAGGTATAAAATGAATTATCAAGAAATTTCAATATATGAATAAAATTAACTCAAAAAATAGTATAGCCAAAATGCTAAAAAAATATAAAAGCCCAGCAGATCATAATAGAGAATACGATGAGAACAGCAGAGAGAGCTGGGTACTCTGATACAAACTGTGAAGCCAATATAGAGAAAGGCAGATTGGATAACCCATGAAATATTTTTTCACAAATATAACGTAGTGATGGGAAAAATAACAGGGCTAGCAGTGTTCAATGCTATGCACTCCATATACTGGTCACAGTGAAGTGAAATGGGGTTAGATGGCTGTGCTGTCCTGCATGCTGACAGCTCAAGAGAACACCTTTTGGTTGCTCTACTGCTTCAGTCATGCTGTGTGTGCAGTTGGTGACATGCAGTTTTAGAACTCAGGATTAATGTTTGCTTGGGATAGGTTCAGTTTTATTCCTTTGCAATACAGGACATAGAACTTCTAAAGTTCTCTGTTACTTTATGGTGTTATTAAAGCTATTTTTGTATCAGCTCTCTCACTGCTCTCGCTCTCTGTCTTTTAACACATAACATCCTCTATATTTTATTGAAGCTGATGTATTTCTGATGCAGCGTATACCAATTTTTTAAAAATTCCTTTACCTTAAAAGAGTTTCAGTTTGATCTACTCACTAATATTAGGCACTGCAACTTCCTTGGAGAAAAGTACCTTTTTGTTAAAAACTGCTGCTTGTTAAAAGTGAGATTTGAGGATTTTGTCTATTGTTCTCAGAGCTGTCGCAGAACATCTAAACTTTTAAAAAACATCTTTATGGGATCTCCCTTGGTGCAATAAAATGATGTTTGAAGAATATTTGGGGAAAAACTGTTTCTATCTTGGACTACTTTCCATTATTCCTACTGAGATTTATATACTACTGAGGAAGGACCCTTTCATCTACAGAGGTACTACTTGTCCTTAGCTTACCTCAGAAGTAAAATTCTGATTTTACAATATCTATTTCCTCCTGACACTTTCAAGAGAGATTTCTTATTTCTATTGGTTTATGTTTGACAAGAAATGAAAAGTGTCTTTATTAGTGCATATAACAATTCTATTTAAATTGCTCCTGCATATGTCACTTTGAGGATGAAAAGTTTTCATCCACACATTCTATCTGAACTTAATCTGAAATATCAAGAAAGAGTAAAAAAGTTAAACTCTTGGAAAGTACTGATATCCATTAATAAATTGGGTGAAAACTTGAAGTATTCCCTCTTCAGTTAAATCTCTTTAATATATTTACTTGGTTATATTTATACTTACAATAAATGAAAAATAAGAATTATCAAATTGAAAAAGAGTTTTCAGGACATAAAAATAATTTTCAGAAGGATTTGTTGTTATTTAATCCAGAGTAAATAATTATTACCAAAGGAGATATAAGGATCTGGCAGAGAAGAACCTGGGAACTACTTTTCTTTAGATCTTAAAATTAAAGTTATGTGAGGAGCAGCCTCTGACTTTATTTTCTTTAAAATCACTTACTCTCTAGGTACTTTTAAATATAAATAGGGAACAACTGAAGGAAAATTTGTATTATGGAATGGCTAGGTGGCAATCTGATTTTTAGATATGTTTTTATTCTGCATTTTTAAAGCCTACTTGCATTCTAAAGACTGAGAAAATGATGCTGGAAAGAGAAGAGCAAGAATGATATTCAGCAGTTTACTATTCTAAAGATCCTCTTTGCTTAGATTCCATTTTTATTTCAACTCAGTCTTTCTTAAGGTACTCTTTTTAAACCTTTCTTAGTCCCTGCTCTATTTAATGGTTTGAGGTATGAAAGACAGAATAAAGAGAGTTCTATTCTGATGACTTTAAAGGTGTTTTAGAAACAGATCTTTCACACAAATCTTTCCTGATATGACACAGTTAATATGTAAAGCTGTTTAATACTTAAAAGAACAGTTCATCTGTAATATTCCTCGTCTGTAAAAAAGCATCAAGTCATATATTGCTCTAATATGTAACTCAAAAACGCTGAATTTCTGCTTTTTCCAGTTCTAGTGGAATGAACAAAGTAGAGGGGTGTTAAGGAACCCCATCCAAACCTTTTTAAATGTGATGTATAGAGTGCAAATTCTCTAAGCAGAAAAACATATATAGATTGAACAAATCAGGTACAAAATACCTGGTATTTAAACAACTTTGAATTGGATTTTCTGCATAGCAGCTGAGAAACTGATCTGAGGCAGAATGCAGCAGCTGCTTCTGAGCGAGTTGTTTCATTTTTACTTTTTTAAATGTTGTTCTTGGTATACATTATTTAGTTTTTTTAATCTTATGCTGCTCATTTCATCTGATCAATACTAAATCTACAACTGAGATGCATACTGATTAGAAAAGTAATCAGAGTGAAGAGATATTGTAATGAATGGTTTGTTCCAGGGATTCTTAGCATTTAAAATGAAGTATTTACTTTACCTCTTCAAATATGCAGCATTCCTACATTGGCTTTCATTTGAAACAGAAGAGTCTCTCTGAACTTTGGCTTCCTTTTATTACCACTATTCTTCATTTTCTCCTTATTTGCTTTTTTTTTCTGTCTTGCACACATGAAAATACTTCTTTTTTTGCAGATCAGCAATCAATGTCTCATGGACCATAGCATAAGAAACATAGCTCTAGATGTAGAAACTAGAGACTTACAAGAGAACCACAAAAGCAGTTCTGTAATCTCTGTAAGTACAAGAAGTTCAGAAAGACTCCAAAAAAATATAAGTATTCTAAAGTGCTAAATTTCTTTTGAGGATAAGTGTGTTGCCTCTACTAATTTTCAGATGTTTCTCTAAAAAACTTTATTGTGCTATAAATATTTTATTGTCACACACCTAATGAATGGTTTAACCCTAAAAATTCAGTCTGGACATAACCTGTAAATGCCAAAATGAAGAAAGAAGACAGTAATAGTGGAGCAATTCCTTCTTAGCTGTTTAGTAACATCTCAGCATAAAGAAGTGTATCAACAAGTCCAGCAATTTTGGACAATCTACAGCAAATGGAAGAGCAGATGAGAATGGGAAAGTAATCTCTTGGCCACAACACACAGGTATTGAAGGAGTCACCAGGAGTATCACTAAATTGCTAAATTTTGAGATCTATCTCATTTACTATAGATTTTCAGGGCTACGATGTATCATTTTCAAACTGGGTGCAGACACAAAAGAGACATACACAGAACACTACACAGAAATCTACCAAAAAACAGTGTCATTTGGTGAGGGAAAATTTTTACACTCAGTGTAAGATTTTTGGGTTTTATGTTCATGATATGAACTACCATACAAACAGTCCTTGATCGAAGAAGGAAATAGCCAATAACTTTGCATCCCTAGAAGGTCTTTTTACATTTGCAGTCTTCTTATTCTAGAAGCAGAAAAGGCTTGTTCACTGACACTCTTTGCGAGAACATAGTGAATGAAAGCTGAACAGAAGCTGCTTTTTACACACAGATACACTTAAATATTTCACAAAAACCTCCGAAAATGTAGATTTGTTTACTTCTATTAGCCCATCTAATCCTAAATTATGCTACACTTTTATTGAAATGACAAAACTTACTTCTCTTTTTGTACCATTTCTGGACTGACTGGTTAGCAATTATCTTGCAGTTCTGTATCCTGGGGTTTTGGGGGCACTGCAATGAGGTTGATACTGAAACTACATTTAAAAACCTGTGTAAAGGTAATTTAAAAAAAAATTGAATAGCATTAATATTTTACTGACTAGTGTTTTGAATCTCTGTTTTCTAGACATCATATCTTCTTTCTCATCTATATAACTCCAACAGTTCATAGGGATCATAAGGTGGAAGCCCAATTAGTAACAGCAGGGAGTTAATTAAGATTAAAAGTACACCGGAGATTTAGATTTATATGGATGACAAACACAGTAAGCACAGTTCTAAAGAACTGTGTCAAAAACTGAATTTTCCCTCCCTTAGTCAAGTTCCTTCTTGCTCCTAACTGGTTCATGGAGGAGAAACCTTTGTTGCTGATTGCAGGATGGGTTCTGCACAGCTTGTTGGAAACAAATCCATAGTGCACTCTAAACGCAGTCCACAATCTGTTGGTATCATATCACACTACTTTTCACATCTATATTATTATGTTCCACCTTTCAAATCATGGGGTAAGTGAAAAGCTTTTCACATTTTATTTATTCATTAGCTAAGTGTGGTCATAAATCTTTCTTTTAGGAACTTGATTCTTAAAAGGATGCTTTTTCTCTCTATATGGTAGATTTAGATCAACGGGAGCATGAATTTGATTAGGGATTTTTAAACACTCTTACAAAGATAATACAAATAACAATTGAAATCTCCATATCCATGGTTAAAATGAGAGAAGAGTCATTACCTATTCTGAAACCAAAAATTCTAGACTAGAGAAATCAGTTTTTAAAAATTTTTGAAACAGCTAAAACTGATGAGGAAAAAACATGCTGCAATTAAAAAATAGACATCATTCTAACTGAAGCATCATTAACTGTAAGTTGTCATTAACTAATTGCTTTTAAACATACTGAAGATATTTAACAAAGTTTAGCTATAGAGATCTAAGTTTCCTCAGTGTGAGTGGTAGAAACCTAGAGGAAGCACTTATCCACCTAGAAAGAAAAGGTTGCCAGCACTATAGGAAAAAAAACAAACCCCAAAGGAAACAAGTATCAAAACCAACAGTTGTCCTGATCCTGATCTTTAAAGAGCCTTTATTTTTAATATACTGAGATCGTTAAGTTAAATATTTGAAAAATATTTGAAAAATATCATGCAGAGATGCCTTTTTCAAGGAAAATGTTCTTAGGGAAACAATGTGACCTGAACTCCCACTCAAAAAGTTTAGCCTTGTCTGTGCTGAACACATTATAGCTTTTATGAACTTGTTAAAGATGCAGGGAACCATGCAGGGTTCTCATTTAGGATGTATTTTTAAAAACTCCATATAAAAGATAATTTCTATCTTGTTTTTTTGAACTATTCAACTTAGATTGAGATGCTCTACCAGTAGATAACCTTTGAAAGCCCAGAAAAATAATCATTTTAGATCAGAATTTAATTGATGTGACTTATGGTTTTCTTTATTCCCTCTTCAGAGACAACATTTTACTAGATCTGTCATAATGGAAGCTTTACTGTACACATTTTCTTACAATTCAGATAAATGTACAGAGTAATTTGAGAATTATTTTTTTCCAATAAATGCCATAGCACACAGAGTTAATATCTTTTAATATTTTACAGTGCAGATTTCAGAAATCAAAAATTCCCATCTAAAGATTCTTATTTTTCTCCATTTACTTATGAAACAAGACTACTTTACTTTTTGGACAGCTAATACTGTTTAAGATTTACAGGAGTTCTAACTAATATTTTTGATACCTCTATATGTGAAGAAACACAGACCTTAACAGAGCTTATCTGTTAATGACTATCTATTATGTAATGTTTGTTCTGACCTTTGATTTTATGGTGATAAACATATTATGTCTGTCTTGCTTGCATTGTTTTATTATTCAAGTTGTAAAGTGGGTGAAATGAAATAGGCTAATATAAAACTGAAAAATAATAGTAATAACTTAAAAAAAAATAAGACATACCTAAAATTTTTATCAGTTTTTGTACATTTTTGATTTCCCTGTTCTCAGGTGATACCAAAAGCTCAAGCAGTTAAAACCATGTCACAAGCTAATCTCCCACTGAAATGGCAAACTTAAAATGTCCAAATTGGACAAACACTGAAATACTGAATTTTGTACAACAGTGATGGGCTCGAAAGAGAAAGGTAAAAAGAAAATTTTTCCTACTTTTTAACAAGGCTGCTTTGACAAATGCATTGCAGTCCTGTGCTTCAGGGCATCACTGTGTGGAGCATCATAGCAAGAGCAGGAGCTGAATTCAGATCTGCCTTTCAGAAATGTGGGCATTTTGTGTTGGTTAAAGAGCAAATCTTATTCAGCCGTGCTTAACATCAGAAAGAGGTAACTGAGCAACCCTCAGTCTGTCCAGCAGCAGGCAGAAAACACATCTCACAAATGACCACTGCTGACTATTCTTTAGCATCCTCAGTTTTTGTGTCTTCCCACATCCTCAGTGGTCATACATTTCCTGCCTTTGCTCAAAAAGCCTTAACTCTGTTGTGCACTTTCACAAGCCCAACCTTTGACCACATGCTTTCATTTTAATTAAGATATAAAATAAATAGCAATAAAATTATGCACTTCACCTCTTGAAAGTATCTTTCATACATTAGCCAATCAAAGTCAGTGATCATTTTACTTCCATAGTACTTTCCATAAGTGTCAGAATATTGGCCCTGGTGTCTTGGCTGAGTGCCAGGTGTTTATTTATACACCACATACCTAAGTTTCCTTGAACGTTGCTACAACATGCACTTTTATGTCCAAATTTTCCTCTACTTAAATAGTACTGTTCAAAGACTGTCAATTTACATGGTAAAGATAGAATTGCTTTTCAGAAATGGAAGAAGACATCCTTTTTAGATTGTATGGGCTGACATGAAATTTGGAGATTTTTATCTATACTTTCTGAAAGTCAATCAGTAAATAATCAATTTAAAGCAAAATATATCTTTTTTTAAATCAATTTATTAAAAAGATGAGTTATTTAGCAGATTAAGGAATTTCAATGAAAAAATAATCTTTTAAAGGTTGTTCACACTCTCAAGATCCTTCGCAACAAATACATGCAAAAAGATTATTCAAAACATATGAAATTTTTAAACCTTTTTTCATATAAAGCATTTCAGAGCTATGTGTTGGAAATGGTTTAATTAAGATTAAGAATAGGAGATGAAATTTGAAATGTGAGTGCACCTTAGTATTTCAGTTTAGAAAGGAAATGTGCTTTTGAAATGAATCTCCAACCAACTCCATTTCTAGGATCATAAAATGGATTGAGTTAGAAGGGACCTTAAAAATCACCTGTTTCTAACCCTCAGTCCTGGGCAGAGATGCCACTCATTAGATCAGATTGCTCGGGCTCCACTGAGCCTGGCCTTGAACACTTCCATCCACAATCTCTCTGAGCAACATTTACCATGCTCCAATTCACATTGTGTGGAAAGCTTGTTGTGCTTGAACAGAATTTCATTCAGGAAAAAAAGTGAACTGAAAAATGCTCTCCTGGAGTATATGAATGGTGCTCCAACTGCTAACAAGCATTCAGGGTCCTATGTTCTTCTCACAGCAACATGAATACCTCATTTTGTAGTATCTGAGAAGCACACATGATGCTGTAGTTGTACAGTTTAATAAAAACAGAGATTAAAGAATATTGCATCCTAGTAATTGCAAAAGGACTCCAGATACCACTGCAAAGACTTTCCTCCTACTGCAAACCTTTGCAGTTCTTTCTCATGCAGTTCTTTCTCATTTGCTACTTGGAAAGAGTCTGGAAAATCAGTATTCATCTTAGAATTTATGAGATTAAAGTGTCCAGAAGCAATATGGTCACATTGTCCTGGCTGAGTTTGAGGTACTATGAATATCTAGGAAGCTTCTGCATTCTTTCCAGGCTGCTTTGACCTGTACACTTAACATTTTCCCCTCCTCTTGTGTGTCACTGCACAGTTGTCTGGGCAAAAATATCAGGTGACTATTAGGAAGAGATGCTCAACCCTAGATGATGTCTAATACTTCCTGAAAAATCTAGAGAGATGACAGAATTTCAATGTATCCGGTTTTTTTGATGGACTAGTTGCAATTCAGAGGTGGTACAAATATTTCAGTTAGATGAGGAAAGAGGGTGAGCTACAAGATACTTTAGTGATGAATGATGCAGATCCACAGTATGACAAAAGAAGGATGACTGAAATAGCTGTAACCTTGGGAAAGTACTTCAGAAAAGACACAGGAAACACCTGTAAAGGAGACACAGGAAGCTACTTGGCACCATTTGCACTGTCTACACTAACAGAACTTCACTGAGGACATGAATGAATTTTTCAGAAAATATGTATGTTTATTTGGAGTAGAGCACAAAAGTTACTCTTGGGTTTCTTACAACAGGTTAAAGTTTAACCCTGTCCTGCTTTCAGTGATACAGAGTTAATTTTCTTCCCACCATCTGGTACAATGCCATGCTTTGGATTTAGTATGACAATAATGTTGATAACACACTGATGTTTTAGGTGTTGCTAAGTTGTGCTTACCATAAATCAAGGATTTTTCAGTCTCCCATGCTCCATCAGTGAAGAGATGCACAAGAAACTGAGCAGAAACATGACCAGAAAAGCTGTCCCGAACTAGCCAGGGGGATATTCCACAGCACAGAATGTCATGCTCAGTATATAAACTGGAGGGAGCTATTTTCCCTGGGTTTAATGTCTGTCTGTCTCTTCTTTCCATCATTCTTCTTCTTACTATTTCCATCATCATTATGATTATCAACAATAGCATTCTCTTTACTATCTGTATTAGTATCTTTATTATCTTTATTTCAACTATTAAACTCTTCTTATCCCAATCCACACATTTTACTTTTCTCAGGAAAGACTGAGGATGAGGGGGAGAGTAAGGGAGCGACTGTGTGGTACTTAGCTGTTGCCTGAGGTAAAGTCACAACAAACCTGCACATTTGTGCATTGAAAGACTGAATTGCTTATTTTTACAGACTAAAATGACCCACTATAGATAGAGAGATACTGTTTTATGAAATGTAGTACCTGTAATTAAAGATTAATCCTTCACTTGAAAACAAGATTTATAGTCAAAGGAAAGCAATTTGGGATTCAAAGGCACTTTCTGTTCAAAATAGATACACTGTAAAAGAGAAATTTGAAAGAGAAATCAATGGCTTTATAGACATCTATCATGAAAATAAAGGAGAAAGTGAAAAAGATGCATTCTCTTGCCTGAAGGCAAGATTAATTATGCCTGTGCAATTTCTGCTTAATAACTGTCCGAACTCTTTTTAAAAGTCTTCAATGATTGAGACTCCAAAAATGGTGGCTTCACAGTCTCACCAGAAAAATTCCCTTCAATATCTTAGTAGTTTCGTTTTTGGGAATTATTTAAGTTTTCTCTTTAAACCAGGTCTCTTTTACTATAATTTAAGCCACCTCCCTCCAGCCCATTCTTTCATCAGCTATGTTTTATATATTTGGAAAATATTTCCTCTTTCAATCTTTCCATGGAGGCCATGTTATCTAGTTCTATAATTAGTTTACATTCTTTCTAATGTAATTTTTGTAATCTTTACAATCAGTCCAGAAACTTCTAAATTGCAGAATCACAACAAAGTATTTCAATTTAGAGACTCACTAGTATATTGTATAGAAAACCTGCCTCCTTTATGTGACCATTTTCCTACTTGTGACTGAAATTTTAAAACTTATAAATGAGGTGAAAGCAAAACAACACTTTTATCTGGACCAAGTAGCATGGGAATAATACGTTAAGCAGTACTGGTTATCTTTTGCTAAAACAATGAGAAACTTTTGCTTTTGCTCCTTTTGAAGAGTATGGCTAAATATTTTGTATTCTATTTGACATATTAGTTTTGGATTCTATGTGGTAACACAGGCTTACATTCCTGCTTATCTGCTTCTGGAGTCTTGCCCTAGGAACCCAAAGTCTCCTTTGTTCATGAATGCACAGTGCTCATCCCCTTCCAGATGCTATCAGCACCAAAGCACATAATAAAATCTTTGTGTGTGCAAATCAAAGTCTGTATTGTTAGGGGTAAAATTTGCTGTTTACTACCTACCTATTAATCCACATTAAATGAATGTTTATTTTCTATGTAGCTATACATCACACTGCTTTCTTATTTCACATAAAGTGATTAGGATCAAAATTTTAACCCAAGCTACAATAGCAACTTTTCTGTATTTTTCCTTTTAAGAAATGTAGATCCTTACAGTAAAACAAATGATATTTAATCTTAGGATTCCATGAACAAGCTAGATTTAGGACAAGATCGTTCATACTGATATAGGGAAACTAAAAATACAGAGGACATTGGCTGACAAAATACAGACAGAAAAGAAACAAAAGCTTTAGCAGCAGAAAGTCTGTATTTTGAAAGAAAGTAGTATTATGCTTATGGCATGAAAACATAGTGGAAGGTTTAAGAACAGATGAAATCTGCCCAAAATGCTTTAGATGATTACCATGGAAACGGGAGAGGCTAAGACAAAAAGCCACTCTACAAACACCAAAGTTCAGGAACTGAGCTGCATCCTGGAGGCAGGAATAATGACGAGGGTGGATAAAGGACTTAAACCACATGAATCTTCAGACCCCCACCCCCCACCACAGGTCCTAATTAAATTACCTTTATTTACTTGCGATCCTCCCAGTATACGGGGCTTGCCTGCAAGAAACTGGAACACCACCAATCTGAAATAAATGCCAAAGGAGCATGTAGGAAAGCTTACCAAGTCTATCGTGTTAGACATCACTTTGTTATAACATTGCACCATTAGAACATTGCTTTAGCTCTCCTCTTTCACATGTAACTGTATTTAAAACCTTGAGGTTCCTGAAGTCTCACAATTACAATATTTTTAGGCAAGATGCCAATGCTGTGAGAATAACCTGTGTAAAATAACTGTCCATGAGTCATCCAAGTAATAAATCCTGAAATTACAGCAACGTTCTAAAGCTATCAATAAGATTTTTTCCATGTTATTACTGAAGACTTCTGACATTGCCCTGGCAGAGAGACACGCTACTCCCAATCCAAGCTGGACACAAGTGCAACAGGAATCACTGAAATGAGTGAAAGCTTCACCTGTTGCAATGTGCCTGGCTGTGCTTTCTCTACAATATGCCACTGCCACTTCTCTTATGTAGCTTTGGTAATGTTTTCTACGCCTAATAATAAATAGTAAAGTTAAGAATCCAAGCCATTTATGCTGTGTAGAAAGTAACTATACTGGACTTAGTTCCAGTAATCTCATTATACTTTGCACCATACATCTGTTACAAGGCAAAAATCTTGTGACAAACACAGAGAGGCAGATTTTCATCTAACAAGAGACAAACATAGAGAGGCAGATTTTCACCTAGCAAGAATGCTGCTTAGTGACAGTTTTGAATACTTCAGTTTTAAATTGCTTGCAATCTTCACTGTTTCTGAGATTAAAAAAGATTTTAAATCTTAATTGAAATTAATTTAAGATTAAAATTTAAAATGAATTATCATTTAACAAATAAAACTTAATTTTATAAAGCATGCAATATTAATCTGAGCTATTTCAGGAAATGAGAGAATAATATTGCCTATCTCACTAGCTCTTCCCTTTATTTTTTACATATGTTTGCTGATTGTTAGAAATATTTGATACAACTTGATTAATAACCCTCCACTGTAGTAAATGGACTAATTTTGTATTTTTTAATATGTCCCTGGCTTTGGTGGCAAAAATTCTGTAGGTCAAAATTAGCCAACCTTATTGATGTTCACCTTAGTCCTATTTTGCTGACTTAGTATTTTACACCAGATATACAGTATTTTCTGACCTAGAAATTTAGTAGTTAACCTCTCCAGATAAGTCCATCATGACAGAATATTCAAGCCAACTGCAATTGCTCCAATTCAGTAGTGTGAGTATAAATATTCCTCATGAACACCAGAAATATTACTGTTCTATGTGTCTGATGCTTGGGATTTCAATTTTTCAAATAATTTAGTCAATCTCAGCCAAGGCCAAGAATAATTTCTCAAGGTTTGAATAAAACAGAATTTCTCAGAAGCAATGGCCTTGAAACAAATATTCAGCCTGCAACTTTTGGCAGTTCTGTGTTTTGTCATATACAGATGAGAGGCAGCTAATATCCTTTTTCTGTAATATCACATCAAAAAATGCACAGCATTGTTGAGAGGTAACAGGATATAGATATTCAGGATTCAGCTGAGCTGATCTAGTTTAAGTAATAACTTAACTGTGAAGGGGGGTGGATCAGATTAGATTGCCTTCCAATCAATTTTTCGGTGATTTTATTATCAACTGAACCACTGATGCGCCAGTTGCTTGTTTCTAATGTAGTGCCAGCCACGGAAATCTAGTCTGGTTTCCTTCCTATCATGCAGTCAGCATCCTGTTTCACTGCAGAAATTGGATAGCATGTTCGTATTTTTTAATTTATGAAACTTGGTATTTTTAGGCCATGGATGTTCTGCTCTGTAATCTCTCAGTAGGGTGATCTCAGATTCTGAATCTTTTATATGAATAAAAATTCCCCCAATTTTCATGCCCTAAATGCCCTTTCTGGATACCTTATAACCACATATTACAGTAACCCCTTGATTTATGCCAAACCACTTTGGTACCACTAATGTTTGTTACGCAATCAATGAACAATAGCACTTTCAAGAATTATGAATTATGACCAAAAGCCTCAACATGTCACAGAAAAGCAAGGCTTGCATTGCCATGTACTCTCACATTTTTCATAAATTGCATGTATTTTAACTTATTTTTACCAGAAAGTCTCAATTTCTCCCAGAGTAAGAAACAGAACACAAAGTGTTTAACGAAAAACTAAGTGAATCATACTTTCCCACAACTTCTTTCTCGTCAAATGGGTCCCATTTACTATTTCATTATGCACTAGACAATCTTGACTTTCAATATTTCCTTATTTTCCTAAATTCTTTCAGGACAGATATCTCTGCATTTGTTATAGCTAACATAGCAGATATAAAGAGCTTTTTTTCTAGAAACATTCCACTTTTGACTATACAGCAAGGAGCACAAAGACTGTTTGGGGTTTTTTTTGTTTTGTTTTTATCAGTATTTATTATGTTGGAGTATAGAAGCAGCAAATTCATTGTTCTTCCTAACTATAAATTAAAGTAGGCTTTGTTGGTGAGGGAAACTATAGGTCATAAAAGATACATTAAGATCTCTTCACTTGTCACTGAATCAATTCACTGGAAAGAAGATGGGAAGGTCTCGAAGAGTAAAGAGTCTGGAGTCTTGGAAAGAAAATTCCTCTTTAGTGCCGTATTGAGATCTGTCCAGTATCTTTAGACTCTACAAAGCAAATAGCTGCATTAACTTTTGAGTGACTATATGGAAATGGAGCATCAGAATGCAAGAGGTCACTTGTGTAGGACTGCTAGATAGCAATCAGGTTAATATTTAAGTAGGTAAGCTTCCAAACACTTTTGTATATCTGAGGATTGCTAATAATTACTAAAAGTTTTACAATAAAAATAACAATAAAATAGAGACTTGCAACTCATTTTTTCAGCTGAAAGAACTCTTATTTGTTTTAAGAGCTGATCACTGCAGCAGTTGATGGTTTTCTAAACTGAATAGATATTTGTGTTCTCAAAAGAAGAAATTTTGAAAAGCGTTTGATTGAGCCATCCAGATTTTTATTGTACATGCACATTTTAAAATTGCTTGGGGAAATTGCTACAAAGAATTATTTTGTGCTAAAATAAAGGGTCATCTTTAGTCTTCAAGAAATACTGTTGCTCTTCACTACCTAATATGGGAACCACAAGCCTTTCAAAACAAATAGGAAAAACTGATCCATTTGTGTTTTAACTTTGAAAACATTCCAATTATAAAAAACACTTTGAAACAATTAATCTATATTATTTTGTATCAGATGGCTGAAGGCTTGTGTGTGATAAGTGCCATAATAAAATCAGAGAGTAAATCTCCTGACTCCCAGGTGTGCTCCTGTTATCTCAGAGAACCGTCCTGGAACCACTCTTGCTGGATGGAGCCTTATGAGAGCAGTGACTCCTTGTCTCAGCAGCTGCATTTTTGCAGCAATAGATTTAGGTCTCTGTAGGAGTAGGTCAAGATGTATTTATTGTATTGTGACCTTTTGGATGAGCTTACCCTGATCCCTAAGCCACTCAGGTGCCTTATCTTCAAACAGAAGGTATACAGAGACAGAGATGAAAAAACAGAATTGAAAGAGCCATCTGAAGTAGCTTATGTCAAATGTTAGCCAAAAAATATCTGTAACTGCAGCTACAGATCAGTATTTGTGAATAGAAGCAAGTTTTCTTTTTTAAAACCTACAGTGTATATGAACTATACATAGTCAAGAACTTTCTTTCCTTTCCTTTTTTTTTTTTTAATACATGCTTTTATAAGTGTCTGACCTTACTAATACAAAGATTTCTGTGCTAGAAATCTAAGAATGTGTTCAGAGAATAGCACTAGGCATGGAATAACAAGACACATTAACATTTTTTTTTCCTTTTTTTCAACAGTAAACATTTGTCAGCAGTAAAAGGGTAGGAAAATATAGTCAATTTGCTTAGGGAAAAAGAAACTAAGGTGTTTGGTTGTCTTCTCACTTCTGTTTTGTCTACTGCAAATATATATATTTTTGTAACTCTTATGAACTTGCTTTCTGCAAATTCTGAAATATCTGCAGGTTTGTACGTAAATGAGGCAGATGACTTTTCAAGAGGTAGAAATGTCTACATTAAAAATTCTGTTTGTTCTTGCCTTTATCTTAAGTATAAAAGCCATCAGGATAATAAGCAAGTCTGTTCTTCATGCAAGAATAAAATATTCTTTATGAAAAGAATAGAATTTAAGGAAAAAAAGACAAGGAGGATCATGACAAGATGTAAAGTTTAAAAGAAGAAAAAGATGAAACAGTTTTGGAAGTAATAGATATTGTTTGAGTACATAAAAAAGGGGAATTTTAGCAATTACATTGTTTGATTAATAAAAAAATACATTAGAGATTTTATATTATTTAATTCCTCCTTGTGTTTGGAGCCTTAAATATACAGATACATTAACAAAAACTCCCTTTTTTACTCCTTTCCATCTTGGATATTATAAACTCTTAGCAGCATATGTTACTTCATTCCCAAATCTCATTCCCAAGTTGAAGAGTCTTAGTCTAAGCAATTGTATTTTGCATAGAAGCTGACTTCATCTTTGACCAACCCTACCAATGTTTTGTGAATCTTTTCTGTTTCTCTATGAGACTGTATCCAAATTGTGGTGCACTAAGGATTTATGGTGTCCTAATGACATTGTTTGCATTTATCATCTTTTCTAATATTTCCACATGTGATTTGCTTACTGACCACTACTGATCACCAAATGAACATTTTCCTAGCATGATATGTTACGGCTAGATTATGTTACCTAGATTTCATTCTGTGTTGAAAACAATTAACTTTTTCTTTGTTTTTATTAGTCCATCTTAGTCCATCCCCGTTAACCTTTAGTATTAAATCTGTGAATTTCACATAAAATTTTAGACCTTAGGCACTCAGTCTTGTTTGAACCTCCCAAAGTTCTTTTAGGGACTTATATTGTGAATATAGTTTGTGCTAGTATCTCCATACAGCACAGCTATAGCTTCTCAAGCAGAAAATTCTGCCTATTCTACCCAATTTTCAATGTAACTGATCAGAACTCTTACTTAATTATCACTGACATTTTCCTATCTACAGCACTGCACAATTCTGACATGAAAAATACAATATAAGCAATATTGAATAAGGCTGGGGTGACCACTGGTGATAGCAAGTGCTATGACCAGAGAAATCCTGTTTAAACTGGGGACTTCATTTACAAAGTAGGAACAAGAGGGAGAAGTAGGGAAAGTTTGTTAGATAAGAGGTCAGTTTTACTCTCCCATGTGTTTTTTTTCACAAAGAGTCTGTTTCAGATAATCATATCAGTGAAAAAAAGCAGAATCCAAGCACTTAAGAGAGTCACCTGATTTTTTATTTAAATGTAGACAACTTGGGAATAGAATAGAGTACACCAAAGAATATTAAATTACATTGGAGAAGAAAAAACATAATTTCACAATTGAAATTGGAACACAACACTGAGCAGAAATGCACTTCTCAAATATAAATGCCAGGGAAATGTTGTTGTTTATGCTTGCTATTTTGTCTATCTTTTAAAGGGCTTCCTTCACAATATACCTTTCTTTGATGTCCTGCAAGGGAAGTGTTTTAACACCTTCCTGAATACGTAATTGAGAATCATGAATCTGCACTAGAGAAAAAAGATCTGCTACACGTGTATTATTAATTTAGTGTAAATTATAACACCTGTGTTGGCTAAAGATTGAAGGTTTTTTTGTGAATTCTGTTCAAAATCATAATGAATTAACACTTCTATCAAATAGTTAATCCTAGCTTTCAAAAGCGCTATTCTAGTGCAATTCCCAAATATCATCAACGTCTGTGTATTCTGATGGCAAAGACAACTATGGCAGAAAACTCCCACTGCAGGTGTGTTTTCTGCTTTAATTTGCATTGGGTTCAGTTCTGTTATACCACAGAAGAAAATTTAAATGAGAAAACCATGTTTCTTATACTACAGATTTTTCTGAAACATCCTATCTGAATGAAATGAAGCTATATTCATTAAAGATATTAGAAGACACTAGCCGATCTCTGAGGCAGTTCAAAGAAACTTTTTCTGAAGAAACTTCAGCTTGAGATAAGGTTCTATATTCTTAAAAATTTCAAGATAGATACCTGGAAGCAAAATTCAGGTTTCATCCATGGTATTTGAAAATAAAGCTTCAGATACTAAATGTTACTAGAAAAAAAACCAAAAAACAAAAAAAAAAACCAAAACCAACAACAACAAAGAAAATACATGAAGCAAACTGCAACTATATTCATATTTTATATCTTTGAACTAAGAGTCTATCGACCTAGGGACTTTTTTATACAAAATGGTTGTTGAATGAACTGCAACAGGCAATGTTAAGCAGGGATAAGATGAGATGCTGGTGTGATCCCTTCTGTCTCTGTGCACAGTGAAATCCACAACAGTTTATAAAACATGGAAAAAGATGGGAGAATTTCAGGGTAGCATAGCTGTGATGGGCACCCTGTCAACAATATAGAGAAAACTACGTCGTTATTTGCTGTCCTCATATACACTCAAAGGAAGCAAAATTGCTTTCACGTTGGAGTTTTGAGGATGGGTTTTTGCTGCTGACAGCCCAGAACAAGGCCTGAAACAAGCACTTGCACAAGAAGCATCTTTACAACCTGAAAAGGCCAAGATAGCTCTGTTCAGTGATCAGCACTGAAACCCATCCAACACCCTATATATTTTTAATGCAACTACAAACTGCAGTGGAATAGAAGATGAGGAACAAAATGCACGAATACAGAAAGCGCCTGCATGCTTTGGACATCTGGAGAATGAAGCATATATCCTTCAGCACGAGATAAAACTATCTGATGCAATTATAATTTCAGCATTATTGTACTGTGGCAAACTTGACAACTGAAAGTCAACGATAACAAGAAGCCTAATGAAGCATCTGCAAAACTGTCTCAGAATTACTGACGTTATCACGTCAGAATAAGTGACAAAATGTGAAAGAACACTGGAAAAATACATGCTGCTTCCAAACTTAGGAGATGATAACTTAAAATGAGCTTGCATAGCTTTGTGCTGATATGTAAATCAATCTTCCAAGGAATGAGGGAAAGGGCAGCCAGAAAACAGAAGGAAAAGACTGAGACAACCTTACATTGTGTTCCAACACAGTTATGTGGACTGGCTGGTAGAACTTGCTTCTACCCACACTGAAAGCAGAACAGAATACATAAGACAAACCAGTATTCTGTAATATAAGGGATGATTCATGACCATGATATTGCATATATTATTACAGTCAATTTCATTTCATAGGTATGCACAAACTTGGGAGGATTTAAAGCAATAAACGAAGCAAAAGGGATAAAAACAGCCAGCTAGCTTCAGAGAAGGGCATTTTTAAAACTCTGTTCAAAATCGTAGTTGTTACAATGCAGAACTAAGTTTTCAAATGATTAAAGAATTACATAATTGTACGTGCAATATGCAAGAGTTCAATGATCTCAGTGGCAAATTTACCATGTCTATGAAAGAGTTTATGTTACAGATCTGGCACCAGAAGTGCCAGTATTCTGTATCTTGTTCAAAAACATTAATTTAAAATCATAATCACCCTTTCTGACATAGGCACTGTCATTGTGCATTTGTACTAAACACATATGCACCATTTGGCTGTATTGCAAGATAATGAGAAGCACCTATGCTCAATTTATGCTTTAATTTTATATAATATGACTTAATCCACCAATTACTCTAGTTCCCATGCCTAGAAGCTTCTGAATGCACACAGATTTTTCAGGTAAATTTAAAATCAAGTTAAGTATCTTTCTTCTTTTTGTTTTAAATTAAATAAGCTCCTGTTCCCCCTTTTTTTTGCTTAGATTGTTACACGTCCTTGCGAAGAGAAAGGGGATATCATATATCTTATCAACATAGAAGGAAGTTCTAAAGATGATAGCACTTTAATACACAGCTTGAAAATTGATCTTATTCATGAGATGGATTTATACCATTAACAGCTATGGAAGAGTCCACTTTTATTCAAATAAAAACTAATTGCTTTGTTAGATGAACTTTTTCACCCTCTATGTAACTATACTGTATATGCTAATGCAGTTTCTGGAAATGTGTCCAATTACAATAACTTGAAATACAAAATTGAGAGCATGTAACATAAAATGTTAAGACTTTATTGAAATCTGTAACACAAATTCCAAGATGAATGAAATATTTCTGGATAAAATATATCCAACATGAGAATGGAATTAGCTGTTATCCTTAAGAGTCACCAGTGTTTAAGGCCATAAAAATCCACATCATCATGGATTTATGGATTTAAACTAGTAACAGCAAGAGACCAACCTGAGCTCAAACAACTGAATTGAACATCGAACAGAAGTAGGAGGAGAAGAAAATCTTTCCTGACTGACATATTTCAAATAATGGGTAATGGAAGGAAAAATTTTAAAATTTAAAATTTTAATATAAGTTAGGGGTAAAATTTTGTTGCATACAAACTAGAAAAAAATGACATACACAATTAGAAAAAGTCTAAATAAATGAAAATGAAAATTACTGGATCACTGGGATTTGAAGTATAATAAAACTATCTTGTGATAACTTAAGTAACAAAGGACATTTTATAAAATTTCAGAAGTACTTACAAGGATATCAAAATTATTATGTGCAACTCTTTAAGAAGGATGATAACTGAAATAAGAATCTTGAAAGCAAGGTTAAACCAGAATGTGAGTAGCAAATGCTTGTCAGGGCGAAAAGTCTTCATCAGTTGGGCCATAGTGTCTTTTGGTTTCTAGAAGCAGAGTACCTACACCTCCTCAGGTTCTCAACCCTACACTTAAGAGTTAACACATCTCTGTACAGAGAAATAGCAGAGTGAAAAGTGGATCCTAATGCAATAAATTACTACTGGTTAAGCATTACATGTTTTAACACAGAGTACTCAGCTAGATAACACAGAGATTTATAGATTTATCTCTCCCTTCATCTTCTTCCACTGCAAAGAAAATTACAATTGTTATCATCATATGCTCAAACAGTGTACTTATTAGCAGTGTCTGTGTATAACTTTCTGATCCACTTATCTGTACTCAGAATAAATAGTGGAGTTTCATGCAGTCTCCTCCCTGTTATCTGTTCTCAGAGCAAAGAATTCAACTTTTTCAAGAACAGAACAGGCTTCTCCCTGAAGCACCTATTTTGCAAGCTATGAAGCAGTGCAAATCTACTGGTATCTGGCAAAAATACCTGTTTGTGATCGGGGTTTTTTTGGGGGTTTTTTTTTGGGTTTTTTTTTTTTTTTTTTTGCTTCATATGGTTGCTTTTAGCTTGGTTGAGGTTTTTTGTTTGTTTTGGTTTTGGTGGAGGGTTGGTTTTTTGTTTGTTGTTTGTTTTCATCAAGGACCTAACATTTCTTAAAAAAGACATTACTTGCTATGAATTATCAAACATTGTTATCTTCCCTTTTTTTTTTTCTCTCCTACTCCCCTTTCTTTTTCTTTAGATGCATATGAGAGCCTTTTAATGGGTCTTTAAATAAATACCTGATGTTATACACAGATTTGCATTATCAAAAGACAATCCTGAAATTACTTAGAAAAAAGTTAATGAAGCAATCTGGCTATAAAGCATCTGGTGAAGAGGCAGTAGATAAATGTATGGTATCATCAGGAAAAACAAAACATGAAAAAACCCCTCACAGCTGAGTTGTGGAGGTATAGTGACAGAATAATGCATTAGTTTTATATTTTGCATTGTAATGACTGAAACACAAAACACTACCTACCTGGAAGACTAAAATGATACCACTATTGTTAACTCGAAGACTTCTAATGGGAAATCATAGGAATCTGCATTTTGCTGCTGTTGGAAAAATTACATTTAAAAGTAGGAATTTGAAAAACTCTTACCTTGTTTTCTCTGACAATGGAAGAATCAAATGCAATTAGATACAAAGGTATAGGGGAAAAAAGAGAAAGAATTCAAAACTCTCAAGTCACTTCTCTTCCACTACAGACAACAGATTTACTTTTTCAAAAATATTTTTTTCTTCTTTTACTTTCAAGCTTTTGATTATTCCTGGACATTTTTAATCTGTTTCTACTTTCATTTATAGGGTTGAACGTTATGATGGAATCTTATATCCATCCTAAATCCTGCATGCTAGGTGTGAATAGAAGGACTGAAATGGTATGGAGTTGCAATTACCTTGCTGAATAAAGCACCACTCCATAGAAAACTTAGTAGATCCCCTGATCATCCTGAGCTTTACTGTGGAGAGATTTTGCCAGCTCTCTTTGCAAAACCGTGTCTGGCCTTAAGGAAAGTTCATGTCTAGAATTATAGAATATCCTGAATTGGAAGGGACCCACAAGGACTACCCAGTCCAACTCTTGCCCTGCACAAGACACCCCTAGAGTCACACCATGTAGCTGAAAGCATTGTCCAAACACTTCTTGAGCTCTGTCAAGCTGGTGCTGTCACCACATCCCTGGGGAGCCTGTTCAGTGCTCAAACAAACTCTGGGTGAAGAACATTTTTCTAATACCCAGGCTAAACCTCCTCTAACACAGCTTCTGGCCATTCCCTTGGGTCCTGTAACTGCTCACCAGAGAGGGGAGAACAGCGCCTGCCCCTCCTCTTTTCCTTGTGAGGAAGTTGTAACTGCAGTGAGGTCTCTCCTCAGTCTCCTCCAGGCTGAGCAGACCAAGCAACCTCAGCCACATCTCATACAGCTTCCCCTCAAGGCCCTTCTTTCTAGCCCTGCTTTGGATGCCAAAACCTTTATATCCTTCTTGGATAGTGGTGCCCAAAACTGCACCTAGGACTCAAGGTAAGGCCACTCCAGCACAGAGTAGTGGTGAAATCTCTTTCCACAACTTAACCTGTTCAACAAATACGATTTTTTTTGTGGCAAAGGGTTTCAGACAGTCAAAGGTCAATGTTGATCAAAATATCTTAGGGACAGTGAGGTGGTAAGAGTTCATAGTTCAGCACGATAAAGCCCGTACAAACAAATGTAAAAAAAAAAAAAATTATTTCCCTATTTTTCCCCTTTTAAAACATTTGATATCCAAAATTCCATTAAAAATAGCTGTTTCATGAAAAAAAAGTTGTTCTCTGCATTGAGTTATGATGCAGTTTATGCTAACTTCTTATGTGCAAGGATTTATCTAACATAGAAGAAAATAAAGATTACAGTCACTGAGCAATTATGAAGTAATTATGATGCAATAAACTACAAGGTACATACATGTGTAAATATAATATTTTTAATGGTCATGAATGCTTTGTAAAGTTACTGTATATGCCAAAAATTGCCTAATGCATCTGAAAAATCTATTTACCGCCATAAATTGCTCATACACCATATACTTATTTCTCACAATTATTCATCAGATGAATGAGCTTTAAAGATTGATCAGTAATTTTACATGAACAGTTAGTTCTAAGTTCTGCTGTAAGAAATGGGGGATAATATTAAGCCCTGTGGTTTTCATTACATAATTATTGTAGTTTAATTGCACTTATAAATTTACTCCACAAGGATAGAAGTCAAGAGTTATAATATGTAAATCATGGTTCAATGAATTAAGTTTAAAAGTATAGATCTTTAAATTACATGCGTTAAGAGCTACCCAACAACAGAATTTCATTTATAGACAACACTGAATATATTTCCACAATGAGGCAATATGACAGCTTCATGCCAATTTCCTAAGTAGGATGGATGGATTGCGAAATATATCACACATTAAATATAACAGTATTTCATTGTCTATTGAAATTGAATAATCAGATTTCAAAATGTATTTACAGCTGTCTGTAATGCCTCTTGTTAAATGGAAGAAATTTATCCTGAGCAGTATTTCCCCTTTTTGCAACACCACAATTCTGGGAGCTGCTATGCTTCCATCTCCCATTCCCTAACCAGCTTTTTGTCATCTTGTTTTTGTGGAAAACATTTTTCTTCCTTAACCTTGCACTTGTTCTTATTAAATTCCATTCTGCTTTTTCCAGTCATTTTCCCAATTCCATTAGTGTACTTTTGATTCTAATCCTGTGAAAGAGTCTTAGAGATCTTAATAGTTTAATACCATCCACATCTGTACCAAATAGAGGTCATCCTTTCTCTCTATTCCATCATACAGACCATCAGTGAAATTACTGAAGAGAACTCAATCCACAGACATGTGCAAAGCTTAACTGAGACATCCTTCTCTTTTGATAGCTTCTCTCCAGCCCTGTATTATGACAAGATTTTCAAGAACTACAGTGACGAAGAGCTGTTAAATAATTGTATCACTGTGTCGACACTGTGCCTAAGATTTATAGATGACATCTTTATTATCTCGATTGGAAATCTGGACTCCCTTATTGATTTTTACCACAAATTCAATAATAACCATTCTCCATCAAACTGTCACTGCAACATTTGTGCACCAGCACCATTTCCCTACAGCAACATCACCAGTGTAAGGTGCAAGTGTGATAAATGAACAACTAAAGGCCAGCACATATACAGACTCCTCAGAAGCCTTTATATACAGCAGATCACTCATAGTGCTCACCTTAGCAATAAAGATTTATATATATATCAGAATTACACTCACGTGGATAAGAATTTCAAAAAAATATGTGAAACATCATGTGAAGAAATGTTTAAGTAGAAGAGGTATCACCCATCACCAAATGTACATCTTCTATTGTCACAGCCCATCCTATCCCAGGAGCTATACAAAGTGTCATTAAATAACTACAAGTTGTAATACAAGAAACTTCTTGCTCTTCAAACAACCCGTAGCTTCACTAAATTGATTCTGAAAGAAACTCCCCGTGCTCTCAAGCACACTAAATGAATATAGGTTTTCCTTGAATTAAGAACCTATACAGTACTACAATAAATATTCTCAACCGCAGAACAATTAGCAACCTACAAATCTTACAGCTGCACAGTGAAAAATACTCTTATGGCAAATGTGTAGGTGAAATTAAGCACCTTTTCCATACAAGAATAATAATTCACACAGAAAATATGCATAAGACCACACACTTTTAATGAAGGAGTATACCCTTCATTTGAAATTCACATTCCATTGTATTTTTAGTCTTGGATCAAAAAAAGAACCTGTTAAACTACTGAGAAAGAAGATTCTGCAAACTAAAATAACTAATTAATTTCTGTGAGGTTTTTCTAATACCTACAAAAACCTGGAGTTTGGAAAATTAGAGTCTTCCTCTTCTAGCCTATTTTGCACAATATGAACAGTTGTCTACTTTCCCTTGTATAATTTAATTAGTAAGTCCCTACTTTTCTCCCCACTTATATTTTGGCCCATACACACCAAACACCTTTTTTCCAAAGACTTCTCTGAAATAGAGTCAAAACTGAGCAATTTTTTTAAAGTTTGTGTCTAGAAATCTATTTCTTTTGTATGTATGTATGTATGTATGTTTGTATGTTTGCTGAAGAGGTAGTCTAATTATTGTAATTACATAAATTGGTCTTAAAAGAAATATCAGTTAGACACAGAATCAGTTAGGTTGAAAAAGACCTCTGTGATTGAATCCAACCTATGACTGAGCACCACTCTGTCAATTAGGCCTTGGCACTGAGTGCCACAGGTGTTTTCTAAAACACCTCCTGAGTTGGCCACACCACCTCCCTAGAGAGTTCATTCAATGTTTAATCACTCTTTCTGTGAAGAAATCCTTCTAAAATAGAGAACAGATCCAGAAGAAGTGCTTTGAGACTTTATTTTTAGTCTGGGATATTTGATACAGACGAAGGGAAGAGGGGTTGAGAGCGTTCAGGATATGCTAGAAAGTGTTCAGGATCTCATGGGATGTTTTCTGCAATTTCTTGTATGTTTTTCTGTACTAGGCACATACACCAGTGCATCTCGACAGTTAAAGGAATGATTAGGCAGTGTTTTGTAATAGCAATCCCTAGAGCTCTGTTGTATGAGGTGAAAGTCAAACTGTACTGAAAACTGTCAAGGGCATGAGGAGAATGACTGAACCTATTCAGCTATACTGTAGAAGGAAATGCAGCTCCTTCACTCAGAATTTGAGTGGTACATGGAAGAAAAAGCAGCTTTACTGAAATAGTTACTTCAGAAAAAAAGTCATCTGAGCTAAGGACTGAAAAAAAAATTGCATGACACTGGTGGAATAAGCCTGGAGATAAAGACAAATTGAGCAGAGATGACAACGAGGATCAATGACTTTGTAAATGTCTGCTTTTTACTCTGCTGGAGAGGGAGTTGCCAGGCACGTCTCAGTTTTTTTCAGCTGGAGAGATGCAGCTATTTCTGGAAATAAGCCATATGTACATTTCTCTCTCTGATATAATTCCTTGCCTTAGCTACCTTTTTTTATTCTTGAAACCAAGTATTTAATTCTCTTTTCCTTGTTCTCAAAGGAAGATGTTAGTGACCTGTGCAAGGAAGATTACCTCAGATATGAGTGATAACCTACACTTCCCCAATTACACTTGAAAGTCCCCTTTCTGAAGCTTTAATTTAAGCTCTGCATCTTCTGGGGCACAGGTACTGCATTTACTCCTATCCAAGTCTCTAATATTCACCAGCTGCAAGTATGTAGCAGGTGGATGTCAGCAATACTGTGACTAGTCTTCCAGGTTTTGTGCGTCAGATCAATTTGTTTCACACAAACAGACCCGTGCTTTCTTTGCATCCAGCTTTTATAAATCAGTCTTCTGCATTCCCTATCTTGGAAATCTTTTTGACAGAGGACTGTGTATTATGGAAATTTGCTGGTGGAGCAACAAAAATGCTGCTACATCTTTGGACTGAGTTTTTAACCTTTGTTCCATAATACTCTTCTCTAGTACAACACCAGGATCCTAATGCAAAATCTGCACACATAACTTTTCATGTTTTCAGAAACTAAGCTTTTGAAACATGCTGATGCCCAGTTGAATGGTGTTTGTGTCCTAGCTGAACAGAATATAGTCTTGCTCTAGCCTTAAGAAGAGATGCTGCATCTGGACTTTCACCTCTGCTGCCTTTGCAAATAATTCCACCTTCTTTCTGCTATTATTTCAAGGTTTTCTTGACAAGTGAGTACAGAAATGAAGAGATAAAGCCTGACTGACTCAATTTTTCTCAGGCCCATAGCCTACAGTCACATTGAGGAGATTAATGCACTACAGCAAATCACCTCCTGGGCATCCAAATCCAACCTGGGGGCATCTTTTCAATTTTTTTTTTTTTTTAACCAAACACTACAAAATGAAAATACACAGTCAAGGATTTTCTTCCTTGCTTTCCTCAAATTGCATCCATACCTTGATTTTCAAGGTAGTAAGAGATGGAAAAGAGCAAGTTTGCTAGAGATAGTGTCACCACAGATATTCATTATGAAACGTGCTCCACAAAGATGAATTGAAGGTTTTTTAATCAACATTTTAACAGTACATCTCTATTCTGAATAAAATTGTGCCCAGTTCCTAAGCATAATCTGCACAGACTTTTGTGTCATTCACTAGAGAAGCCTATGGTGCATTAAATACATCATGTGAGATATGTTAAACCTTTAGATTGTTTGTTGTTGGGCTTCTAAAAATAGTTGATATAATTTTGCATGATAACAAGACGTTGCTCAAGAATCAAAACTGCAGGTTGGAAAAATCATCTTGTTAATATATTCAACAGGATATTGAGAATGAGAAATGTCGAAGAATTTGTTTCAAAATGCAATCACAGGTTCACTTCCTTAGGCTATAAAATTTATTCATTTGCATTTCCACTGAACTTTTTCCTACAAGCTTCTGGTTTCTTGTTACACATACATTTCAGAAGCCACTGTGAGTGCTGCCCCATGTAACCTAAGAAAGACTAACTCAAAAACCACTGAAACACTCACATATTTTCCTATCAAGTGACTCAAGACACTATAGTAGTATGCTTCAAACCAAGGTTTTAAAATTAGAAGGCGGAGGTGCCGTTGAAGGTGCTGCATCCTGGCATTTGTCTTGATTTTCTAAGGCATCTTTTCTGAAGGATGGCATGTGCTGCCCTCCTACTCCATACCCTTATGTTTATGTTATCATTTGTAACCCCAAGAAGTTCCACAGCAAAGTTACCTGTACACAGCAGATGGTGCATTGCTGAATCAGAGAGAAAATAATATTCTGTTTCTCTGAAACTCACATTAAGTTGCTGTAGTAGGTGTATTCTACCACCTTGTCCCCACACATACATTTAAATCTAATTTCACCAACTTTCTCACCAATGTGTAAAAGCAGTTGTTCCGACAAAGTCAAAGCATCCATTAGAAGACAAGGGCTTCTCCCCGAGGCTCAGGGATGGCCTCAAGGGAAATAAATACAGCCCCTGAAAGAGTCAAAACTACATAAAATAACATAAGCCTCTTGGAGGCAAATTTAAACTCAAGTAACCCTTTGGGGACAGAATGGCTTCAAGGCTAACATGAAATAGCTTTGGAGCAGCAGAATAAGCTGAAGAGCAAATTATAAAGCAGCAAGGACCCACTGACAGAAAAGTAAAGGATAATCCATTCAAGCTATGTGAAAAAAGAAATAGATGGCTGCATGTCAAAGGTTAGTAACGTGGCTCAAAACGCTTTTTAGTGTCTTCACTCCAGTTTCACTATCACTTTCAGAAGAACCACATTCTCTTCACCCTTTTCTGTAAACCTCTAACATGTATGGTCCCTTCTACAAGGAGAGGCCGTGGCAGAGTGAAAAGCAAGAGAATAGGGTAGCCTGAGGTGATGGTAGCACATTTAGCAACATGCTTGTCAGAGCACATGGCTGTGCTGAGAAGTCACAAACTCCCAAAGGGAACTTGCAAGGGCACTAGGCTAGATGCCACTGCAGAAGAATCTGAAAAGCACATCAGGGAAGCAGCACAACACAGAGATGTAGCATGGTCAGTGCAGTTCCTTCTCCTCCAGTTCTCCAGCCTAGTCTCAATGCTGCAGAGAAGCCCTTGTCACTAGGAACAACAATGAAAGGCATGTCATACTTCAGAATAAACACTAGAAGCTCATTCTGTCCACATAACTACCAAGAAGTATTCTGCAGAGGATTGTAATGTTGCCTGCCTCTACTGCTGCACATTTCACTTGGTGACACAAGGATTTGTAGAGGACAGATACTGGCAGCATTGCACTATGTAGGCCTTGCACAGGAGTGGCTCATCCTTTCCTGCTTTTCTCAGAAGTCGAGACAGTACCCAGGATGAAGAACTGTGACAAAATATGAGAAACTCAGCCACAATACCTTACATTTTTCAGTATTTGTACGCATAGTTTATCTATCTTTGCACTCTTTTGTTTCTGTTTGTTGAAAGAAAGCTCGGGTTTCTGCCCTACCGACAACCTGAACACATACAGCGTACCCCTTGCAGAGGGAATCTTCTAGCAGGATCCTCAGAAACAGAAAAGTTAGAGCTGTTTCTTACTGTCTCTATGCTTGTGGTCTGTCTTCATTATTACACTGTAGTCAATCAGTATTGCTTTGTCTTTGGTAGATGTTTTTAGCTACACACAAGTGTGGTGGTTAGGACATGTCAGCTGTGGAGGGTGAGAGGTTTCAGATAGATTTCATTGTACAGATGTACCTCAGGCATCTCTAAAATTGCTGCTAAAGGGGCTAGATGACATGAGGTTTTATTTTATTGCAAAATAGTTCTTCTGTGTATTTACTATGTATTAATTACAGAATTAAAATAAATCTAAACACTTCATTGTACTAAGAGATAAGCCTGGTTGGTATTTAACTGATGGTTTCTGAACTGTATGTCTTAATCCCTAATGTAGTTGCATTTCACAAGAAACCCCTCCTAAATTAGCAAAATATAAATTTGTTATTTTTAAGCTACAAATACCACTTGGGGGCTTAGTATTAGATTTCTTGTATTAGACATCTTAAGCACTATTCAACTGTTTTTCTAGCTGAGTAGTCAGATGGACCAAACAGGCTGACTTGAATTTCACCCAGGGTGAAGAACAAAACAATCAACTAGTACCAAACAGGAGATTTCAGAACATCTGGTGCTCTTAACTGACAAGAAGGGAATTTCAGCAGGAAGAAATAGAATAGAGGCATCAGACTTATAACTTTCCCCCAGTTCCCATCCTCTTCTGAGATCTCTTTAGATTCTCAGGCTTTACAATATGATTACTGGACTGAAAGTCTTGTAATTGTAGGGAAATAAAAAAATACTTATTGTAAGTCACCCTAAACAACTATGACCTATGACAAATTACCCATGGTCTCTTTTTACTGTCAATTTTACAGACACAATATACTGGAACTTTTGAAAAGTGTTCTTCTCAATAAAAGCTTTTTGTTTCTTAAATTGGTGCACAAAAAAGGTTGGTTGGAAAGCACTAATCATGGCGGTTTAGTAGCAGGTTGGCCTGAGGAATCAAGTGTAGCACGTCCAAGTATTGATCTTTGTTAAAACAGGAAGCAAAAAAGAGAAGCTGGTGACAAAATTTGCTAAAGTTATAGATTTCACAGAGTTTAGGACAAAAAACAATCCTGACTCAATTATCCAATTATGATTTGTAGAGGATACAGTTCCATGTATTCATCTCTTGTTGAATAAGTTTTAAACAAATACAAAATCGGTCCTCGAATAACTCTTGCTTCAGGAAGACAGTGGAAAACATTGACATTTAAGATCGACTAACAATGAAAAGCCTAAGAATAGGTTAGATGAGATACCTACTAGGATTTTCATGTACTCTAAATTAATAGTTAGATCTAACGTCACCATGTTCAGTTCTCTATCTAGATATTAAATAAGGACAATAAAAATATTCAAGTGCAGCCTGGAAGTTTGCTGTCAACAGTACGTGTGAGAAATACGGTTTTCAAAGGCGAAAGAAGAAAGTAGAAAACTGCTGATTTTGCAGATAATGAACGTTTTAGTTATAAAAAAATCTAAAGAACATCTTTAGTGCTTGGCTAAACCTTATCTAAGCATACTTGTCAATCTTGATCACAGTGTTTCACTTTGGGAAGCTGACAAATTCATGCCTTCTGCTCTTCTGGTGAGTGAGTGCTATCAGTTGAAGCGCTTAACATTCCTCAGCAATAATTGAACTGTTTTCAGGAAAAAGCTTTATAGGTTCTGAAAAGCAGTGTGTGATGTGGTTACCTGTGGCAAAATGGAACTAAAGCTGAACATTTCAAGCATCCCTACCATTTCTGACATATTTTGACCATGTTACAGATGTCATAATAAAAATCCAAGCAGAGAATTATCTTGCCCAAGACCCCTGACCAGGGCCATCCATCTCCTGTGTCACAATCTAAAGAAGAACCTCAGTGATAACCCTACAAATTATAACGTACACACACTAAAATATAAACTGAAACTACTTGAAAGAAAGTTATTTATCCTCCAAAATAAACAGTGAAAAGAAGTATTGACTTCCTGCTGTGTTTCTTTGTTAGAGGATTTTTAGAGGTTTCTTTGTTAGTATAATTATAAGAGTTGAGGAATTTATTTTGATTGCCAGTTGGAGACAGTTTTTTAACTACCCAACAAATGTTTTCTAATGCTGCAAACTTATGGAAAAATTGGAAAAGCTAAGCAATTTTCCCATATATGCTCTTGTACCGTAATTAAAAGTGGTAATAAAGTAAGATAAGTGATAAAGAATTTTCTTAAGCAAAACTCAATGTATTTTGGAAAGATAAAAAAAAAAAAATATCCAAAACATGTAAGTAGGTAGATGAAATCAAAGCCTTTGTTTATGCTCATGCAAACTTACTGGGCCAGAATTCTTTTTTTCTGAATCATGCATCTTTCAGCAGACTAAAGTAAAGCAAGAAAGACACTTGGGAACAATTTGACAACGTGATTCTGTAGCTCGCAGCACTACTAGCCATGCTCTGAAGACTAATTTTCCAACCACATCTGCCCTTTTGCTATACAGATTACTTTCTTCAAACAATCAAATTAAAGAGAAAAGCACAAAAATAAAATAATTAGATTTTCCTGCAATTATGTTTTTGGTAAAATATTGCCAATAACAAAGAAGTGGGCATGTATTTTTTTATATACATTTTGTTTTCTGTTATGGATAAATAATGACAGAAACAGTATTGGAGAAGCTGTATAGATTGTATTGAAAAGAACCCAAAACAAAAAACAAACCTCTAAGCCAAAAAGGATTTGTTTTGCTTTGCCTTTTTTTTTTTTCATTCTTGTGTTACATGTAGGTGTTCTAAAAAGAATCAGTCAAGTAATAATGAATAAGAAAAACATTATTTAAATCTCTCTACTGATCCAAGACACGGTTACCATTATAAACCTTTATAAAGTAGAGAAAACAGAATTCAGACTATCCATAAAACCTTACAGAAATTTTAGGTTTTAGAAGAAAAAAAAAAAAAAAGAAAGAAATCTCTGGGAAATATTTGAATACCTATGGTTGTTTCTGTACAATATCAAAACTTACTTATTCACCTTCTGCCTCAAGCTATGTTTCAGTCGGGGAACATAGTATGAAATGTAAAAAGGAACACTAGAGAGCTTGCAGTTGATGAAAGGGACTATATTAAATACACCATAGCATCATGATGAACAGTCAGGTCTCTAGAGGTTCATTATTGGTCTGAAAGTCAGGAATTCTAGAGCAAATGGAGACACAGTTTTCTGTGAAAGGAAAAATAAAAAGACTAAGGATTGTGAATGTAGAACATAGACATAGAAAACTAATAAAAAGCAAAGCAAAAGAGTATTTTTTTCCCATCTATGTTCATTTAGGGGTATATAATAAAACATATGAAACAAATTGAATAATTGTAGTCTTCAAGTAGTCATATAGTTAGAAAATTAATTTTAAGTGAGAATAAAATCTAAGATTAGGAAATAGATTCTAGATTTTAAAAAATGATAAATTGTACATACATGTATCGGTATAGCTTTCTAAAATACATGTTTAGCATTGTCAACAGACTTTCAGAAGTAGTCTGAACTATCACTACTCTTCTGCAAAAACTTTTAAGTTTCAAGAGACAGAATTGTGAGTATGGTCATATATAAAATTTGAGAAAAGTATCAGAAACTCTAAATCTATCAGCTAACCTTCAGGTTTGAAAAAAAATACTAAACAATCATCAGGTACTTCACTTAAGCACGGTCAGTGTCAAAAGTCATCGTTGTTTCATCTGGAACAGCATCCTACAAATTCTCTGGTGTCTCATAATACGTTGAGCACTCATTGAAATTTCTTCAAGGTCAGGGAATAAGTAATACCTTGCCTGGATGGATTCACTAGTGTCTCTGGATGTGTTGAATTTTCAGTCTTTATCTTATAAAAGGCACTTTTCATTTACCTAGCTGCCTACTTCCCTGCAGTGCATAGGGATTTAATTATATTTGAGACTTCTATCCCTCTGGTCAATGTCAAATTTGGTTGAAAAAGGTTATTAATCAGGAAGAACAGACACACACAGTGTGATTGCAGAAGCCTAATTTCCTTAGGAAATTAAGCTAAAAAGTAAGTGAAAAAGATTTCTCAAGGACAAGTCCCATCTGATTTCTGACATTTAGAAGACATTTTTCTAAGAGAAGTGAAGAAACATGGCTAGGTGAAATAAGGTATTTGCAACTCCCTAGAAATCCAGATTGAAGTTGCAGTTGGTAACTCAGGAAAACATCTCAAGTGGAATCCATTACAATTTTGTCCCTATTCAAGTTCTTATATACTATCAGTGGATTTACACCAAAGAACAGAAGGTTGCAAATTTAATCCTTTTGGCCACTTTGGGTCACCTGTCCTGGCTGTGTCTCCTCCCAGCCTCCCATGCACCCCCAGCTCCCTCACTGCTGTGGCAGCATGGAAAGCAGAAAAGGCCTTGGCTCTGTGTGAGCCCTGCTCAGCAATAACAAAAACATCTCTGTATTATCAACCCTGTGCTTAGCACAAATCCAAAACACAGCTCCATACCAGTCATTGTGAAGCAAATTTACTCCAACCAAAACCAGCACAGATGAAAAGCCATTTTAAATTATAAGTGGTGTTGTCCCAGAGAAAAGGTAAATTAAGTTAATGGATGTATCAAGTTTAAGATGCCTAAGGGACTTATTTTGCATACTCACTCCTGAAGAAGTCTCACTGAGTATACAATCTCCACTTTTTTCTATCACACTGATATAAATAAAACAGAGTTGGAAAAGCAATAAAACATGCACACAAGCAGTTTCCCCATATTCAGAATGGTGGTTTTTATGAAAGTAATAATTTATACTATTCTCTAGCTGCAAAATAACAAAAAACCAACACACGGACCCTCATCTGGCCAAAAAAACCCAAATAAACTTTAAAGGAGATTTAGATAGCATATTACAAAAAAGTTTGTTAGCTGAAACTACTTGTTAATGGGTCAATCGGAAATATTTAAACAAAGTACATTTTTAAAGTTTAGGAATCATTCCCAAATTCACAAATCCCAAAATCTGTGGCATAGAGATTTATTTAGATGATCTTCCTACTCCTTCTATCGAGGAACATACAGGATTTCTCAGATAACAAAGGTACTTCAGCTGCAAATTAAATGTTACAACTAATAAATTCATTGCAACTGTTGCACATTAGACTTTGCCAGGAGTTCATTCACCAGAGATTATTACAACTTGCATGGTAACTAACCTGGAGAGCTCCTATTAAAATGCAGCGCGTTGAACATTTTGATGTTTAGGCAAGTGTTTGGTGCATTTTTCAGTTTAATTTGGTTCTAAGATGTGCATCAGAGATTTCCTGGTTGTGGTTAAAAATACCAGAATTAGCTGTTCCACCAGCATTTATTATACATCTTTTCTACACGTAAAATCATTCTATGTAGTATCAAATAAGATTTACTTCATATCCTTGTTATCTGAGAACGTGATGCTTTCCAAATATCATGTGACTATGACTATCTCGTCAGGTTATATTGTTGTGTAATACACATTTTCTCTGAAAAGTGTTGGCAACTAAAGAAACTAAAGACAAGAATGGAGTAACCAAAACAGGCTCTTCTCCTATTTTCACTTTAATACCTTTCTCATATATATGTATTTTCCTACAAATTTCATAAAAACAAACAAACAAACAAAAAAAATCATTTCAGTTTTTGGACATTTAAAGAAAGATACTAGGAAAACTTTAACTCACCTGTAAACTGCATGATCCAGCAAGGTGCGCTCACAGACAGAAAGAAATCATGTCCTGGCCTGCATTACAAGAAGTGTGAACAGCAGGCCCTGGGAGGGGATTCTGCCTCTTTGCTCTGCTCTGGTGAGACCTCACCTGGAATGCTGCATCCAGAAGGATGTGGACCTGCTGAAATGAATCCAGAGGTGGGCCGTGAAGATGACTGGAAGTATGGAGCACTCTAATTTTTGCAATTCAGGTTGAAGCAATTATGACAAGAACATTCAAAGGTTAAGTTAAACCATGTTCCATTAGTCTACAGAGCTTTATTTTCATGATATTATTTAACCATTTCTGCCACAGTACAACACTAACAACTGCTTGCATTATTACATGTCTCTCCATATATGCCATCATTAATCAGATATGGTTGATTCTTTACCTGTAGCTGAATTTTTGCATTTCAAAACATTTATTTACAGCAGTCAGCATCAATGTCTTGCACACCCGTCAATTCCCATCAAGCACTGAATTTAATAAAAAGTTAACTGTGGAATTTAATTCCATTAAAATGAAATCAGAGATGGTTTCATTGTGTTTTTAATGTTATAAATCAACTGTGCATCACCTAAGGTTCTTTGCCTTGACAACCAAAACAAAGGTGAAAAGAGCTCCTCCTTATCTCTCAAGGTCCTCAATAAGGTTATATATTTGTAGTGTTATGAGAAACAGATTACTCTTCCTACACTAGATAGTACACAAAAATTCTCTTAATTTGGCTTGTCAGATGGAGAATTCAGTATTTATGACTTTGTTAGATCAACATTGTGACACAGATCAGAACAACAAGACAAACCCACACAGTGCCCGTAATGAAAAAAAAAGCACTGGTCACTTTGAGCTGAAAACTAGACTGTCCAACACAGAAGTAAAGAATAAACCAGAGGCAGTGCAACTGATGTTTACTGACATTTATGATTTTGTAAAACTTTGAATCCTAAGCTTTATGATTGCTTATGTCCAAATTAATGCTTCAGAATGGAAAGTGACTGCATCAAGTTTCAAGAAAATCCATTTATCCCCAAGTTACAAGATCATTTGCCAAGAAGAGCATCTTGATTTTCTAAATCTCTAGGCAAATTTGCTACTGATGCATGATAAAAGAGTGAATGGAATGGACCAGCGACTCATCCAAATATTTTTAAGAATGGTTTTAGTAGGTCTTTGGGGAATTTAAGTTTTGATGTATGCTGATCATAACAAATAGAAAGCCATAATTACAGCAGTAGGGGGCTAATTTCAGATATTTAGGAATATATTTATTAGATGGGCAAGCAATCAAATCTAGTAGTATTTACAAGGAAATATTGTTAATTTTATAATATGTACATAGATCTTAATTATTATAGAATTTCATTTTCATTCAGTAGCAATAAAAGCATTAAACAGCATCTGAAAGAACAACCTCCTGGTTTACCTATTAACAAAATTAATTAATGCCTTAAAGAACATCTACAGAAAAGGGCATTATAAATACTAGAAAGCATTTAAAGGGCTGAAAATGTGGAGAAATGTGAAGAAATCTGTAATGTCGTCTCAAACTTCATACACATTCTTAATTTAAATTAACAGATGCAGAAGAGAAAACAATCATTACTGAAAAAAAGTAGGGGCAAGAAGGATAAAGTCATCATGATTACAAAGACATATGTCAGATAATGCTCTCTGTCCAGGAAGTCGTTGATGAGAAGTGTCCTTGTCCTCTGATTTTGCAACACTAGTGTATACCCCAGTAAGCAATTCAATTTTGTTAGACATTTAAAACAAAATATTCTAAATGAGGCTGTGTAGTTAACCAAAACTAGGTTGTAGAGACATCCAGCCCAGTGATTTTCCATTAGCGAATCAGAATTAACTTGAATGGAAGGACCAAGCTAAGATTGTCGTTCTGAGCCCATAAAATCCACTCAGTAGTCTCCCTGATTAATCAGTCTTGATATCTGTCCTCAATGTTACATACAGGCTTCTATTTAAAAGGAGTAAGACAATATGAAAGGTTACAGAAATGTGTTACCAAATCTTTTTCACCTCAACTTTTTCTACTCAAACTCTCATCACTGAAAGAACTGAACAAACCAATTTAAACATTATTTATTGTATTTCTCAATAATAATCAAAATCATTCCTAATCAAATGAGAGAAATCTATTTTCTTGCTAAACTCATGCCAAAGGTGGTATGAGAAAGCTCTCCAGTAATAAGTAAATCAGTATTTTCTTTCAGTTCAAGTTATGCTGCTAATTCCATTGAACAGAAATTTTCAGACAATAAAGATATTTAGCACAGTTTGTTAGCTGGAAGTAGACCAAAAAACCTCCTACCCTTTCCTTATTCTGAGAGTAGTGGAGAATTTAATTTTGTAACTTACAACTTGAAAGTATTGCTATGTCCTCTAGTAAAGATTTCTGAAATGCCCAGAATACGAGTTTGTATCTTATTTTAGTGTCTGATTCAGAGAAATAATCCATCACTGACAGCCAGGCAGAAGAGTGGTGCTACAATACCCTATTCTGGCTTTCCTTGTGTCATGCAAAGACTTAAACATGTAGTTTTCCCTTTTGCAAAATGATCCTAACAGTTTTAAATACTGTTAATTTTTTTTCCTTTAAAAAGCTTTCTAAACACATGTAAATAGAAACTGTACAGATACTACTCTATCTGACTCATTAAGATGTCTGTCACCTTCTGCACCTGTAAGGCAATGTAGAGAATGCAGAGAAAAATGCAGCACAGCGAGGTTTCCAGGTTCAAAGTTTAAATGTGTCATGTGTGCTGGATTTAAGCAGTAGAAGTCTGAGCAGATCAAAATCCATGGCAGAGATTTTCTCTTCTGTATCTTGACATCTTTATTAAGAGTCCAATTGTTTTAAAGTACAACTGTAATGCAAGTTGTATCCACTTCAGAGAAAGATTATACCTTTACAATGTAGTAATTTATATTAAAGAATCTAACTAGAGAATAGCATAATAAAAGCAGTGCATTTTTTTCTGTCTTAAAACTCATCATTATACACAGAGACTAGAAATCTTTTCTTTACAGGGACAATTGATATTTCAACATGATCAGTTATTAATGTCTTTCTTTTTGTAAGTTAGAGATGTAAATTCTTTGATACTTGAAACAGCAGCCTTCAGAGACGTCCAGGTAATTTTTAATTGATCTAGACAGTTAATGTTTGTCTGCATAGAGAGCTAAGCCAGTGACTGCAGCCCATACCCTCATCCTTTGGAAAGCACACTCACAGACAGGGCACAACAGACCCTCTTTATTAGTGAGGGGATACACAACTGCTTGTTTCAGCTCATTTCCTGACAGATGTTTCTCCTCAAGGACAAAGCCACCATCTTGGCAAACAGGCTAAAACCAGGGAAGAAGGAAATGCAGGAAAAGTAGATTTTTTTTCTGTTGAAACAATTTCAATAGAACTGTAATTACTGGTAAACACTAAAACACTTGGGGTCCAGTTGCTATGCAACTGTGAGAAAGTTATACTACACCTGCTGTAGACAAAATGAGTGGGAGAAAAGCCAACTGACTTTATCAAAGGAATGACTTTTCCATCTCTTATTATATTCCGTTACAGTCTATTTTTCTTTAGCATGTTTAAAATCTCGCATCAATTTATCACCTGCAATACTCGAACAGTTTCACCAGTTTGATACAGCACATATTACTCTCTCAACTGTGAATCTGTGCTTGTGGTAAGCAAACACCATCACACACACCACTACCTCTACAGATAAGCTCAATTTTAGCTATTGAAGCTTCTGTTCTTTCTGACTTCACATACCCAAAACTCACCCTATGTAACATACACAGTGACTCGATTCACTAATAATTTTTTCTCTTCTGTCTTATTTTAGTAATGAAAATAAGCAAAAGCTCAGATTTACTGGTTCCCAGTAAAATAAGCATTCAGAACAGATTATCTACATGCTCCATGGCAAAGACTGGAAGAATTTCTCAAAAACCTTGCAAGCCAACCATTTACCTACTCTCAGATAGCATGGTTTCTGTGGCAAAGAACAAAATTCTATCTACATTCCTACAAAACAAAGTCATCCAGCACTAAATGTGAATCAAAGTCCTACAGAGCCAAATAACTGACCTCAAAACCAGCTTGATTCACACTCCCTCTGTCTTACCCACTTGTCCCTTTATGCCCCCTTTATAAGATCCCTTAATAAGATCACTACCAGCAGCCTGGGCTGCCTGCTCCAATTGGTTGATTGCTGAAAATGCCCAGTTCTGTGCAAAAGGCTCTGAATAGGCTGAGGAAAATACTCTAAAGTTCTAGGGAGGGTTTGGGCTTCTGATTGGGAATCATGATTCTTAAAAGGACACGGCTGACTACAGACACAAATGTAGTTCAGTGTAAAAGTATCTCCAGCACAGAAACAGCTGCAACCCTGCCTTCTGGAAACTCATGTCAAATTATCAGAAGTTTCATACTCTGTTATAGTGAATCCTACTGCACACAAAAGGGCAGGAGACTACTGCATAATAAGTAACAAAAACATCTTTGTAATTGCCAAGTCTCTCATACATGCATCTATCAGATGTGAAGTTAAAAATAAAACAGAAGCACATCACGGTTGTCAAGTTTCTATCATTAAATGAGGTGGAAAAAGTAATTTCACAATAGAAAGGATCAGTATTGATGTGAAGGTGAATTTTTCTAAATCTTAACTTTTAATGACTATATTCCTCTATATCTGACAGAAATCTTCACCTAGATGAATAAGAAAAAGAAAATAAATGAAAAGGAAAAAAAATAGAAGAGACAAATAAACAATGTAATCACGATCTCAAGTATTTCTAATTAATTTAAATTTGTTGAACGTGTTTGGATTTCATTTCCTCTGCAATGTAACAGTAAGTATATATTTTACAATTAAAATTAATGCAGACATTCAAAAGCATAAAATCTGACATCACAAAGGCATTTTCCAACAAGAACTGGCTTTGCGAGAAATGCAAGAGTGTCCTCTGGATAGAACACATATTAGAATTTGATTTTGAATTCAGGAATACTAAATGTGTAAAAAAAGAATAATAAAATTTAACATAGAAATATGGGTCCTCAAGAGCTTCAGAATTACATCTTAATCCTGACTTTCATATAAGTAACTATTTGAAGACAGAAGATCTTTTTATCAGTTACTGAAGAACATCGATGATTACAATTCATTTCATGATTCAGAAAAGTTAGTCGAAGTTAGAAATATTCAGATGACATTTTCTTTTCCCTGCTTGACTCCCTTTGAGATTCTTCAGAATTTGCTTGATCTCTTAAGCCTTGGGGACCTATATACACAGCTAAGATAACAATCTAAAAATCTTGAGAATTTATGGTTTATGGAAAAAAAATTACATAAGGATTATGAATTAATAGCTACTCCATAGTTTTTTATGTTGTGGAGTGCAAATGATTTTCAATTATTCTTGGGTTCAACAAATTAATTTAATCCCTATTCTACTTATATCTTCTCTGTTGTGATGTTTCTATGACTCAGTCATATGAGAAATAACTAATTTTTGAAAAATCCCTTCATATTTGTTGTCATCAGTCAGGAGAATTTTAGCGGACTGGTCAAATCTCAAGAGAACATGAGGACAAATTACGACTCTCCTACTCTGATTTAGCAACTAAATATCCTGAGGGGTCAAGACTGATTTACAGTGAAGGAGCATAATAGTTGTTTTCTGTGCATTTTATAGTCTTGTGTTTGTAGAATGCAGTTAGAGATATCATATTCAAAAAGCTTTTGGAGATCATAGAATTCAATCTAAAAAAAGAGAATAGGTGCTAATTACAGTATGCAATAGACCAGAACAGCACTAAAAGTGTACAGTACAGGACAATGTGTTTAGAATACAAATCGTGTATTTCAAGAGGTAAGGCAAAATTCTTCTATATAATCAGCAATTGCTGTTGCAATTGACTGTTTCCAAGTCGACAATATTGTTCTTTGTTTAAAGTTACACAAATTAGGTGAAATTTGATGAATTTGCCTCCTTTTCCTGGTTGTAGGTTCTTTGTAGCATAAACTTGTCTGCAAATTAGGTTAAAGAATGCTTCATTCTTACTTTAAGAAATTCAAAATTTGCATTCCAATCAATTATTTCCTTTCAAATTCTTCATGAAGAGGCAAAAGGTGGGAAGCCTCACGAAACTAAACTCACATGCTAATTTGATGGCTGGCTGAAGCCATTTGCTCAGGATTGGCCACTTCTGGTGTGGGGAAAACTTGCACCTTTTTTTTTAACTATTTTTACACTTCCACAAGTGCTAAAAAAAGCCAAACAAAAAATCCACCACAAAACTGAAATCAAACCGCACACAAAGAAACACCAAGCAACCAAAAGAAATTACAAACAAAACCCAAAACCCAATACAAACTCCTTCCACCACAAAAAAAAAAATTTAAAAAAGATGATTCTTGTCAAAAGCCAGGGTACAGTGGAAGTAGAAGCAATATGCACAAAAGTATTTTTCTTTCATGCCAACCTTTTTTCAGATGGTTCCCAATAGGTTCCAAATTCACTTTTTGTTTTGCTTACACAAGCCATGAAGATACCACAGAAAGAAAGCTCTCCTTTTTGGCTTCATGACATTTGAGGTATTAGGCCTTTCTCTATGTATGAACCTGTCTCTCCTGTCTTCCTTATGTTTCTTTAACACTTAAAAGCACCCTGTTTCTTAAAAATTTATGGCCATTTCAGTGCCATAGCAGCAGCTTTCAGTACACACTGAACTGCACTTACCAACCTTGTGTACAGCTCTGGTAAGCTACAGTGAGGTTACAGAAATCTACACAAGACCACTATCTCTCCATCACCAAAGAAAAATTCCCAGTATATACATTCCGGTTTACTGCATGTCTTTAAAAGTCTCAAGCAGTAAACAGGCCTTTTAAAACACCCTAAAATAAAGAGAGCAAAGTGTTTCTATTTATTAGAAGAAATTTCCTCTCACCTTATGCAGTCCTTTCAATAAAAACATATTCCACACAGAGTGCTGCTTAAGTCAAAGTGCACTTTTCTTGCAATTCATCTGCTGGATTTTTACAAACCATAAATTGTCACTTTGTCACTCTGCTGACTGACAGCCCATTGCACGTTGAGCTGCAATATCCAGGGGTTTTAAACTGACAGTATATTACCGTCTAGCATCAGCAAGTCCCAACTGATTTAAGTTGTAAATTAAATGCCCTGATGGTTGTAATACAGTGATATATTACTAGACTCAATGCAGGTTTTTCTTTGCAGTGGAAAAGTGGAAAATACAAGTCCCCAGAGTCCCACCCAGAGTGTGCAAATTCCATAATTTTCAAACAAGTCAGTGTGAAACCTGGTCAACAGAGGCTTTCAGGGAAATAAAGTTATGGAGCCAGAGGATATCAGCAGTGAAAAACAGATGCTGAAAATGCCCCTGGGTTGACAATTCTCCTGTTTTTAAAAATTGAACTAGCTAGTAACAAACCTCGAATAGATTCTATCTGGAAGAGCAGCTGCAACAGAAAATATGGTAGAAAAGCATGCAGAGCTTCTTTTTCATTTAAAGAGGCTGTTCAGTATTTAGGGGTCAGAAAAAAAGATTAATTCCTAGTCTTTAAGAATTATCAAAATGTGTAGTGCTTCCTTTTTTTGTTTTACTGTTAAAGTGTAAAATGAGAACTTAATTTTCACCATTTCTGTTAATATTTTATTTTCTATGACTGAATTCTGTTTTTAAGAACCAAAAACAGTATGTTTTGAACCTTGGACTTAGCAGAAGGTTGGCTTGTTTCTTTCTTTCTGTTTGTTTACAGAACATATTTGTTCTGGGGCTCAATGCATCTGGTATTATCCTTTAAATCATAAAAAGGTAATACACTTAACAAGAATTTATTTATCTACCCTCTCTGAAAGCTTAAACAGTTCCAGTTGAAGACTTTCCCAAATGTTTCATGGCTCACAATTTCTTTACCATTTTAAAATTACAGTTTTATCACTTTAGCTTGTAAAGGATTCACAGTACAGTGCTTCACCGTATTTCTCAAGACAACTTTCAAATTTAGCTTTTTTTATCATACTGAGTGTAGTTGGGGTACACTTGCTTAGCGAAGATCAAAAGCCTACTTTCAGATAGGTGCAAAAACAAAATCTAATACTAGGCTGCAATAAAGCATGATATTTGAAAAAATTGATCCAGGAAAAAAAATCTTAGCAGCTTCACTAGAAGAAGTTAATTAATATACATATTTTTGAATGCGAATCTGATTCATTAGCTAGGAAAAAAATCTATAAACAGCCAAATACTATTTGTTCTGCACACCTATGACTGGCCAGGTGAATTACTTAAGAAAGTGAGATCATGTAAACACTCAATATTATTATTATTTCCTCAAGAAGATAAAAAAGACCATTTTTCTCAGTTGTGTGTAAGTTCATGCAAAGTTTGTTTATTTCTGTAAATACTAAAAAAATCACTTCCAGTGGATACTGCTATTTTTCACAAACCAGAGCAGTTGGTCAAAAGGTAAAACCACTGAGAAGTCTGTGTGGGATCATTATTTAGTACTTATCCTACCTAACAACCCCAGTACAATATAAAGGAAGCAAAAAAGACAGACCTCCTTCTGAGCAAGACCCCTCGGTGAGGAATTTCATGGCACCCTTGAACAAGCTGGGTCTCAAAATCATGACAGCAAACGAATTCTGAAAGGGGCAAGGTGGAAGCTGGAAATACTGCACTGTTCATTATTTCTAAAGGTTTGAATTACCATAATTTCTGTTTCCATGGTGATTTTAATACTGATACAATTTTTGGAAGATCTCTGAAACTCATTTATAGATAATGAAATCTGTTTCAACCTTCATCCCCTAGGCACCTGAAGTTATGTTTTCATTCTGTGGGTATAAATTTCTTGGACATTAATAAAGATAGCAGTTGCTTCTTAAAAGTGACAGGAGATTATTAATAAATACTGGGCTTACAACGCTGACTGTAACAAAGGAGACTTCACTAAAATTAAAGAATGAATACCTGATACAAAATTAACAGAACATTTTAGCAGAAATCATTCCAAGTGTGGACTCATAGACAAGGATCATAGGAACAGAGTACATCTCACCTGAAAAACAAGCATACTAACATACAATCCAGTATTCTGAGTTAGGGTCTATGTGGTTGCCCTTATATTATTTATTTTTTACAAAACCAAAGTTTGTATAACACATCGAGGGAGGAAGGGAAATAAAAGCATAAGGCAGTTCTAGCTTCTGTTACTATTATTTTGTACAAATACGGTATAATATTTGACAACTAACACCCTATGGACTTCTTTTCTCTTAATGAATGGAAGCATCCTCTTAGCACAGTACCATAAATGCTAGAGGGTAGAAAAGATCATGTGCCAATTAACACCTCATCAACATTTAATCTGCTGTTTGGATTTATTTATTTTCTCCTTTTTTCTTCCCTTTTTCTATAAGGCTTTGCATTCACAATAATCTCATCTGAAATTAATCTGCTTTCATAAAACCCAAAAGTTCTAGCTGCTGATGTTTTGACTTCTGCAGCAGATGCAATCCATTTTTCATTACAGCTTAAAATTTAGATAGTAAAGCACTGCAAATAGACTAATGTCTTGTACTTATTTTCCAAGAATTGGAGGGAGAGAACATTTTCATAATTAAAAGACATCAAATATTGAAATAACCAAACCATTTTTCCGGGATACTATACATGCATATAATTAATTTACAGAGCAAAGAGGGGGTTAAGATAAGCAAGGAAAGAGAACAAAAGTATTTAATTTATCTTCCATTTCAGTTGCTCAAGCTTATATACCATTGGTATCACACTAACTCTTACTACTTGTCACATGGAGGGGCCTAAGGAGTTAGATAGAAAAATAGATAGATATAGACAGAAAGGGTAGCTAGATAGGCAGATAATTAGGATGAAACACACATTATAACATATAATCACTGTAAAATTATTTTTATTTAATTAGGATCAAATCAACAAGATGAAAAGATCGTACTTGGAAAGCCAGTACAGCACAGAGAGGCTTACAATATCCCTCACGATTGTGTGCATAAAAAACATGTTTTGACTTTTCTGGGGGAAAAAAATCCAAACCCTAACTAATTATGCCTTCTTAAAAGTAATACGTGGTTTAAACACTAACAGCATTTGTGAATGAACATGATCATTGCAGAGAGGCATGGAAAGGCGTGAATCAGTGCTTTGGATAAACTGCCATTCCCCTTTAAATGGGCTGAGGTCTCTCCTGGAACATCCATGAGCCCAGTGGTATGTGAACTGTCATGACTGGAAAACATCATGAGCAAACACAGTGAGTAAATAAAGAATCTTTAGGATTCAGCTGTGTTTTTTTCACTGAAGGTCATTTCTTGGGCAGTGTGCCTAAGGAAAACAGACTTTATGGGCTAAGTAAGAAGGCATGAGGAAAGATGTACTTATAATAAACTTATAAACTTATATAAACTTATAAACTTATATAGTTTAAAATAGACAAATTTTATCTATTGAGAAAAGCTATTCTTGTTTGTGTGGAGTGAATTTATGAAACGTTAATGGACGTACAAAATCACAGCTCTTAAAAGTACTGCAAACTGCTGTCATCTTAAAAGACTTCAGGAAAATATTAACTTCTGCATACATAGTGATGATCAACAGAAGCTTGTCAGATTAGATCATCTTAAAAAAGAAAACTTTGCTATCTATATTCTGTTGATATTTTAGCCTGCTTCCCTGAACATTCTTCAGCCCCTTCTTCATCTGTGGCTAGTAGTAATATCATGATTATGTTTTACAAATGTAGTTAATTCTTTGGCCATTCTTCGCTCCCCTGGACGGGACATTGGTCTTGACTTTTGTTTCCAAAATTGGGTGAATCAACTAAAGTTAGTGGTGCTGCTTATAATTGAGGTCCAAAATTCTAAACATAATTTTAGGGAAAAAAAAACCAAAAAAACAAAACTGAAACAAACCAACAATTTTCTGGCATTAGTTGGTTACTTCTAAATGGATTGCGTATTTCTTGTTGTAACAAAAAAAATATGTCATTGTTAATACAACATATTTCCTTGGCAATGTTCAACTGCACCAGTGGGGATACTTCCTACTGCACCCTCACTCATGCACATGGCTTGTGCAAGAAGTTCTCTGAATTCAGGCCATCTTTTTTTTCTGTCTGAAAGAGGGCACCTGGGTCTAAAGAAAACCAAAATCTAGGTCTAAGTAAGTTCTCAATTAGTGCCTGCACACTGTCATAATCTGTTATCCTCTAAAGGAATAAATAATCAAACTATGTACTCATATGGCTTTGTAGCAGGTGCCAGCTGGCTGCAGGAAGCATTTTATCCAATCAGTGGAAGCAGGCTTTTGCAAAGAGTAATGCTATAATTTGTCATATAATCTGATACATGTCATATGCAGGCATTAGAACCTATCAACATTTTCTGGTCTTTGTCTGAAACAATGCACCCTGTCCTAAGGTAATTGCTACAGTATTATTATATCCCATTTTTTATCCAAGGTAAATACATCCTTGTTTCATAGTTTTTCTCTCCAATTCCAGACCTGGGGTTTGTTTCTTTTTGTTGTTGTTGTTTTGTTGTTGTTGTTGCTAGGGTTTTTCACTGTTATGGCAGCAAAATTATGCTTGCATGATAATTCTGATAGTATTTTAATCAGTTAACAGATATTACCTTTTCTTAATAAATGTTTTGCTAAATCATTGTTATTTAAAACAGAAACACGATATGTGGATTAGAAGAGAGTTTTCATGACACAGTTATGCATTGTCAGGCAGCAATCTGCATAAATAACAGACCTGAATGGCTACTCCTTTAGTCACCTAGACTATACTCTTCTGTCATTGATTCTGTTCACTGTATTCTTTAACTTCACTGCATTGTCAATTTATTCAGAGGATGGAGTTACCAGCAATGCTGTCTCCACATGAGCGTTTATCTTCCTGTATTATTTTTATATTCATACAAAAATTTCTTGTTCTTATTTCAACTTCTGCTGTTATTTACAGCTCTGTGCAGTAAGTTATTAATATCAATCCCCTCACACATATCTACTTATTTATCCTGAGATACACTAATAAAAGAATATTTACTTGGAAGGCAATCACTGGCAGTGCTATATTCTATACATTGCATGTGGTGGTATTTGTGTTTCACTCTAAAAAATTGCATCTCAAAACTTGTGGGAAAAAAGGTTACAGCTAAGTATAATCTAGCACAGTAACTACTGGGAGACACCAGAAGTTTATGAGATGTGAAGGACAATAATAAAAAGAAAGGCTATCAAAAATTTTAAATTATATAGGTTATTTGTAGAAATAAGGGGTTTAATTTAACATAGGAAACATTTGAATATCAGGAGAAATTCCCTTAGGATAGACAGCCTGTTGGCATAGAACTTTTCTTTCCAGAAGCAGAAAGTGACCTGTTGCTTGCAATGGTTTTTTCTGGGCAGCAGAACATGTGTTACACAGCAATCCTCCCCTGACAGCAAGATGAATTTACACTGCAATTCTCCAAAAGTGTCTGTGTCTATATGAAAATAAACGTGCCTCTCAGTCCTTTCTCAATCAGAGATGCAGTGCACTACATATATTAGTGTCTCCACACTTATGTAATAGTGTCTCCATTCAACCAAGTGTAACCTGACTGCATACCAAGGGTCATCATTGTAAATCCCAATTTACACATAATCGTGCCTGTTGTCCCAGAAAATCCTAGAGGAACTGTTTAAGATTGCAACTGAATGTTCATTATTATTGGTATGACTATGCAATAACAGTTTTTCTCTTCAATTTCCCATGTTTCTGTACAGGCAGCTCTCTGCAAAAATTATGAAGTTTCCCACTGGAGAAATGTCAGCTATCTCACTGACTGAGTATTAAGGACAAAAGCACTTCATGCTGTCTTGGTACTGATGACCTCACTTCACATGGAAACTAATGTTTCCTGTTGTGTGACAATTTATTTATTGAGTTCTTGTAAAAACATGTCAGAAAGTAAACAGCAGATAGCAAGTTTCATTTGAGAAATTGGCCTTTCACATTTTTCCTTCCTTAATCTCTATTTCTAGAAGTACTCATACGATATCAAAATACCTTTTTATAAAGCTAAGAAATATTACTGCAATCTATATTATGTAAGTCATATCACCAGACCAAGAACAGCATATAAACTATCATTGAAAAATACTTTGCATAACATGCAGACAGCCTCTAGGGAGCAGAATGTTAAACACAGATGAGTGTTCAGCTTAGAGAAAAGGCTGAGGAGTTGAACTTGGTGATCTTTATGGGTTCCTTCCACTTGAGATATCCTATGATTCAATACACAGAGATTACTAACAGATATTTATATTTCCTCTCAAAGAACTGAATAACTCTGAATACAGCCTTAAACCGTCCCTGATTACAACCGGATCAGATTTGGGTCCATAATCCTTACCTAAGGCTGCTAGATAGCTATGTGTTTATGTAAGTAATTTCCTCTATCTTACATAAAGTGATTCAGAAAGCAGACAATATCACATTAAAATTACAGGAGAATCATTACGCAGTGAGTCATCATATATTTTCTGAGACTAAAAAGAGAAAAAATCTTCTATATTTGAATACCACAAAATAAACAGAGAAGAAACGGATAATTAAAAGCAAACAATAATTTAAGAGCAATGCCTTCCAATAAACAGTGTAAAACGTCCTTGGTTTAATAAGATGCAGAACACTAAAATGGAAGAGGGTAACACTACTTCCTAAACTAATAGAATGGTTTGAATTGGAAGGGACTTTTAAGATCAGCTAGTTTCTATTACCCTGCCATGGAGAGGGACACCCTCTACTGCACCAGGTTTCTTAGAGCCTCATCCAGCCTGGCCTTGAAGAAATGGAGCATCTGTGGATTGTCTGAGCAACTTCTGCCAGTGCCTCACCATCTTATTTTCATGCTTTCTGCACATTAAATCCACTAGAATTTTTAAATATTAATATTTTTAAATATCACTATGTGTTAATAGCGAAGACATGTATAATGTACGGTGCTGAACAGGCACTGTGTATGAGCTGTGACTCAAGACTGCCTAAGATGCAAAAAATAAAAACAAGGGAAAACTATACTGTGATGACAGGAAAAATCACAGTTGAGTGAAAACCAAAACTCTTACATCACAGACACCATTTCTCTTCCTTCCTTACTTAGAACATCCTTCCAAAGCCTCAAATACATTGCATAATTCAAAAACTGACTAGCAAACATGGAATTAATAGGACACAGAAGTCCTTTCATAAATGCCTGGCATAAATGCAATAAACCACACAAGCACCTCTTGACAATGAGTCCATCAAGGTCTTGATATGTGAATATTTGACAGCTACAGATATTCTCAAGCTATCTGAAGTCCATTCATGTCAATTCAATAAATTCATACTATAATGCAGAAAATATTAAGTTTCATTCTGTTTTGGAAACAGGAATTCTTTCATATGCCTCAAATAATTTTTTCTATGCTTATATCAATATCAATCAGAAACAATAAGGTCACTATATGCAAATAAAAAAAGTAAAGCAGTGCTGAAGTTCTATCCACTACATTTGTAGAAGACTTTGTGTGCATACAAATACAGGTTTTGAATTTGCATTTATTGCAGGAGTGTCAAATACTGTATTGACAGCTTGTGCAATGGAATCTTAGGCCAAACTTCCTATTAGCCTCAATGGGAGCAGGATCACTTCCACTGGGTTATACTGTAAACCTTGCCTACAGCACTAAGTTGTTAACATGTTCAAGTAATTTATTCCCCCCAGGGTTTCTGTTAAGTGAAGGGAAAATAAAAAATTATGAGTATATATGGTTAATACATTTTCTTTTGTATGTTTGCACTTCAGAGAGCTACAGCAATTGATCAAACTGCACTCTGACACCAAATGCTTTAGGTTTTCTACCACTGTGCTTCATTTGTACCTGTAGGAATATCTCATGCTTTCCAGCTCTGTATCTAAATGTAGAAACACCATAATGCAGTAACATCTGACATCTGACTTAGTAATACACAAATTTTCTGGTGTGTGAAAATCAGATACAGAGATAAGTATAAATTAAGAATGGGAGCTGAAGAATGTCTGCTTCTATAACAGTAGTGAGGAGTTATGTACTGTCTTTTAGTTAAGTTTATTTTTAATGAGATAACATTAATTGAAATAATGAATTAAGATAATTTCACTTTATTATAATTAAGAATTTCAAATATTTATTTAGCTACAGATCAAAAATACCTTCTAACATTAAAGAAGGTAGGTCAAAATGCTTATTTATCTATCAATGTTCTATCTTATTGGCAGATACCCAAACTGTATCTATAACTTTTCAGTGGTGCTCTTTATATCTCCTGGAAAAAAGAAATATCAAAAATACTAGGAAGAAAGATAAGCATAAGAAAACAAGAAAGGAAGAAAGTAAGCAAGAAAGAAACAGTATCTTAATTATCAATACATTCAAAGTAACTTCTAGCCATGGCTAAGGTATTACAAATCTGATTATTACAATAATAGGTGTAAATGAAAGCATGCTTAATGTATTGAAGCAAATCCTACTGCTGCCATCCTTTTTAGAGTTTGTGGTAGTTTTCATCTCTCATGTCGGCAGGATTCTCTTGAGCAGGGATTGTGTCTGTAGGAATTCTGCACGTGGTTTCACAAACCACTCTGAACACCCCCATTATTATAACCCTAATTCTGCAATTGTCTTCTGTTGTAAACTATCCTGTGGCTGAGAGCACACTCAGCTCTTTAACTGAAACACAGCCAATAAATACTAGAACTTGTTACAAGTCTGTGCAAGTATGTTTGGTTGTTGCAGTCTCTGAAATTATATAGCTTTTCCTCTGAAATCCTGTGTATAAGCAGAGGTTATTTCTACACTGCATTTTGTCAATGCTGTTCCTCAACTCAAGTTTCATTGCCATAATGTACTTTGAGAAACTGTATTTTAATGCAGATTTACAGCTTGCTCAGGCTAGTAATGCTACTTATCATACATCTACATATGCTGTATTTACAGTGTGAACAAAATGAGTGTACTATACCTAGTTCAGTGATCATAATCTTGAGTGCTATAAACAAAATAATTTGTACGCAGGCATAAGCACAGAAGCACACAGGATAAGCACACAATTAGGGCAGTGTGAACTCTTCTCCTAAGTTTAATGGTCACAAAACAGTAAGGTGATGTTGCTATCCTAACATTTGTAGAGTAGACTTGGAATAAGTTGGTACAAGGCAACATAGGCTCTGAATCAGGGAGACAAGGGCAGTTTTACTACAGACATCCTCCAGACTGCAACATGGAAAATAAAGCTGTGTACCTGAGTGGTAACCTGCCTTGAATACTCTCTTCCACTGAACATCCTCAAATCAGTGTGGAAAGTTATTTCTCACTGGTTTTTGATATAGAATTCTTGCCTTGTCAGTTTTAAAGGCAAATGCAAAATATGCAATTATTTTGTGAGTCATAGCTGTTACGTCTTCAGTATTTGCATCATTCTGACTGAATGATACTCCTGGTTTTCTCACTTTTTTCTTACATACCTCTGGGTTAGATCTTTACAGAGTCTTAACACATAATGGCTTTTGTCTTTTTTTTTTTCTTTACACTTTACTATGCATCTCTAAAATACATTTTTCTTTCCAGATCAACAAAATAATTTGAAAAGTCTAAAAGGTCAGTTATACTTTTGTATTTAAGTTAAAATTCGAGAAAAATAAAAATAATTTTGTGATGTCTTTACCAAAATTAGTTTTGTAGGATCCTTTTATTCTTCTCCAAATCCAATGCGGATTCGGTGACTGCTTGACAAAGAAGCTTCTCTCAAACACTTGACTAGAATTTGCTACTTGTATTTGTTTGTCATCTTGAAATGCAAATTATTTTATTCCTAGGCAATTCTTGGCAATATTTGTCTTCTAAAAGTATAGAGCCCTTCAATTATACCCAATGCACTCTCGTCAAAGCCCAGAGAAAATCTATCAGATTACAGTAGAATTTGCTAGGATTCCTATCCATAACTAATCCAAAGATATTTGACAGTTTCTGGCATGGTCACTAGCAAGATAAAAATGAAAGAAATTTGTTCACCACATTTACAACATTTCCTCCCTCTTCTCCTGGTGGTATTAGGACAGCATAAGCAAAACACAATGGAAAGTGGAAGTGCCTCAGAGCAACTTAATACTTTTTTTTGCATCATAGATCTGTTTATTTTCACTGATATCATAATAAAACCAGCATCAATTTTGCAATAAAAACTTAATTTGTGCAACATCAGCAGCAACTATACAATATATTTTGGAAGGTACCAATACGGACTAAGTATTTTGAATATTCATTAATTTTCGGTTTGGTTGCTTCATTCATTTAATCGTTGTCCCTAATCCACCTGAAAGAGAACCACCACCATCCTAGAAATATGAATGACAAATATGGAACTGGGTATGTGCCAACCTGACATCTGAGAGACTGCTGAGCTGAGGAAGTGCTGTTGAGAAGAGGTCAGAGACAGCAGCATTCTTGGAACAGCAAGACTTCCACTATCAAGTATCAATAAACAACATATTAAGGAGGAGAATATCTGTCAGCAGCTGTTCTTCTGACTATGTCTCTCAGTCTCTCCATGTCTTTCTGCACTCTAGATTATATGATCCTGCTGACCTCTTCAACTGGGGATCAGTGCAGTAGTACAGCAATTTACTGAGCCCTGCCTTGCCATGTGTTCTTCTTTTCATCTAAAAGGCACTTCATGCATACTAAAAAGACTCAAGAATATGGTAAATTTCAAATACTATAAACTGCTCATAAAATATGTGTTCTTTGGAGGGATTTGTACTATATTTCTGAAAGTTTAAATGCTAGCTACTATTGTCTCAGCCAAAACAGAACCAATGTTCTTATGTATGAATTAAATCCCACTGATTTTCCTTTATCTTTACATAACATATTATTTTCTTCTCCCCTCATACTACCTATATTTTGAGCAAGTGATCTGCCTTTATACTTTCTCCAACAAGCTTCTAAGTTACCCAGGTACTATTAATCAGATAAAGTGTGCGACAATCAAATTACATCCACCATGCTCCTGCTGTCAAAAAATCAACTGGCTGTGATTGATTAATAGAAGATTGCACCTGATTTTGTGGTGCAATTTCTTCCCTCAAAAAATTTAAAGTTGTTTAACATGTTTCTGTCAGCAAATCTTCTCAGCTGACAATCTTTATGGAACAGCCATCTGTTTTTAGGGATTATAAATACTTTATCAAAATATTTTCGACATGTTTCCCCTGAAAGATGATATCTTCTTTACAATAGATTAATGTCTTAGGGGTAACTGCAATACCTAAGTAGGCAGTCAGAAGATAAAGTTTAAGATTTATCTAATTTCCCAAAAAATGACATAGCCCATAGCCTCAGTCCATTTTTTATTTTCCTGAGAGATATGAAAAAATTATCAACACTTTCAGAGATGCTGTTGTTTTATTAACACACTTTAAGGTCATGCTAAATCAAAACTAATCAGAATTTAAAATGCTCAATTGGAAGTTGCATCTTCCCTCTTAACCCTCCTTCTGAATCCCTACATATCTATCTATTTCTTGTCTTGACATTTTTGTCTCATTTCAAGAAGAATTAGAATTCAGATATTTTAGGCATCCATCTTACAGATGTGAGAATAGTTCAGATTCTGTGAAGACTTTGTCCTTGCTGTCCTGCAGCGATCCACACTATTAAAACAATTACTATCTCTTATTTTTCTACAGTGACCAGAAGCATTAGCTAAGTCAGGACATATTTTGCTAGACACAAAATAAACAAAAATTATTGACTATAGGTGTTTATGCACTCAAAGTGAAGACAGAACATGTAAATGGGCAAGTAACCAATAGGGCCTAAAAACGGTGAATGATGAAGAAGAATGATTTTGTTCTAAACAATTCTGTAGGCAGATTGAATTTGCTAGCAGAATGGGAGAAGGAACATCAGGATGCCATCCATCCACTGTCAGGTGAATATTTTTGTCAGAAAAATTTTGAGGGTGGAGTTAATTATCATATTTTTTTTAAAGTAAGTCTTATGTTAACTTTCCTGAAAGGCTCTACTTGCTCCCAGCTAGATTGTACCACAGTGACTTCAATTCTGTCCTTCTGTATGATATACATACCCAGAAACACATATATTTAGGAGAAAAAACTTTTTCAATTGCGACTAGAAGGCATATAAAAATAGTGTTATCAAAGACTGGAGAGCTACTCCATCTTTCACAAATATAGTTTCCAAGAAATTTCTAAGTAATTTCTAATTGATCACTATTTCTTAATTTGTTTTCTTTTCTCTTTATCTTTTCCTCTGTACCTTTTCAATATGGAATAGTGAAGCCTTTCACTCTGCTTGCCTCTTACATGCATTTATTGTTTTATGTATCACAATAAATATGTTTTGTATATAACAATAAAATGGTATCTGAAACTGAGAATACTTATTTTTCTCATTATTATTCACTCAGAAAACACTACTTTTAGAGAGACTGTGTTATGATCACACATATTTATTGAAAGAATAAAAACTCCCTTCCATAGCCTCCCTGACTCTGGTAACTTTTGTCCTTTGCTAATGGATGTAAGACTAAAGCTTGGTGCATACAGAAGTATTTGTAAAACTAAGAATTTTAAGTCAAGATTTTTAAAAGGATGTGTTTACAGCATCTCAGAGGACTAACTTTGTTGCTATGTATATGGCATTAATGTCCTCCGGAATCTTGATGCCACCGTGAGATTTCAGTAGTTTCTGATCCAGAGCTGATGGGCAGAAATCCAAACTCTCCTGGTTAACCCTTAGAAGCACAAGGCTTGCTTTTTATTAATCTTTATTCTAAGGTCAAGATGAGGTGCTGGAGTGCTGGGGAAGGGAAGGAGCAAGTCCTTGCATCTCTTTGCAGAGATCAGGATTATGGTATATTGAAAACAACTGTACAATGGATGCAGCTCTGCTGACAAAAAAAAATGTATAAAGGACAAAAGTACCCAGTATTTCCTCTTTAAACTGTAATAAAAATACTGATGAGAATAAATGATTGAAAAGGGATTTGGAAATGTATTACACTTCTGAAAAGAAAGCTCACATTATAAAACTGTAAGTATAACTTTGGCTTCATGAATCTATTAGATTGAATGAGGCCATGATTTCCTTTTTATTTTTTTTTTCGTAGTACCCTGAATATGATCACATTCTGCCTAACAACAAGTCCTTCCTTCTAACTGCAGGACAGCACTGAGAGGTGAGAAAGTGTCACACCACATGTAATGGGTCTGACCCTCTGCTTGTTCTCCATGACCTTTGAGCATGCAGCATTGTGAAAGGACTGTATCCACCTGGATTTCTATAATGGGGCAGAAGTGCTGCTGAGCTTTTGATTTCGTTAAGTTAGGCATTGCTTATGAGATTCAGTCTCTGATTGAGCACCATTTTCTTTCATTTTCTTTACCTTGTAAGCAGTGTTCCAGGGACAGATTTTTGCCAGTGCTACTTGTCTGTACCCAGGTTTGAATTCACTGTATCTCTGGATCACTCGAATGAATTTTTCTGAAGCTGAGACAATATCTCAATCACACGCTGCTTTCTAAACTTTTGAGCTTAGAGCCAAACAATGTTAGCACATTGTTTAGAACCTTCCAAATACTTGTGATTGAAATTTAATAAAAATAAAACTTTCTTTGGACAGACTTGCACACATAGAAAACAGCAAAGAAGCGCATTTTAAATTACCTTATTTTTCATGTAGTCTTTGCATATGAGTTGAATAAGTAGTTTGGCAGCAATACAAGGCAAAGTTTGCAGCTTTAGTCATATGGAGGAAGGGGGCCAGAGGCAAATTTGTCCCTGTTTTGTTTCAATCCCAGTGATGACACAACTCTGGAAATTATTGGAAATGCTACTGCATAAATCTATAATATTTGAGCTCTGGCTACTGAATGCATTTCATGGAGCTCTATTATATCATTCATAAGAGAACTGATGCAAATTTATGAAACAAATATATTTGTAACAACAATACAAACAACTAATTTCGAAGTGTGCCTATACTCTGCCTATGTCTAGCTTCTAAACCAGTCAAATTCAAGCAAACTTGCAAGTTGCCTGGTAACAAGTAGCTGAGAGAAGGCAATGGAGACCACAGAAAACTAAAGGTATTTAATTTTCTTCCATGTAGCTGACATCAGATAAATTAGAATCAGATCGTCAGAGTTTAAGCTAACTCTTGATATTTGTATTACAACCAATATTAAAAAAAAAAAAGTTTGAGTAGAATTTGGAATGGGATGTAGAACCCCATTCCACCGCAATTCAGAAACAAAATAATTGGTAAAGGGCTTAATATTTCTGAACTCAACTTCAATTAATAGTATTGCTGACCTCATATTTTTGCTGTGATGTTCGGGCATTACCTGAATGCTGAACTTTTAACAAAATATTTCTTACAGTATCTGTGCTAAAAACAATTGTTACTAAAGAAGAAAAATAAAGAGAATAAAGAAAACTAAAATTACTAACCATGCAGTGCTATTGAACTGGAGTCCACAAGGGTTGATACATTTTCTGAGTCTAAGAACTGAATGTGGATTGAAAAAAGAGGGAAATGCTACAATGTGGTGTGATAACAGTAGCATCATTCATAACATAAGCGAGGCAATTGCACTCTTCTATGCAATACTGAGTAGGTCTCATTTGAAACATTACAGTAATCTTTGACCTTTCCATCTCAAAAGCTTTACCAATAAAATAGAGTAATTATTTTAAGGAGATAAACAGGATTAATTTGATTTGATTTGATTAATCTAATCCATGAAGAGTAGATAAGAAAAACGCTGGTGCAAACATGAAAAAGGAAAGATGAAAGAGAGAAAATTAGTGTCCAGAGCTATCAAAAAACCATAAATTATCTTATGATGAAGATAAATATTATCATGAGTGAAACATGACAGAATAGAAACCAGAGGAATTGGTGCCTGAGCCATGGAAATGTAGATTTATATGGCAGAACTAAAAGACAATGCATTATGCAGCCCTGTTAGGGATTGCATTTCATCTCTGTGCTTTATTGTATTGGAATAAGGCAGAGCCAGATTTGATAGAGCAGGGGATTTCTATGGCCTAACAAATCCATCTACTCTGACATACAGCTGCCTGTGGTGGAGCCTCAAACAGCTCCTAAATGCTCAAACAGTTGGTGATGCTTTGAGAAAGTCTAAAATAGCAAAATTGTTTGTGACTTTTTACTGAAAGGAACACAAGGACAAAAATAAACTTTTGCCAACACTATTAATGGAAGGAAAGAAACACAATCTCTGGAGGATTACAAAATTCTCATCTAATCCTAATGGATAAAACGGATCTCTGAAAATTAGATTAAGTCCTATGTTTTTTCTTAGCATCAAGTTCAAGAGACTAAAGAATTACACAACACATTGAAATCAGAAAACATAACATTAAAATGGCCAAGATAGTTAATGCAAAAAATCAGTTAAATCTATCCTGATAAAATTAAAATGTTAATAGGATATTAATTTCAATTGCAGTAATTGTAAACCAGGCAACCTCTGTTCAATCTAACTGTTCCTATAGGGAAATGTGACACAGGAAAATAATCCTTGTAAAAAGTTCAAAAGCCAAATCCAGAATTCATGAGACAAACATAAGGCATATATAGGTAGTAGAATTTAATTTTCTAAAGCAAATACATTTTAAAAATTCCCAAACGGTAAGAGCAGTCAATTATTTCAGCTTAAGAATAAAAAAAAATTAGTAATAAGGAAGAAACTTCACAAAATAATACATAATGCTGAATTAAAGCATTCCATATGATTTAGAAAAACCATCTAAATGACTGTTACAGATTGTGAAAGGTATTACCAGTGTAGTTATTTATATTAATATTTGTGTATTTTCTCAACAATCAGTGATTATGTATTGCTGATGACTGACTCAGGTCTTCAACTGGGTCTTCTGCTGATGTGAAGGGAAAAAAAAAGTTCATATGTGTAAAAAATTATTTTGCTGAGATATCAAGCAATAATCTGAAGAGAGAGTTATAGTGCCGCATTTCCAGCTAGATTTCACAGAACTTCAAGGAACAGGTTAACATATCACTGTTTTTCCAAAAAAATTAAACTTTTATATACCACTTGGGAGGTTTGAAACATAAGCTTACAATAAAGTTGTTAGCAGTCAAAAAAACTAAATAATACATATTCAGGCAGTTGAATTTCATCAAAACAGCAAATTGAAGATGAAAGGATAGCAGGTAAAGGACTAAGGCTATTAGTGGAAAAATTTTTACTATCTTTTTGAAAGCAAATTCATTCTTATGTAAAATGGGGGGGGAAAAAAAGGAAGCAATACACCAGCCAAATACAGCAGTAGTTTTAGAAGTCAAAGCTTTATCATGAGCAATGTACAGGAAGAAGGCAATACATCTCTAGTGAAACATAAAAGTAAAACGGGGTAGTAATTATGCACAATAGCAACATTTTCTCAAAGTGAGTAAGAACAGAAAATAGATGTTGAACAATTGTGTAAAGTTGTAGGAGAGAAAGGAAAAATTGCAGTAAGCTTGCTGTTACGACTTTGCTCTTCAATTCCTATGTATATTTTTTCTTGTGTTTATAATTGCTGTCTTAGATCAGAAGCTGTTGAATAAAATATATTTTTATCAAATAATAAGTAAGATTTTTATAATCATTCAATGTGAATATGCAATCCAGAAGAAAGATCAGGTGAACACTCCACACTCCTGCCCAGAGCAACCTACAGAGCATGGACAGCAACACAGAGACTGTACAGATTGTTCTGAATTCATCAGCCTCACAGCATGGATACGATTCCCAGTTAAAAATACTGATTTCTGATTTTTTCCCTGACTTTTTCATTAACTCCATGTGATACGGTTTGCCATCTCCAAATTTATAAGCCCACTGTTTTACATTCTTACAGTGTGCATACTTTTCCATCAAAGATCAAAACTGTACTTTATTTATTCGCCCTCCAATGCTCCAACATTCCCTAGCTCTATACTTTAAGATGACCAAAAAAATCCATAATGTTTGTTTATATATAATTACTGCTTTCTGCTGAACCAAATTCTGGGGATGACAACAGTGTATTATCCTATTCTGTCTCGTTTTTTCTTTTGAAAGAAGATAATTTTATGGTGATAAAAGAAAACTGCTGAAGACATAGATATATGTAATTGCATTAATTATTTTACTTCCTTATCTTCGATTATCTCAAAAGCCTTTCAAATGTTTCACTGCTTCCACAGCATGAAACTAACTAGTGATTCTAATACAGTTTTTACATACAGGTGCATCTATGTAAGGGTGTCTGTGTATACACAGACATGCACTTAGACACATGAAAGTGTTCAAAATGAAGTTCTATATTTAAAATTTTTACAAAATAGACTTTAGAAAGGGTATTCCTGTTATAGCCATTTCATTGAAAAAATATTTTGGTCAAACCTATTCAGAGGACTGTTTAAAAGAAGCTCAAAGTTGTTAAATATAAATTAGGGGCAAAGTGCAACCACAGAAGTCATATTATCGTATTCTGAAAATTTTGCCAACCACAGAGAGAATAGTTCTCATTTCCAAGAATATTTCTCAAGACAGCTAAGTTCACTAAAGTCATGTACCGTGGCATTGCTGCCTTCAAAGGAATCAAAGAGTGGCTTGAACTTCCAGGACAAAGTAACCTAAAGATAGCACCTGTCACTACTGCCTGCAGATATGGCAGAGTTGGTGCCACTCATAGTGAATAGCAGCTTTTCTTTATCTGATATTCTTGAATATATACTCAGAAATATATGGTGCCCTTTTTAATTAATGTGATATCTTGCAATAAATATGGCAAGAATGAATATTTCTATCTTATTCCAATTTTGGAATTTTAAACTAGGCAGAACTAGAGTAACGTAAATTTAAAGTATACAATATTTGAAAAATGCAGCACAGATTACTCCTTGTCATTTTGATCTGTATTGAATCTTGTCTTTTCCCATGTGCCTTACATTCTAGTTTGATAGCTCAATAAAGTGCATGAAGATACAGTAAAAAGGCAACTGAAGAGAAGAAATGCATTACAAATAGTTTTAGTGAGAAAAAGAAGGAAGTAAGATAATTTTGGGGGTTTTGGGGAAGAGTAGTAGCAATTGTTGGAAACTGGAGACTGGAAGGCTATTATTTATATTCTTTGGCATCACACTCAGAGTTTTCACTACTTTTAATAAAACACCACTTCATTAATCATAGGTTTTCACAAATAAGAAATGTTCTTCTGTTAGAAGATCTCCCTTCTGCAATTCACAGTACCTTTCTTCTATTTCTTCTTACATTTTCCCTCCTTTTACTCCTGGCCTTAACACATTTTCTTCTATAGGTCTATGCTTATATCTGGCAAATATTAAACAAGATGTCATCATTCAGACTTCTTCTTCTTTTATTTGTTTAAGAGAATATTCCATTTTCAGTGGTCTGTTCTTGACAAATGGTTTATAGCAAGATTACGGAAACAGTGGAAGAAGTATGAAAAGAGTGGTTATAGAGAGCATTTCTCCCCAACTTCAACCTTTGCTTTTACTGGCAGATGGTAAATTGTGGCAGCAAGACAAATGTTTTAACTCTGTACATTCACCTTCATGTAGTGTGAGTGGAGATTACTGATAATGAGACATTTAAAAAGATAAAGCGAACTCAGCGCTCAGTACACATGAATAATTCTAGGAAAAATCAGGAAGACCAAATACAAGCTTTATCTCTAATCTTCCTTTAGACTGTGAGCACAGTCAAACAAACCTCTGTCTCCACCTCAAAACCAGCATTAGTAGAAGACCTAGTTACTTTTCGAATAGTGATTTGTAGTTTCCTGACAACTTGGAAAGAATATAGTATGAATATAGTATCTAAAGAACATTATATCCTATACATTTGCTTTCCTGTGCTTGGAAACCCGAATTTTGCTGGAAGTGTCACTAAGCTGCAAAAGCACAGCTATACAAGTCCTACCGGGAAAAAAGGCATGGAGGAAAGGAATAAAAGAAAGCATTTTTCCTGCAGAGATTTCCTTTTTTTATTGTTTATGATACGAATCGCTGAAGAAAAGCACTCAGCATTTTTGCCTCTTTAAACTACATGTTCAATGTAGAGTTTAGACAATTACTTGGGCTCCCAATAGACAAGATCTTAACCTTATACACTTAAAAATGTTGAAAAACCACACAAGAAAACAGACACTAAAGGAGAGCATGTTCCACTGTGCTCTCTTTGCGATGACCTTATGGGTCATTTTGTCAAAAGACTTTTTGAATTACTATACTTAGCACTAGCTCCTTTTGGTAGTGTTGTATTATTTATTCTCACGAGGCAGAAAAATGTAGCTATTGTAAAGTGAAGGACAGTAATTCAACCATCATGCTCTCAAAGAAATACTGAGAATTACTGAGAAAATAAACATATTTTGTGTCTTTAAACACACACAAAACCCCCATGACTTTCAAAAGATGTTTGTACAGTACTTTTCCTTTCTTGTTTACCCTCTCAAAAAACAGGTTGTTGCCATATCAAGGCTGTGGCTGTCAAATCTGCACACAGAGTTTTCACTCCCACTCACAGAGGTTGTGATCAAACTATCCTCTAGGTTATAAAATTTCTCTCTGCAAGAGCCCTACGTTGGTGATCTGTGAGTTCCTAGATGAAAAACGTGAATCTACACACATATACCTGCTTTGTGTAAGGATTCTCATTTATTGTTTATCTCTCAGTAGCTCCCAGAAGACTCAGAGAAATTCAATAGGCTATTTTGTTGACCCTAATGCATGCAATTAACGATAATCACTTATTTCTTTAGAAGCTTTCAGTCTACTTTAAAATGAAAACCAGAATAAGAAAGGATAATAATGATGTAAGACACAGAGTAGGAAAGGCATGAACAGAACCTGTCCTGAAAGTGGTCCCTAACCCTGTTTGTAGTAAATCTTAGAGATATAGGTTATGCAGAGCACTGTTGGTACAGTTTATATTTATAGGGGATTGCCTCATTAACACTGTCACATGTCAGACACACAATGATGGTATCTACTACTTGGTTTTCATCTGTATTAAATCTCTAGGCATCTATTATTTGTCACATTTCCTTCAGTCACTATTCCAAAAAACAGCTGTCATTTCTAAACACCTACAGTATTCATCAAATCCCCGTTAGCTGGAGCCTTTAGCTATCCAGGGGAAGGTGTTAGGTTGACAGTACATAGGGATACTTGAGGACAAAGGCCCAATTCAACTAGGAACATGTCTGGGCAAGCCTTCACATGTTCCCACAACTCCCCCAGTTTTAGGCTAAAGGCTCTGCATCTGCAGGGCAGAAGCCTGACCTAATGTCCAAGGCCTTGCTCTTTAACTGCTTGCCTTCCAAAGTCTTAGATTTATGCCCTCTGTATAGGGAATTTGGGTTAAGGCCTGGTTCATCTTAGCCAAATCGACTACCACAATGAGAGAACCAAATTTAAACACATTTAGTTCTCAGTTCAAAACATTGCTCAACACACGACCAGATCTATTGTTGTTGTCACACTTTTCACTATACCTTTTTTCCTGCTGCAAAAAGACTGCTGCTCTGAATTTAAAAGAACAGACCTTTCCCTGATTCTGCCTTTTACTGCTAAGATCCAATCTCAAGAAGTTTTATGTTCTGAATTACTTTCTTTAAATCTTAAATATACCTAGATTACTAGACAAATAATCCAAATTGCTTCCTCAGTAGTGGTGTAGTTCTTCCTCCAGCAAAATCAAAGAAATAGTCTCATTAGTATTAGCAGAAGGAAAATGAATTCCTTACTTTGGAATGCTATGGAAGAGAGTGAATGGACATAGCAGAGTACAAGACTATGAAACTTTCTCCGGCCTGCCCCAGCAGGCAAGGCATGAGCATGAGCATGAGCTTTTTTTTTAAATAGAAATATCACATATGAATAACCTCTTCCAGATTAAAAGTTAAAAAGTTGGAAATTAAAAGTTACAGCTAGAACTTTGCACTGGACAGTATCCACTCACAGCACTTTCTTGGCTTTTAGGTGATAATGGGTCTAAATCAGAAGCTTAGAAAACAATTGGGCTAAAATGGTTTCACTGAGGAAAGAAATAGTTCTACTGGTCAAACAAAGAGTAGGTGAGTCGTTGTGCTGTCATCAAAAATAGAAGAGATAAATGTTGGAACTCTTTGATCTTTGTGATTTCATCCAGGGGACCAGGAGAAATTTATTCTGTGCAGTTTCACTCCTTAACCTCCCTAATTATGACTCAGTAAGGAAATTCTGCTGAGGATAGATCATATCAGTCTTATTTTGGTGACTTATTAGACTGAAATATGTGGATGAAGGACACTAGTTGGTATCAGCAAGACTTTTTTCTTCTCTCAAGTGTTCTCTTTCCTGCTAGTTTTCACATCTTTCTTTTCCAATATAAAAAATAAACACATTTCAAGAGAGGAAGTTCCTGCTCTAGCAGCTATGGCTGAATGCAGAGGTTTTATATATGGTAGATCTATTGTGCCCTAGCTCTAGTAAGAAATATGGTGTTAATCCAAGTCATGTACAGTGATGCAAATAGGAGTTCTCAGTGAGAATTTTAGTGTCATATGTAGGATTAATTATATTAATGAGAAAAGCACAAGAGACATCACCACCGTTAATGGCAAACATTCTGTACGTTAGAAATTGAGAGAACAACAGTTCTGTGCAGATGAAACACAAGGTCAAGCCAATGCAAGAACTGAAAACAGAAAATAAAATAATTTCCCAGTATAGAATGCAGTTAGATTAAGGAAGGCTCTACTGGGCAAAAAAATCCAGATGGAATCCTTCACAGACGCTGCCAGATTGGGCTTTCCCAGCATGCTTTATAAAATGAAAAAAAGCAATATATACGATTTGATTTCTGTTAGATGGAAAGTCAGAAATAAATGGCTATGGTTGTTGCAAGTGCATTTGAAAATTTTTGAGGTGAAGTTCTATCCTCTCACACAACCCAAACTTTACAGATTTGAGGATTACAGACAGACTCTAAACAGAGGTTTAGGAATACAAGTACCTTGCACAAAAGAACTACTTGGGAGACTGGAGATAAAACTCAAGACAGGAGATTAAAAAAGACATATGCTGATGACCTTTGTTAACAAATTCAACTATTAAGATATTTTAAAGCAGTCTGGAATTTCTAAAAAGAAAATTTAGAATGCTAACAGGGCTTTTGTATTTTCTAAAATTACTATCAGTAGTTTTAGTATTTTAGTGTAGATTTTTAGAAAGATATTGATGACACTCCCTCCCTCTCTTTATACAGTTCTAACAAATTTTCCTGACAGTGTACGTCTATATCCAAATGTCACACTATATATCCATTTTATTCACCTATTTCAATAGTTATAAAAAATCAGAATTAAAATGGCATACATAGTAAAAATTCTATTTCAAATTGTCATGCAGAGAGTTTTGCTTCTCTCTGTTTCAAATAAATACTAAGCAAATTAAAATGCTTAAATTTTTGATTTTTTTTTAATAAATTAGTCACACAATATGCTTTTTTCATAAAAAATTGTTTCCTAAAGCCTTTTAGGTGTCTTTCTCTTAACAGTTTACCTGATCTAATTGCCATTTCAATGACAGGAGAAGTAAAGGTGTTTTTATTATTTAATTTTTGCTTTGCTTTGTAAGAAACTGCTGGTTCACACAAGTCTGTAAGAATAATTTGGACATATTCCTGATATCTATGCTTATAAATGCCAAGTCTGGGAAAAGCAACAGCGGTAATATTAAAAAAAAAAAAAAAAAAAGGATAAAAAAAAAGAAAAAAAAAGAAGAGAAGCCCTT
>JANRGV010000094.1:41671978-41688249 GCA_024734035.1 Alethe castanea | reverse complement strand
ATAAAAAAAAAAAAAAAAAAAAAAACGGAGAAAAAAAAAGAAAAAAAAGCTACACTGTACTACTATTTATCCAGCCTAAGAGGTTTCATCTTTATTGTAAGACTATTTTAAAAATATAAGCAAATCTCATGAATCTTTAAATAAATGTATGTTGGGTGGGTATCTTCCTTAAGTCCTTTATTTATAGTTCTTTGGAAAGACAATAAATCACATTTATCTAATTACTTATGTGTGATGGCAACTAGAGACATTAATATATCTGGAGCTGTGCAGGAGCAATTGTCGCAATTCCAGTCTGCACGCAGAAAATCTGAAAGAGAGCCAGTGTTTCGCTGCAAGCCAGAAGCATTTGACTCTTCATTTAAACAATCCTGATTTAGAAAGGATAAAAATGGACCTGATTCCACTACTGAGTTTCACAATGCTGCTTCATCAAAAATTGCATAGAAATGGCTGCATTTTAATAACCTATGAGCTTTAGGATTTACACATGAAGCATCTCTGTGTTCCCTGCTTCTTGGTCAAGGTTTCACAGCAGCCTGCTCCAGTGTTATACTGTGTGCAGGGAAGAATTTATGTGTCTTTGTTATTTTCATAAAATACATTATAAAATATTTAGCACTATATTATGAAAGCATAATCATAAATAGTTAAAACTGTAGTTCAGTTGTTAAGGTAAGTGAATAAATCATATTTTGTGATGTATCATCCTGCAGTGATAAGGCATCATTTTGATTCTGTTCCATTTATTTATTCACTAATGTGGCAAAACTGAAAGTTTCTCAAGAGTCCACACTTTGAATTAAACACCCTAATTTATATACTGAAAGAGAGAATTAATTATATCTCTGTTTGGCAATGTAACTTACATTTGAACTTACAATAAACTTATGAAGACGGAAGTTTTAATTCTTCAAGATGTATTTTTAATAGATTATTTAATTTTAAAACTAGCACAACTCAGGTGGTCCCAGATGTTGAGAAGACACTTCTGCTTGATGGGTGGCTTTAAATGTACAGTTTATCTCTTTGTTTCAAGCAATAAATAAGTAACCAAGCAGACTCACAATATATAAACAGTAAACAATATAAAAATTCAAAATTTCAAAATTCCACTGAATCAGTGTCCTTACGTTGTAATGTTGTGCACTGAAAATAAGTGAAGTTGAAATAGTTGGAATATAATGTAAAGGCAATGCACTAATTTTGAATGTAGCTAGAGGTATATTGAACTTTATATAAAGGGAAAGAATTGTCTTTATCAGAACTTGTCCAAAAAGAAACTAAGTTAACCATTATCTTCAGTCTGATTTCAGACTGACTTTAGTAACACTCGTAGACAGAAAGAAGCACAATTATAACTGGTATTTTCCATGCTATGCTCTTTCCAGAGTTCTGCGTTAAAGTCAGGGCTGTATATCTGCATCTTAAATAAGATATAGCCTGCCATTTTTATAAATGTGTAAGAACTCTCACAATACACATTATTCTACAGCATCTGTTGTGAAATGCTCAGAAGAGAGAAAGAATGCCTAAATACATATTCCTATAGCTAAGAACTATCAAAATTCAAAATGCCTCTGAGGAATGTTTTTCAAACACTAAGCCACAAAGTCAACATGTATCTGGCATAATTTAAGAAATTCTGCAACAAGCATCACTCTCTTTCCATTGTTCCAGTTCCTCTCATGTGAGGCTTTAGAGCTTCCTTTGAAACCGATAAGTCTTCAGGTGTAATTTCAATCCCAACTCTGACATCACTAAAGCTAGGCAATATATCAGCCTCATTGAGCAACAGGGGTATTCAAACAGTGCTTATGAGGTTTAAAACAGTCAACCAGTATTAAATATGTAAGCTCCTGCCTATATAATTCTGATACAAAAGTTAAGAACTGCAAACAAGCCAACATACTAACAGGGACTCATGTGAAATACTAGAATGAGTAACAGGTATTGCTTTGCTTAATGAGCTTCATGAGAACTTAATGCAAAAGGGTAGTGGAACAAGAACAGGTGACAGACACATGACTTTAATGATCCTATGGAGATCAGCATTTGCAATCCCCTATCTGATTCTCAATCATGATGGAATGCACTTGGACACAGAATCATGAAGAGTTTTAAGAATAAAATGTCCAAGTACAGTGTCACAGAAATATATCTGAAGAAGGAAAGGAAGAAGTAATTCATGTTTCATTTTAATTATCTGCTCAGAGATGTTAAACCAGCCAGAATGGCACTTTCAAGCTGCATTTACATGTTCTGTAAGCTGACAAAATATTCTCAATAAACCAATGAACTTTGTTAAAAAGCGAACATTCTAGGATTGTACATAGATCACAATGAACAAATGAAATTAACAGGTCCAATTTAGGTGTTACTAGGCTCACAAATCATGTTTTCTTTCCCTCCGATGTTTTTTTAATAAGATATTGATGCTTAAAAGAGAAGACAATGGAAAAGCCGATTTCTCTTTGAAGATCTCTTTTTATTTGTGAGGCTGAAAATGTAAACTTCATATCAGCTTTTATCGATGCATTACAAAGAAGGGGTAAAAATTCAATCTTATATACATCTGGCTTCATATTGATTCTGATAGGAATCTCTTTCCAACAGAATGTTGTATGTGAGAAAAAGGGAATTCACCAAACTTAGGACTTTTCATGCTGCACGTAAATTTTAACTATGATTCATTTAATTATAATTTCTGGATCTATAGAGGCTATGCCCAGAGTAGAAAAAGCTCTTATTTGTAATATGACTGTGAAATAGAATTAGAATTATTAGAATTGGCAGCTTGTTCAATTGAATTCAAGGATCTTCCAAACTCTCATCAGAATTCCCTAGGAAAATCTGTGCCCTAACACATAAATATAAGCCAAAGTCTTTCTTCCTGAGGTAATAGCAGTTTCTTGTACCTTTTCTACCAACACTATCTCAAAAATAAGTTTAGGTCTCCAAAACCAACAGGTTTGGGTCTCTGAATCTTTGAAATAGGTGTTGATATAGAATTAGAGAATGCACCACTCTATATAATATTTTGTAGCCTCCTTATCATCCTAAGAAATGTGATTTATAGCTCCTATAACTGGTTATTAGCTGTATCTAACTGTCATAATTATATCTTTCTCTAAATCATAGCAAGAAAAGGTTTTCTCCAGGCCATGAATTGTCTTGGAATAGAAGCCAATTAGATGGTATAGAAATCTGAATAAACTTAAAATAAGTGACACGGAATAAAAAGGATTTATAACTTCAAACATGAAACTAGATAATAGTATTTATAAACCTATAAATTTTAAAGCTCACAGACTAATTTAAAAGCATTTTGGTGAAACTGGGAGATGAGAAGTGCATAAACAGAAGGTTCCTTTGATTATGAGAGTGTTTGCTTCTGAAAATTAGAGCACAGCCATTTATCAGAGGGTGTCTCAAGGCTATAATCAGTTAAATATATTCAAGAACTGAGGTAATTTAGTTTACTGAATGTCAATCAAAGCAAGGCAAAATATGAAGTAATGTGCTAATGCAAATGTGAAATATGTATATGCCAAGGTGGCACAATGGGGGAATAAGTGAGAGTCACATTCCTGATGTGATACAGTACTTTGAATAGTCAGGAATGCATGAATTCAGAGGATGTACCTGCAAGCTTTCAAAATCCAGTTTTATAGGACTGAGCAAACAGCTGTTATTCTGTGATGAGAGAGATCAGATAACACCACCCTTCAGGCACTAGTTGAAAGGAGTATGTAGGAGGAGGAGGACATGACACTTCCACCCTGTCTTTCTGAATTTCACATCAACATCAGGAGAGACCTTAATATGGGAACTCTTTTGCACGGCAAACACATCTTCTAAGAAAATGCTTTAAGTAATTCAATGAAACTGAAAATAGGCAAGAGTCACAATAATACAATTATACTGGTATAGAGGCAAAAAAAAATTATCTGACTCCTTAGGTCTCCACAAGGCCAGACCTTGCCAAAATCAATCATCTGTGTCCAAGAGTCCTGTTATTTCTCTTAAAGAATAAAACTGTGTTTCCTCATAAGTTAAAAGTTTCTATTTCCTTATAGATGCTTTTCCAGATTTACTGACATTAATCCTAGGACAGCTGAGTGATAATGGATTGCTCAATTCAGAGGTATTGAAAAATTAGTACTACTAAATCATGTGCTATGCTTTGGATCACAATTAGAGGAACTGCCTGGATCACAATTACAAAACATGCCTTTTTGACTAGGCATGCTAAAAAGCATATTTTTTGTTAAGAAAAGCTTTTTTTAAATACAAGTTAACAAACTTGAGTCTTTTGGTTTGGTTTACTTGTATTTAGAAGAAGATGTAGATGTAGAAAGCTTTGGTGGACACAAGGGACACAGAACAAAACTGAACTGAGGGCTATTAAATACTTGAAAATCTCCTTATGTATGTCTTGAGGTAAAAATACCTGAAGATGAGTCAGAGGAGTATAATTAATATGTAATATTATGTTATTATATATCCTTATTTATATAAAGAGCTATATATAAAGATTTTTTTTTTGTCATACTATTGAGTATCTGCTTAAGGTTATGTATGACATTATTGGAGTAGACTGACTGAACCACTACAGCCATTATTATATTCTTATCTGAATCATGACAGAAAAGACTGGAGATGCCTACTATCCATAATTTTTATTATAACAAACCAGATTTAAGCAATAATTTGTTTATGCATCAGTCATATAATAAATTGGTAACAGATGAAGAAACCAAAAAGCAAGGCAACCAGACTTTTAGATAACTGTGCTTATGGCTAGTACTAATTTACTTGATGATTCACTAGAAGTGTAATCCATGTGTCTGTTAATATCTCCTATTATATTCAAATGAAAATAATCCATCAGAAACTGTTAGGGGATCTTTTATGAGTAGCAGCTTTATCAGACTTCCAAGGAAATACAGTTAGAAAAGATGTACTAAAGGTGAAACTTCTACCTAACCATTAGCATGGATGTTTCAAAACATATGTTGAAAAGCAGGGTATCATTTAAATTTTTTATTTCCTATGTCTAAATCTTTTGTTTTTGGAAAGATACATATTTATGATTTTCCATCAAAGTTTTCCGGTTGTGAAGACTAGGCAAAAATAATATAGGACATAAAGGTACATAAATTCAGAGTATAAACACATCACAATGAGACAAGGAATGCTTTTGCTTTTATGTGGCAAACAGGACTGGCTAAGTAAGCAGTAACAAATTGTTTGAAAAAGTAAGAGTTGGTCAATAATGAAAATAAAAGTATTGTACTTGATAAACTGACAATAATCTTGCATAATCTTATGCACAACTCTAACAAAACAATCTCAATAAAATAGTACTTATTCATCTCAATAAAACAGTAGCTATTCATCCACCAAGAATATATCTAAATTAGACTTTTTTACATAGGTTTTCCATGTATCCTCCCAGGCCTGGATTACAATGAAATTATAAATCACAAATTTTTGCTGAATGAAAACCCAAAAACAATTATACATATTGCATGGTTCTTCACTTTATAATTCTCATCTTCTTCCTCTCTTTTTGTCCCAATATATAACCATAGGGACAAAAGAATTACTAGAAAAACCATGGATTATTTTTGTCCTTTTTTTTTTTATTGCTGCAGTATATTGTGCATACTCTTAACCCGCAATTTATAATATTTGAACTGAAAGTGCCTCAAATTCAGCAAATTTCAGTTAATAAAAATTAAAGAAAATCAACTACCAGTGAAAATCTCAAAATGCACATTAATAGAGTTAAATGTGTACAATTCCTCTTCTATATTTTATAACAAGCATTAGTTTTATTACTGCCTACAAGTTTTTCCATCAAGACAAACACTGTATTGAACCAGATACACATCACATACCACAGTGCCTTTGTCTCTGAGAACTTAGACTTGAAAGGCAAAGATTAGAAGAAAATATACATTGTTGATTGTGATAAGAATAAGACAATACAGATTGTTCATTAAATGGAATTAAATTTCAAGACGTACAAAATTTCTATAGCTGACACATGAACTAAAGGTAGAGTTCCTAATTTAGAACAACTAATTAAACATAAACCATATCAACCCCAAACTGTAGTAACTTAAATGTAATGTCATTTGGTTAATCTTTTAATAGCTTGCTCCTCAGACACAGAAGCTGCTACTCACCTGGTACAGCTGTACTGTGCAAAAAGTCACTATGGGAAATAGTGCAATTTTTTCTCAATACTATTATTTTGATCACCTTTATTTGGCTAGAATCAAGGGCATTTGTGCATGAATAAACAGCTTTAGTTCTCTATAGTCATTGGTATATTTTTATCAAATAATTCCATTAGTTCATGTCTAGAGCAGAAGCAGTAGCATGTAGCATTAGTGACCTAATAAATAACAGAAATAACATTGTTTATGATGATATACAATGATATGATGATATTTATGATATACAAACTCTATTTATTTGTACGATTATTAACTACAGCAAATAGAAATAGCAGTAGTAAGTTCTATTTATTATTACATTCCAAAGAGGATAGAGGGCTAAAACTTCCAAGTTATTAACTGAAAACAGATCAACTTGTTATATCAGTAATTGATATCTATTGAGTAATTCCTACCTCACAGCAGGATGTTGTTTCAGTTCCAATACATTAGCAACAAATAACATGGCTTTACTTCAGAAATTTCTTTGGTGTATCTGTAAAACATTACATAGTTATGAAATAATACAGAACATACACACATAGACAAAGAATATACACTTGTTTATAGCACCTAAAGGACATGGATTCATATTCCTCCGCAAACTCTGACTTCACCTTAATTGCACATAGCCAGTGGGTGCTTTTTGACTGACAAGAAGCAAAGATACAAATAATATAATACAAAGATACAAATGATTCTCTGATAGACTATTACCTCCAAAAGAAATATGGAGCCAGTTTTTAGATAATTTCACAGCGATTACTGTTTTTATGCTGTCATGAGTAAATATAGAATCATCAAGCATAACTTTCAGCATTGTTTTGCACTCATAAAGGCTTAAAAGCATTTGGCCTGGAATAGAAAATGTCACAAGAATATGCAATTGCTCTTTGAGGTTATAACAGTAATCCAGTAGTATAGAAAAGAGTCTATATTGTTCGTGCATTTGCGAAACATTTGAAATACACAGGAAAAACAGATTCAGAGACTAAATTTAAAACATGTTCCCATTCAGAATCTACTGAGGTTATGTTTAAATGTTGTTGGAGTCTTGACTTCTTCTTTTCAGGTAGTTTGAACAATGATATTCAAGTTGCTCAACAAATTGCACCAGAATTTCCTAAAATAATCACAATATAAATTTCTTCTTAATGAGGTATTTTACTCCATTTTTAGCATAAAAAATTTCCCCACTTGTGATTTCTATGATGCAAGAAGTTACCCATCTGTGACAGCAGAACTTTATTATCTGTCCGTTGAAGTAGATAACTGCAGAATCAGGACAATTGTCTGCAATATCTTTGGGATATTAGGGGTTAAACTGTGCTCTCATAAATGGAAGTCATTATTATTTATCCATAGTGAACTGACGTTTATGACCAGAGTTGCAGGGAAGCTTCTGTGTGTTTTACTTTTTCAAGATGTCTTAGTTGAAGTTCAGTAAGTTCAAGTACTTATCATGGAGCCATAGATTAACAAAAGAGTTGGAATGTATCTGAGAATGTCGTTAAACTTCAGTTGCAGGAAGTGTCTTACAGAGTCTCTCTCAGAGATCAAAACAGGAAAAACACTTAGAAATACACAGTGTGAGCAAAGACTGATGGCCTCTAAGAAAGGAAAGGCAAGCTTCACCATCTGGTTAGGTTTCTTTGAAGACAAGACTACCATAGGAGACAAAAAAATGGAATTCAATGGACATCACATGTTCAGATTTCCAGAAAGGATTTGACAAAGTCCAGCTCATGTGTTGCTCTTTTTTGCTGCACAGTGGCTCAAAAGCACATGGGCTAGCTGCCTGTTAGCGGTGTCTTACTGTTAAAAGCGCAGTAGAGAATGGAGGAGGAACGAGCTGAGCTCTGGGGGCATCTGGGCATACTAACTGCTGTGAAATGTCATGCATTGATGTTTCACAGAGCAACATCAATTGTACTTAACCCCATCTCTGCTGATTCCTAGTGCAACGGCCAAATTTCCTTCTGGAACACTGATTTCCTTCTGAAATTCTCATTTTGATCTGCAGGGGTTTTTGCCTTACATGTCTTAAGCACTGTCAGCCCTTGCCTCTAAGATCTGCTATAAGAGTTGGATTTGCCATCATGGAATTTATGTACAGAAGGTGCTGCTTCACAGCAATGTGCACATCAGCAAAATAATCAGAATAAGAAGTTACTGTTCAACTGAAAATTCATCCAAAATACAATGAAGTCAATGGAAAACTTCCCATGGATTTTAATAGGTCTTGACAGTGATATGACCTTCAAGTTTCTGTTGTCCTGTAGCAGGAATAGAGCTAAATGTAGACACTTTTGTAGATTAAAGGTCCTGTCTCTTCAAGGACATCACACTTTTGTGTGTATTTGTTCAATTAAGTCCCAGGTTCTGTAGGTAACAGACCAGATGTGTCAGTGACTTTCCCTGTGAAGAAATCCTTGCACCGATGCTTCAACTTGCTTTTCCTCCCACATGGCTTCAAAGAGGAAGAAGCAAAACTCAGCTGTGTCACAAAAACCAGTTCACACATTCTGCTCATCCAGAGCCTGGTGCCTACATGGCCTACATGGCTGGTCTACCAAATATTAACTACTACATTATGGATTAAATGAAAGTGTTGCATTGTGTTGTAAGCATCCCTTCATGGTATCTTTATAGTACTGAATATAGGAGGCTACTTGTGCCAAAGGCTTTGGAGAAGGTGATCTTTGGAGATCACTTTCATGACACTTTTTTGTAAGCTATTAGTATATCTATGAACCTAATTCTTTTAGCTTATTTAGATTTTCCGAACACAAATTGTATCAAATGCATTCATTTAGTCTGTGACAAACTGAAGTTCTACTGACATCAATACATATAGAAGAGCTCCGGATTTGAGCGTTATTTCTCGACATTAAATTATTTCTAATGAGGTAGTTCCTTATCTTCTGTGAATATACTATTTAACTACAGTCATTATTATGGGATAATCAAATGAATAACTTCATAAAACCTTTTGTAAAGGATAATAAAAAAAAATCTTATTTAAAAACCAGAAAGGATTAAAATCTTTGTTCAGGGCCTAAAAGGTTTCCCAGAGCCTGGAAATCAATAATAATTTATATCAGTCAAATTATATCACCCATATTTGACAGAGTAAAAAGCTCTATGAGCACTTTAGATGAAATATGCTTTTTCTAGCTTTATATGCCCTCCTTTTCAGCACTCACGGTTGTTTCATTGCATTATCCATTCTTATGTAGGTGGTCCCCAGAAATATTTGTTGTCATTAAAAATTTGTACATCTTTTAGAATTCATGTTCTAAGACACTGAAATAGCTCTAAGAGCTGTTGTGTCTTTTTTATTACTGTTAAAAAAAAACAACCCACAAACTATTCATTTCATGAATAAATAATAAACACAAATCTGAAAATCTTTTCAATGTTTCAAACCAGTGAAGGTTCAGTACTTTCAGAGTTACCATGTTATCTCCATTTTTGTCCACAATTACAAGTACAGAAGCACATCTTGATTCTAAACATGAAACCAGAAGTTCTATTAGAATTCCTGCTTATGTGATTTAACTTTATAGCTATGTGACTTTTCTACTCCGTAACATCCGCTCTTTTTATCACAGTTTTGTGCAATGGCCAACAAAGTGGGAGAAAGTATCAACCGGGATTGCAAACATTGGAGCCTAAACAATATTTCTTGGTTTTTTTTAAATATTAACATAATTCTCATAATCTTATGAAATATTTGCACGGGAACAAAGAAGAGCAAGAAGCATCTTGATGCTTTACACGTTGTAAGCACCATGCCTTTGGGTCATTTTGAGCAACCTCTAACACATCCTGGCTCTGAGCACCAATTAGTGGAGCTAGATGTACCATTTGATCATTTGGACCTGAATTTTTTAAATGATTGGTGAAATGAGTAGCACTGGAAAACTTGCATTAATTAAGTTTACTGTTTTTCTAAGTTGGAAATCATATTTCTTTCCAAGAATTATTGCAGCAAGACACCCATGCCATCATGAAAATCTTGTCATTAAAACATATAAAATGTGCAATGTACAAGTTGGCACTTTATGTCAGGAATCCTGAAAAAAATAATTCAACATAAAACACAGTTCAGCACCAATTTTTCAGTCATCAGGAATAGCTAAACAGGTTTTAAAATGTGCTTGCAGGCTGTGTCTTCAGAATAGTCACTTCTACAAAATCCACACAAGACAATGTTTGAGTGGGTCACTGGTTTTTAGTTTCTTTTCAGTGCAGCTGAAATACTTTTAGTACCCAACCAGCTTAAGTGAGACTGTGCTGAGTCATAAGAAAATGTTTCCTTATATAACTAAAGGTCCTTTTTCAAAACTAGATTCAGATTTTTAATCTGCCTAAATATTCATAGAAATGTAGTTCCTCAAATTTGAGGTGCGGTGTCATTAAAAAAAATTAAAAATAACAAAAAAAAAAAGCTTTACCTAGTTTTAGAGATTTTCAGAGAAAACTACATGAATTACTACAGCAATCAGAAGTAATACTAAAGGGTGATGTATCTCACCAGAATGATTCTTAGTAACTTACTATGTGTCTTGGTCACATATGCAGTAGTAATTGTAGTCTTTTTGTTTAATTGCCTATTTCAAGCTGGTTATAACATTTTTTCAAATGTTATATAACTGGGCATGTGTAAACTCAGTGGATTTATCATCTCTGAGCTAAATATAGATTAACTTAGTTTGTGACCAAACAGGATTTTGCAAAAACCTGCATACTGAGGTAATTACCCTCTTCTTGATGACTTAAATGAATGTTTTTCCTTATGAATATGCATATGCTATTATTGAGTCTATGTAAAAAGCAATAGTTGGTCATATGAATAGATCTTTCCTCCTTCAGGCTCTAGATACTAAACACTCTTAAAGAAGAAAAGAAAACCTTGCTATACACGGCAGGTTTTTTTTAATTTTCCATGACTGAAAATATTTCTAAGAAATTTTCATAAAATATATTTCTAATGCTTATTTTTGTGGATTTGTTTGGTAAAATAATCAAACCTCAGAAATCAATGTAAACCTATAAGATGATTGTGTATTGCAGACACAATTATTGCAAATATCGGAAAGAAAGAAAAGATTCAATAGGTATTTTAAAGTCCTTTCCATTAAGGAGAATATTCTTTGCTAAATCCAAACTTCTGGTCATTACGTACTTTACATTAAAAAGCTAGTACTTTCTAATTTAATTTTCTGCATATATTAAATTCTGTCAGCTACAAATATATTCTAGGTTTTAAATGAGTGAAATGTTAGAAAAGGTCTGATAATTAGTAATATTGACACGAGAGAAAACCTTGTAATTATTATGACCTCACACTCTTTTACCACTTCAGCTGTCATGATTCCAGCTTGAAATTCTTCTGAAATTCTGCTATATGTAGTTCGAACTATTTTATCTAGTACACACATTCCTTCTTTTACCACTTACACAAAGATATGAAAACAAGACCTCAAATCTTCTTTTTCTTTTCTACTGATGGCAATGGTACAATAACTAAGCCATACATGTGAGGAAGCAAGCACTTTATACTATAATGCATTGCAGTGCTTTTCTTACTTGACTCGATAGTACTTTTCCCACTTGCCATTGCATGATTTTCTCTTAGCAGCTTTTTCAGCAAGTCTCACATGATTCTGATCCTCATTTTGTATCAAGCTGTGCCATATTTGAAACGTATTGCATTATCTTAGGATGGCAATGTATTTTCACTCTTATTTTAACTCCAACATTGTAACTGATGGTAGAAGTGTTTCTATTTACAGCTTCATAGTCCTCTGAGACTTGGAGAGGTTTGTTACCTCCTTTTAGAGGTTCCTCACCCAAACACAAACACTTCAGAATCCAACAGCAATTACTCAAGCGGCAAAGTAGTTCTGGTGTACATTCAATTACAGATTACAAAGATGAGGTACCTCTTTATTACTATTTAAGGGACAAACATTCAGGAGCATCAGCAGCGATCAGCAATCAGATAACATTAAACTAATGTTAAAGCAGAGAATTACAATTGATTAAATGGTGACACCCAGATCCTCAAAGATATTTAGATGAATAATTGAAATATACCACAGACTGATTCTTAAATCTTTAGTTCAGCTTATCTTCTCTGTTTATCAATTACCTAACAGCAAAATAACAAGACTAAATGAAATTAATGGAAATCATAGGAAGATACGATGCAAGATAAACAGGAAGAAAATTTGGAAAATCAAACAGACTCATCTGGAATTACCTCAAAAGATAAAGGAAGTCTAGAATGTTCCAGCTTTCACAGCATTAGTTACAATAACAGTATATTTTAAATATTTTTTAATTCTGGTGCCATTGTCACCTGCCACTTCCTTTTTTTTCTCTGTATTTCCTTTTCTTATTTAAAGTGTCTTTGAAATAATTGCATTTATAAATTCTATTTGACACATGAAAAGAAAAAGGAGAGGAAATAGAGTTGACATCCATCTTATAGAAATCAAAATGAGATTTATTGCTTCAAATATTTAATCTATTTTCTCAGGCTGTATTATAAATGCACCTGCATTACCAGCTGCATGTCATCAGAGATCACGAGCAATTTGTTCTACAATAAAACTGGAAAAAGTACAATCACTGTTAAGTAACACCTGTGAAAATCAAGGTGACACTGGTAATTTTGAAGAAGGTCATTCTATTACCAGGGCATATTAGGTAATGGAATGTAACTGGGAATACATGTATAAACAGCTTCCAAATCAGCCAAGAGTTTCTGATGGTATGATAAATGGAGAGCAGAACTTGTATAGTACAGAACTGTTCAGGTGTTTCCTCACATAAAAGAACAGGAGAAGGAATAATTACTGAGGAATCTAGTAAATTGGACCAAGCACTCAAAAGTTATTTAAAATAATTAACCAAAATGTTGACAAAAAGTGTAAATCATGCTTAGACTGCAGCTAGCAGCTCAGAGAGTGTTCTAAAATGACACAATATTCAAAGCTGACAGTATTACACTAAGGAACTAGCTCCCTCACATTCTTTCGCATATAAATGTAAATTATATGCAACTTTTATTTCTATATATAAAACTGGTAGGCCTGCTTATGCCAAGCTAAATGAAAAAAAAAATATTTTCGTACATTTTCCAGGAAAAAATAAGTGTGTTAATTGCTCTTTTTAAGCACCAACTGCTGATAACAATCAGGTAGGCTAGAGATGACCACTTGACCTTGAAACAGACACTGTTTTTATTACATGAGAATGCTTCTCCTCTTTATAAAGAGTGTAAGTGAAGAATAACAATATTCCAATTCCAAATCTTTTGATCCTTGGAATGTGCTCAATGCACTTTTGCAATAAACCTTAAGGGTTTCAGTAAATCAAATTCCTGAGGACAGCCCATGAAAAATCAAAATTAATATGTGTGGGGGGATGGGTGGGTGTTTGTGTGTGCGTGTATCTGTGCGGCTGTGCCCTGTTCTTCTTGAACAAAAAACCTGGAGACCGTTCTAAAACTTAAGAGTATTTTGAAGAAAGATGAAAAGAAAAAACAAAGGTAATAGTTTCAATCTGTGCGGATTATGTTTGTAAAGTCATATAGACTTAAAATTCAAGATTATAAACAATTTTTTAGAAATAGAAGGCACTGCTCTTCTTAAGATGTACTTATTTATAACACACAGTACCTTACTGCACAGAAAACTATATGCATGTTAAGCTCGGAGAACATGTGTATTTTTTTGTAAATTGGTCTTCAGAGGACACAAAGCATTGGTTTTATGAGGTAAACATTGCTAACTAAAACCATTTAAAGGAATGAATCTATAGAAGATTTTTTGTAAGAATGTAAAAAATGTCTAATTCCTTCCAAACCAAGGATGTGATTTGGAGAGTGGGGCTGGGGAGAAGAACTTTTAGCCTTAGTTCTCAATGAGATCTATGTAAATGAAAAAAAAAAAAAAAAAGAAAAACAACTTTAATAATGCATTTGTAAAACATTAATGAAATAATAGCATAAATCTTGAAACAAGAGTCCCAGATATAAAGTAACATTAATTTTGAAAGACCATTGCACTCATTCTAATTTGCGTGTGGTCATGCATTATGTGCAATACCAACCCCTGTCAGATAAATCAGTACCTCAGGTAGATGACAGCTATGTAACACATAGTAGTGAGGGTCAGTATGTGCTGGACACCAGCAGTTCCTTACTCTTACTCATGGTTCCAGAGGTATTGTTTTAATAGGATTAACAGTCATGAAACATCTCAAAATACTTTGCACTGAGAGTCAGCATGATCTTGAGGAACTTACAGGTAGCTCTTCATTTAGGCATTCAGACATAGCTCTCTGTGCCTGTGCTTGTAGTCCTGAACAATTCAGCCATGGCTCAGGCCAGAACATGCCATTCTTTTTTTCCTGCTGTCTTTTTGAGACTCATGGATATTTGTTTTCATCTCCTTTATGCTACCTGAAATTTAACAGCTATGAAAAAGGCAGAATGTGTGACTTTGTTACAACATAACAGCTCAGGCTTCTTAAGATACTTCCGTAGCTATATATGTTCACTATTCTGTAAACCTTTCAGGAGACAAACACTCTCTTCTGGTGATGCTTTTAATGTATTACTCTTTTAATTAGAAGTGCACTGTAGAATATCATATTCAGTATTTTTTCTAAGCAAAAAAATCTGAAAAGATCTAAAGATAAGCATAAGGTTTCGAGTACTTATTTATTGCAACTGAATTCACTTTTAATAGGTTTGATAATCAGTACGTAATGAAAAATATCCTAGTACTGGAAAATATTCTTTTTTCAGAGTTGTGATATATTATTCATTCTATAGGATGATTATCAGCATACAAACCATGCCTCCAGTGCCTCCTTGTATACATGATTTTTCTTTACTATCACACACCATTTCAGGACCTGAGTTTCTGCATCAAACATTTCTTGGTGGAACACCTCCCAGAGAACATCATCTCCCTCCCTTCTCATCTCCTAAATATTCACTCTTTAGCTTCGACTGCAAATTGATTTCTCTCAAGTCTATACCACCCATGGACCATGCCAAATTCTTCTGAGACTTTAAAGTTGGATTTAAGGGCATAGAATTAAAGTCAAGTGCAGGCCAAGAAAAATGAATATATAAACTAGAAATTTTAAATGACTGATGAGTTAGAGTCAAATGTTTTTGTCTTTTCAAACATTATTTTTGCATTAAAATCTCTATCATGCTCTTACTTTCCTTTGTTGTAGTATGATCATTTATAAATAGAAGATGTTACTAACAGAAAAACATCCAAGCATTTGTTTTCTCATAATCATTCTTGATATCTACAAATCTCAGAAGAAATTACATTTTTGCTTCTGTTTTCTTTAAGAACAAAAATTTTTTTTGACTTGAAAATCTTGGTATGTAGCTAATGAGAAATGTAAAATTATATAAACCTATAAGTCATCTTGGATAAAAGGCAGTGAGGTGTAATATGGTTAAAGCAGGAAGGAGCACTCAAGGGACCCTGTTTCCCACTCAGCACACAAACCAGTTCTGAAATCAAAGAATTCTGTCAAATATGTTATGATGTAGCAATATTCTTGTTTCTTTTTGCTTTTAAATCTATTCAGTGGAAATAACGCATAATTGTCACCACTAGGCTATAATGGAGAAAAGTTGTGTGAAATATCACTAGAAAATAAACAAAGGAATATTTACCTTTGAAAATTGGCATTTAGGTATCATTGTGTCATGTATTTCTAGTATCTATTTATGGATTGTCACAGAATAAAAGACCAGCAAAATTTTGAAATGTTTTTTTAAGTCATACATTGAAATATTATCTTGTATTCAGCGCTGTGGGGTTTTTTTGACACTGGTTCCTTCTTCTTTCATCAGAAGACTTTAAAATGCATTATTTCAAGTGAATGCAATACTTGGTACCTGTAGGAGTGCTCAGCATTTATTCAAAATCAGGTTCAGGAAGAAAAGAGACTGAAATAAATTAAGAAAAGTTTGTGCCTTATCTTCTGCTC
>JANRGV010000094.1:41652911-41671903 GCA_024734035.1 Alethe castanea | reverse complement strand
TGTTTTGTCTAACCACCCTGTTAAAAGAACTTACTAACACCTAATATGAGGTTTCAGAGTTATTAAGCAACAGAGATGTACCTTGGAAAACAACATACAGTTTACCACAAATAAAACAGCGCTGCTTTTGAAGCATCCAGTACTGTAAATTTATACTAATATATTACCCAATTGCATATATTGCAATTGGAAACACTGTAAAAGAAGAAATCTCTAATAATATGGAAGAGGAAAATGCCTGTTTCAGAGCAATTGAAGCACCTTGTAGTATCATCTGACCTATTTTCTATTTTCTATATGCTGCATGATGATTACAACTGGTGAAAAAAAAAATCAGAGCAGTCTCAAATGCCTGCATTTGAAACTGAAGCCAAGAATGTAGATTAACACTGGAAATGTGTCCCTATTTTCATAATGTTTTTAACTAGAGTTTTCAATCAAAAAGTTATAAAATTGTAGGGAATTTAAAGCACAGTTATAAATCTCAAATGTGAAATGTCAACCTCCCTTCAAATGACAGGTTCCTAACCCATCTTCTCCCCTTTCACAAGCTTTTCACAACCTTTTTCACCTTCATGTTTGCGACTAATTAATACTGTCATCTTTCTACCACCTTCCACAAGATTCAGTCAATGTCAGCAACTAACCTTATGCTCTGTTGCTGCTTATAGATTAATTTACTTAGCCATCTGTCTGTTTTCTCCACTCTAAGTATTTCCACATTGTGTGATATTTTAATAAGCGAAAGCAATTCAATAAAAAATATTGTTTTAAACTATGAAAGATGCAATGATTTGTCTGGAAATTGCAGCGGCTTCATGCAACCATCAATGGCATCATGATGATGATCTCTCACTCCAGATAGAAGAGACTAATCAGCTTTTTAATATCCTTATATATACTTCTATTCTCATTTTCTTTACTTAATTATTTCCACATTTTTTTCGGTCATATCCTGTCTTTCTCCTTCAGCTTTCCCACAGCCTGACATACTACAGGAGAATTCTATTTACAGGATATTAACGAATACTCAGGTTGTCCTATAAAAAACAAAAAATGCACCAAGTAATTTAGGTACAGGCAGCTAGAAAGAGTACAAGTATTGTCAGTCTCTGCTGGACAAGGTTGTGTAGTACAGTCATTTAAACAAAGCTCTATTAGATGAAGTTCTCAGCTATCTGATTTGAATGAGCCTGAATTCCAAACGGACACTGTGCAGAAGTTGATGATGGATGTATGTAATATGTACCATGAATAATAATAACCACTCCCAGGAAGGGAAAAACAAAACCAAAACCAAAACCCCAAACCCCAAACAAACCACCAGGAAAACTAAAAATTCATGACACAACTGGATCTCAGAGGCATACAGTTATATGAAACTATTTGTGAAACCAGTAAATTTATTCTACATTATCTTACTCCCATTTTTCAATTGCAACTCAGTTTCTTTGCTGTTGTGCTATACATTTTGTGAGATTAACACGCTGTGTTGCAAATAAAGAAATAATAAATAAAAAAATCTGGGCTGAAACTAAGTACTCAAAAGTAAGTCTGTTACTGTTCATGCCCAAAAGTCCAAAAAGACTTTGAGACTTTTTCTAAATGGACTTGGTAAATCTGAAAAGAGAATCTAGAAATGCAACAGAAGAAAACAAAGGCCTACAATCACATTAATTTCTGCTAAATGAGAAAAATCTGCACACAGGATCAGGTGCTACCATTGCTAGCTTATTGTTAGATAATGCCTGTGCTGGATAATGAGAGAGGAAGGATTGAAGGGCAACACCAGAAGAGAGGAGCACATTATCAAGGAGATACACCATTAACTTACTTGGAAAAGAAAGACAATCTGTTTCTGATTTTGTATAACCGAGATGAATCAGAGAAATAATTTTTCTGGAGTGTAAAAACAGATGCTAATTCTGTGGAATTCAAAATTTTTAGCTTTGAGAGGTATAAAAACTTCATTTCTCAGGTACGTCTTTGGTGCACAGAGTTATTGCACTCATATCAGTGGAAAGCAATTAAGCCTATGAAACCACTAATATTTTGTAGGAAACACACTGTTTTGAAGAACTCCTAGTTTAACCATCTTTCTTCTGCTCTTTTACTGTTGTAGTGATAGAATAATAAAATTGTGGAAGAAAACACTGATCTTTAAAAATGTGATAAATAAAATACAAGCTAGTTATTTTAGGGAGATATTTTTCTGCTATTTATTTATAATTGCACCATGAAATTTTAAGTTCAATGGAACGTTTTCGTAACATTATGGCATCTTTTTCCTGCATCTTAATTTCAAATATATAATGTTACAAATTCTGAAGACTAAGGGAATGGTATGATTGACTCTTCTGAAGTTCATCCATTCCCCAGCTTCAAATCAAGTCTGGAATGCCCTCTCATTAATTCCTGCTCATTAACAGGATTCTTTCATTCAGCAAAACCTACTTAAGACAGCTCAATGGGTTTCCTTTTTAAAGTTTCAAATGGAGTATGACAGTGGGAGCATTAGAACTGGGAATGAGTTGAATTCTGAATCCATCTTCCCTTTGTCTGCATATTTTCCTTTCAATCTTTGTTGCAAATTCAATGGATGCAAATGAAATTCATCACTGTAGGAAAAGGATGTATTTTTGCTGCAAGCCTTTTAAAATTACTTAATGCTATGAATTTCATCCTTTTTTGTTCATTTCCATGCACTGTCCATTTTGTTAACATTTAAGACGTCCAGTCTGACCTACCTTAAAATAGTTTCAGTGGCAGAAATCTGCAAAATGTCTTGACACCCTCCTAAATACATTTCATCTTGAAAGTGTAATTATGGCAGAACAAAGCTTAAATTAATTGCAGTTTTGTTATTCTTGGTGCCCTTTATCAGAGTCTCAGTTTAATTTCAATGGCATTCAGTAGGTGATTCGTTACCAAGGTTTCCTGTTTGCCAGTTACCTCCTTTTTAAGTTCTTCCTTGTGAACTTGCTTATTATGTATTTTTTTTTTAATCAGATAAAGCATACATAACATCAACTATTGCCTAAGTTTTACTCATTTCACCTTCCCAGCTTCTGTGTCTGGATCAACTACTAATCAGTCCTTTCCTGAGAACTTTGATGAGACAACATAGTCATGGTTTGTGTGAATTCATCCAGCTGATAGCCTTTGTCTCAAGTTCAAACAAACAGAAAATGTGCCATTTTGTGACTCCACAGAGATGAGTGGTAAGGAAAGCGGCTTCCACAACCACAACAAATTCTATTATTCAAATTTTCTTTCAAAATATACTTAACAAAAAGATATAATAATTCAATTTGAAAATCTGAATCCTTCTTGGCTGTAGTATTTCAGCTCTTTCACTAGTTTTCGCTATACTTTTTTCCTGTTTTAGAATTAAAAATATGTATTTCCCCATCCTAAGAATGACACAATGAACTAAAAATAGTAAATCCAACTAGAGACAAAACTGCATAATTAAGCTGTTGAATGAGTTTATAGTATTATAGACTATTTCAGTTCCCTTGGACATTTCAATGGAAAATTAATTGTGGTTAATTGAAACTCCTAGAAATAGCTGAGGACACACTTGGATTTGTTTTCTATTAAAAAAAAAAAAAAAAAACCAAATTAGCCAATTATCAACTAAGATGAAAAAATTGCTATCCATAAACATAAAACATCCTTAAAACATCACTCTTAGCCATCTGGGTTTATGCAGCATGCTAATAACTGGTGTTTACTAGTGTTTGAAAAAACATTAGAGCTGCCTAGATTTTATTAATTTCTTTAATTTCAGTCCTACTTGTATTTTCAATTACCTTTTAAGTGATGGAAATTATTGAGAGAGTAGAAAATAACCTTTATTTTTTGCGAACCTTCTGTACTTAAACATTGAAGATACTTTGAAATATCCAGCATTCCTACCATTTATGGCTTTCTTCTCAACAAACATGTCTTATAATACAGATAATAAATTCAAGAGCATTGAACATAATGTGAATTTTCAGGCAGGAGAACCTACATAGTTTTTCATATTCAGGACAAACCTAAAAATTTAGCAGTTATCTAGGTGTTCTGCTAAAAGAAGTCTATTCATAAATTTTCTTTGCTATGCTGCTACATTTACTCAGATTGAAGAACTGAGAATTGCATGTGTGCTTTTATTCTAGGTCTGTCTTTATAAAGACATTCAGTAGATTCCAGTAACTGCAAAATGTCTATTATAAAAAAAAAGAATTCTTTTGTACAGCCAGTGATTCTTTAATCAAGACTCATATTTAAGATACATATACCATAACAGTCTCAGAGGTCAAACGCAGCTAAAGAAGAATAACAGAACAGAAATATAAAGTAGCAGACTGAAAGTCCTTTCAGGACAGCTGATCTTGGTAAAAAACTAACAAAAATCAGGTTAGAATAATATGTCAGGCAGGGACATTAGCCAGGAAGAATCTCCCTGTTAATTAGGAAATAAGCTCTCTTAATAAATCATTCTGCAAAACACTGATTGTGGACCTAGCTTTCAGTTTTTAGAATCACTGGATGATTACCTTACTAATGTACAAATGGATAATTTACTACATATTTGAGAAACTGTAATTGAAAACTGACAGCTTGAGTGTTATTAGTAATATTAAGCAAATACAATATACATTCTATAATTAGCATAAAATCTATATTTTTATGATTAAAGGATATATGACCATATATATGATATATGATGATCATGTACTTGATCACCAATTCTATAACAGATTCTGCTGGATTTTGATTTCATTTTCATCACCTTAAAATTAGTAAGCTGTATTTTTGAGGTCATCGGTATTTGGATATATGCCAAGCCAACAGGAAAAAGATCACATAAATAATGGTTTTTATTCTTTGCATGCAAATAATAAAATTGTGATCAGAAATTACTAGGTGAATACATTTTATACATGAGAGAAAGTACTTAGTGACTTCTGTGAAGAATAAACCTGTGCTATGTGATTATTTCTTTCAGGGTTGCTCAGCTTAGGATGCTTGCTTGAAGCCTAAAAGTTATCTTTCTTATACATGGTTCAATACACTCTTTTTTATTTTTTTAATAGAAGGGGTGCATTTTCTATTTTGTGATAGGGACTGAATACATAAGCATTCACAATTTGCTATTTTAAAAGAAGCACTATAAATGAAAGCACTTTCTGTTCTAACATTAAAAAAAAAAAATCCATACTTCGATTTTTCCTCTAACTCAATGTATGTTAGCAGAAATGTAATTTCACCACCTGGTACCTCAGTTTACAGTGAGTAGAGAAAGACAATGATTTCCTCAAATGGTTGTTTAGAGGCCTAATTAGGTGGTCTTTGTATCATTCTGAGATCCTCAGAGGAAAGCAATTAGAGTGTGCATATGAAAAGTACTACTATCTAATTAATTTGTTATTGAAAAATGACATAATTATCTGACATATTCTGAATATAATTGCACCCATTACTATTTTTAAGGCTCCCTTTCAACTTGCATGGAATTTCACACCTGAGAAAGAAAAATGTTCTCCTAATTGAATCATCAGTTCTATGCATAATTCATCAGAACGACTTTGTGCACAATGCATTTTACTAGGCTTCGTTTTTCCTGTGTGCACTTTCATCCGATCAAGGGGCAGCCTTGTCTCTGAACTGGAGAGACACGCATCAATCTGATGGGTGCACCACTGGGTGAATTAGGAATTGGCTGGCTGGTCACACTCCAGTTTGGACTCAATGTCCAAGCAGAGGTCAGTGATGAGTGGCATTCCTCCTGGGTCAGTATCGGCACGGTGACAATACCTTTGTTGGGGACATGGAATGGTGGGATTGAGTTCTGAGAGAACTGACATCTCAGTATCTTCTGTTACATCACAGAAACCTATTCCTTTGCTTACTACAAATTACTTTCTAATTTCATTGCATTTTTTTTGTTGTTTGTTTCCTTTTGCTTGTTGAGCTCCAAGGTTCTGCCAGTACTAGAAGATTGAGTAGTTAATTTTTATATTAAACAAATATTATTTTCTATGGAAGAAATTATAATAACCTCCTACAGCTAAAGGGGTATTATCTGTGATCTATGCATTACTATAAGACTTTTTTATTTAACAAAGTTCTTAATAAAATCATCCTGAAGAAAGACTTGAAGAGCATTTTGCATGACAGCAGCTCAGGTGTGGTAGACGTGTTCAGGCAGTAGCTCATTTAGAAATTCACTGCTCCTCTACCCCCAATCATTTATTATGGGTATAGGCCAAAAGTTTATTCCCAAAATAACAGGAAAAAGTGCTGTTTTCCGCCCCTCCCACCATAGGGCACGATATAAAGGAAGGCAATGCTGTAACTCTGCAGATGCTTTGCCATTTCTGTCCCCTGATGGCACATTGGGAAATAACAGCATTGAGACATGCTGAAAGGCAGGTCTGTGAGTTTAACAGCAGGAGCAAAATCTGGCGCCTGCATAACCTCTTTCAGTGCCTGTGAACTGCTATGAATATAGACTGAGATTTTTAAAAATATCAGTAAGTCTCACATCATTATACAACATGTGAGATTTTGTGAGGATATTTTATATGGTTCTAGTCTAAAGCACTGTTAGAGATGACAGTGGTATTAAGACAAAGCAGGGTGGGGTCAGCCAGAATTTTACCTGTCTCTTAAATAACAATGTAAAATGTAGCATCTATTCCCTAACCATGTTTCTGCATCATTTCAAAGTATGTGTCCAGAAATATTGGAGAAGTACAAACTTAAAGACAAATTAATAGGAGCAGATTAAGCAACTGCCTTCAGATATGAAGTAGAGTTTTAGAAATATAAATACTGCCGTGTTTTCTTTTATAAGTATCACCTCTGAGAATAAAAAGGCAGGATATCAGATGAATTGATGAAAACTAATGCAGTCTCCTTTCTACTAAATTTCTGGTAGCACTCCTAATTAGCACTACAGCTGATCAGGAACAGGTCCTAGCTATAGCTCACCTTTGAACAAAGTTCGCATGTTCCTAAATATTAGTGCTACTTAAATGCCACAGAGGAGTTATTTGGCTAACAAAACATTACATGTGAGATTTCCCAGAAGAGAAAGATTCATCTTCTTGCTATAAAAAACTGTAACAAAAATAATTGAATGGCATGTGTCTGTTCCCCTTGAACTTTAATTTTGCTTAATTGTGTTAACACTTCCCTTATCATAGAAAAAATAAATTAGATAAAACTGAGTATTCACATGCAGATTTTGTATTTCTATGATAATCTTCTTGAAGAATAAGGTTAGGTCTCAAATGTCAACTTCTACAGATGTTTCATTAATTCCATTTTTACTTAAGATCCGGAGTAGAACCCTGACCAAACCCATATTCATTAATTTCAGGCAAGATTCAGATACAGTCTGAACAAAACCAGCTCTTTTTTTTTTTTTTTTTAAAGCAAATAAACAATGAAGACATTCAGGTTCATGTCTATAATTCTGGCTATTAGTGAAACTTAAGTATCATTATTGACTGTTGTATTAATTGTGGGAATTTGTTCAGGCACACTATGAAATTTCTGAGGTACACAACCCAAAATGAAAGCAAGTCTACTGGAAAAATGATAACTAATACAACTCATTCAGATTTTCATCAGGTTACAAACTGGGCTAATGAAGACTTGTTGCCCTTCAAGAACAGGAAGAATGCTGTGCCTTTTCTGATAAGACACATCACTTCTTTAATGTCTCAGGAAATTACTCTGGCCTACAGATTTTCCTCATCTTGCCCAGACAGGATTATACAGTACTAATCTCCTGGTGTAACAGTGAAGAGAGAAATATTCTACTACAATCAAAGAGGTATTATTATGTCATTAAGCAACCTTCTACCTATGTAATCAATTTACATTGTAGAAGTATCTTTGAAGGCATATGCCTTAAAAGAACCTGTGAGAGGGCTAGATGGAACTAAAAAAGAGCTGTTAAACACCAACTAATGGTATATTACTGCTCTAAAGTACCCAAATACAAATATTTCAGTGTAAATAAGAAATTAAGTTTAGTGATTCATATATGCTTCATAACTTTTTAGCTCATTATAGAATGTCACACTGATCTACCGCCTCTGATATTATTTTAAGTTTTACTACTTCCTTTGCATTAAGGCTATAGCATTACTTCAAATTACTTTCCTAACCATATTTGGTATCTCATAAATTCAGTAGACAGTTAAAATAGAGAAGTTTTACAAAGCATAAGCTCAAATGTCATTAGTAATGAAATTATTTCTTTCTAAGTTCTTGCCTATACAGCAGTCTGAGAAAAGTGTGGCAAAAAAAATTTCAAAAAACCAAGGAGCAACACAGCAGTCCTTCCAGCTCTAGCCACAGAAATACTTTATTGAATCATACTTCTCTGTGTGTGTCTGTGCTTCTGTGTGTACGTGTATGTGTGTGGTTTGGGCCACTTTAGTATGTAATGCAGTTATTTTACCTTTTTTTTTTTTTTTTTTTTGGACCAATTTATAGTAGAAAATTTAAATTTATTCAACTATATGTATAAGGGAAGTGATCTGTTAAGCTGTGGAAGTCTGGTTATGAGTAATGAAGTTTTGGGGATTTGTCCTACTTTCTCCCATGTCAATCAATGGCCACCTGAGCTGCATTTGGGCCATGGGCTATGAGTTGGATGTATCTCCTGAGACCTCTCAGCCACATTCACCATCCCTGTTCTTCACTGAATGTGCCTAAAAGGAATTCTCTTCTGTTAATGTTCACTACTTTGAAATACAGCTTGCCTACACACTACTTTTAAAGCACTGAAGCCCATTCTGCTTATAGTACTTGAAATTTTGCACAAAATAATCCTGTAACATGAATTAAGAACTGATATAGTTGCTTTGGTGTGCAATTGCTTGATTATGCCAAATTTTTTTAACCTGCATAAATACAATATAATTTCCTAAGCAGAATTGCTTAAGTTAATATCAAATATATAATATGAAAAGCATGTCACAAAAGTCGAAAATTTTTCTGTAATGTTTAAAACATCTCTACATAAATGTGTGGAATGCAAAATATTAGGTTTTTTTTCTGATTGGCATATGTAATGTGAATATATGAAAGTTCATTAGTTTGCAATCCGAATTTTGATACTACTTTCAGCTCAGAATTAATTTGTTTTAGCTAGAGAATTAACAGCATTTTGATAAAATAGAATTAATGCAAAAAGAGCAAAACATAGCAATATAGAATTATATAATTCAGAAAGTGAAGCTGCTAATTTCAATCTGACTGACAGATATTTCATACTTCATTAACGAGCATTATCTTAATCTCAATTAAGAATGTTGCTGAACTCAGTAGTACAAAATTAATAAATTAAAATTATTCCGGTTAGAATTGTAATAATTACAGTTTCACAAAACAATGTTACTGGAAGTTTCATTTCAGCAGATCTCCAAAAACCCTACTAGAATTATATAAGGAATATTCAAGTATTTGCACTTCAAGCAAGAATTACTCTCTGCCAGGAGGCATCTGTAATGCAAAACATGGTAGAATAGACTAATTTTTTTCTTTTGAAATGAATGTTGAGAATATCAGGTCCTACATAAGTATGGAATAGATATTTATTTTGGACTGTGTACTGTAAACCCATGGAAGTACACTCCCTTAATTAGGATTGGATCTGGTCCACGGAGCAAGTAGTTTAAACCTGAGCTATAAACAAATTTCAATGTTACAGTGAACATTTTGAAGAGTTAAACTCATCATGCCTCCTGTAAAACTACCTAGGACAAAATAACTTACAAGTATTAATCAAAGTATGTACAGCTAGGAACAATTAACTGAACAGAGAAACAGCTACAGATCTTCTACCCTTCTCATTGAAGGATAAAAATTGAATCTACAGTAACAGCTATTCAGCTCTGAAACCATGTCAAATGATAATACTTGATTTGAACTCTAAAATTAACACTCAAAGATTAATTTGTTTAAAACTTGGGAAAATGTACTGGTATAGAAAATGAATATGGAACGATTAACTTTAAAGATATAGCTAAATGTCCCTGAATTTGATTGGCTTTGATCATAAATGTTAATTAAATCTGAAATGATGGCACATGAGTTTGCAAGAGGGGAATTTAACTTATACAAGACACTTTTTGTTCAATTATGAGTAGCAAATAATGATCAGTTTTGGAGGACATAACATACTGATAGAAGCTTACATTATTACTTCATACTGTGAACAAAAATTCACAACATGAAATTATTAGGTAAAATAAGAAATTAATGGATAAACACAGTAAGGGAATATTGGAGAGCAACCTGTAATCTCAAGCTATGCCATTTCCATTCAGAGCTGATGAAATTTACAGCAACACTTGCAAATCCAACATTAAAGGAAATAAATTGAAATGCTATAGCTGAATATGCTATGGTGGATGCCTCCGTGAATTATAATAAAGATGATGGGAAACTTACTACTTTTGACTGAGATGTAGTCAAACACAGACTGAAACAATAGCTGTGTTCAAATGAATGAAGTACATAAACAAAAATCTTAAAAGTGAGACATGCAGCAAAATGTAAAGAAACTTTGGAGGACACATGGAAGATGTTGTAGCCACCTCGAGAATGCTACTGAATATTACAAACAATATTGTCATATAGTTTGGAGAATTAAATTGTTGTTTGGATCATATTGTCTGGAGAACTAAAACAGAAGAACCAACTCAGAATTCTGAAATAAATTAAATTATTGTTTTATGTCACATATGGGCAATATCTTACAAAAGAAAGGCCTTGTAAAAATCTGGTTTAGGTCCTGCTACACTGGGTGCAGCTAACAGCCAGTCTGTTAATTCCCATAAGAAAAAATCAGAAGAATGAAAATCAGTTTGCATAATAATCCATCCTTGTAAAAAAAAAATTTTTTCGCCTGTATAAACAAAGAGTTTATCCCACAAGAATCCATGAAAAAAATATGTAAACTAACCAAAAATAGAGAGGTTTGATGGATATGCAAAATGCCATTTACTGACCAATGAACTAAACGTCAGTGAATTGTTAGCCAATTAGATCTAACACAGCGCCTTCTGATAATCCTATAAAAATATGAGCTATGCAATAAAGATTCAGCTCTTCTGCATGAAGAAACTGAGTCCCGTCTGTTTGTATTGCGACAGTTTTATAGTCAGAGAAAAGCACATTAATGAAACATAGGCTGGAGTAGCAGTTAGCAATTTTCTAACCACTGAAAACAGTGGCTACCTGAAGCTCCCAAAACTCCAATTCCACAGAAAATCTGAAGGCAAACTAGGCTTTACTAAAGGCAGAACACAAGAATAACCTGAGTTTACAACTGCTCAGCTCCAAATATGTCGAATCTCAATTGCATTCTTCCAAATTCACAGAAGAAAGTCCTCAGCTGGAAAGTCTGGATGAAAATTGGAATGTCTTGGACGCTTATAGTTTATGCCTTGGGAGCTCTCTTGCGGGCTAGCTAGTGCTTATTGGTATCACGTATATATTATGATGCCATCATTTCTGAATGGACTACACCATGCAGCGGTAAAAAGGTATTATGAATGCTAGAAGAGCTTTTACATTGACTGGTTAGCAGTACTTGTTACAAGAGTACCAGGAGACTGAATAGGTTCAACAAAAGAACCAGTGACACAGTTTTCTTCTGAAGACTGATTCAACATGAGAGTATCTTAAGATTTGAAAGCTGAGCATTTCAGATAAAATCTCAGCTCCATTAAAATCACTGGAGAAATTTTGCAATAATTTAAACATTTCTTAATTTAGTTACTAACCAATAAATAGCAGAGGTAGCTGTTTTCATGCTTCTGTACTTAAACCCATGCCAAAACCACACAGCTTTGCCCTTTCGACACTCTCCACTCCCTGAAATCCTTATCACATAAACAGCACCTTGTTTTCCATAAGAATGTGACTAAAGATGAAAGGAATCATTTAAAGATGTTTTTATGGTTCAACTATCAGCTGTTTAAAAGCAGAAGATATTTTTTGCTATATATTGCAAAATTGCTCCATGTACACTTATATATGAAGAACTATGATGGTCACTAGTGGCTAATAAGCAATCTCCTACACAGCAATCCCAACAGTATGCCTGCATGTGTGTTTCATAGATTAGCTATTTCAGGTTTTATCTGGACTATATGCACCAACATTTTTCTTAAGAAATAGGACAAAATTTTCTGTGTAGCTAAGGTTACTACTATTTCTTGGGTAACAGCAGTGAAGATGTTGGCTGCTACTTTGAGAAAGAAGTTAGGCTTCCACCACTTCATAAGATCTTGCTCTTATTCCTTGTTTTGACATTTTTGAATAAAGCCCTTCAATAAAACAAATTTTCTATGTGGCAGTACCAGTAGATGTTACCAGCTTACTCTTAGAGGAGATTTTTAAACAGAACAGAGTGAAAGCCCTCTTCAATTGGCAGAGATGATACCTACCACAAAATTGGATAAAATAGTGAAAAGGGTAAGCAAAGGAGAGCAAGAAAACCTTTCTCCAAAGTTTTTACTACCTATACCCCACAAACCCTTACACAACACTATAAACCAGGACTCACGGGATTCTAGCTATATCAGTAAAATTCATGAATACATCACCTCTCATGATCTCCCAGGAACACACTTGTCATTTATTAAAAATTATTTCACTAGAAAAATGCATCAGTTTTTTTACTGCGCCCAGCAGTCAATAACTAACAAACAAACAAGTACCTCAAAGCCCCAGTTAAGACAAAATCTGCTCCAGGAAACTTTTGTGACACCTAAAATCATGGAATGGCTTAGCTTGGAAGGGATCTTAATGACCATCTAGTTCCAACCTACAACATGGTTGCAAGATTTAGAAAGACTACATCTAGTTTCAGCAAAAATTAGTTAAGTCAGCTGTAGTCACTTCTGAAAATGTCAGAAAAACTTTACTAATATTCTGTCTTAGGAAACTGATTTGTATAATGATTTTTAAAAATCCAGAGTATTCAGTGTCAAATAAAGAGCAGTTAGCTAGCAGTGGCATGCTTTCCATGGTTTGAAGTCTGAGGCATTATACTGATACATCTATCCATATTTAAGCTTCTGATAAATAGAATTTATTTTCACAGAGAAAAGCCAGCAGTAGCAACTCTCATCCACATTAGCCAGATGTACTTAAACTCAAAAGATCAAGAAATTAAATTATTATTCCTTTCATTTATGTGACTGACTTTTAAAAAATTACTTGGTTTGAGCTATAGAATGTAAATTAATTCATTTTTCCAGGGTCACAGGGCAAATTTGTGTGAGAATTTAAAACAGTTGCTAAGCCTTCTGGTTCTTAGCCCTCTGGTCCTAAACACAATCAATACTAAGCTGTTTCCCAAGAAGCCTGAAGTTTAATGAACTTTCTCATTCATGGGATACAAAATAAATTAGTTTTTCCTTTTGGATTCCCAGATCAGCCAGAGAACCGCATTTTTTAGCATTACTATAAGAGGTTTGTAAGTCACCATACTGTCTTTTTTCTTTTTAGTTATTTTACACATTCAAGCTTCTCTTACTAAAGAAAATAGACAAATTAAGTTTATGTATGTCTCAAAGGAGGAGCGCAAGAAAAATAGTAAATAGCCTCTTAATTTAATAGCTAAACACTATGTGTATTATATATAGTTGAATTCTCATCTATCATACCAATGTAGCCATCAGAAGGAGGGCCACGAGGACGGTGACGGAACTGGAGGGGAAGCCATATGAAGAATGGCTGAGGTCACTTGGTCTGCTCAGCCTGGAGGAGACTGAGGGGAGACCTCACTGCAGTTACAACTTCCTTGTGAGGGGAAGAGGGGCAGACCCTGATCTCTGTGGTGATCAGTCACTCTGTGGTGACCAGTGACAAGACCGGAGGCAGCAGCATGAAGCTGACTCAGGGCAGGTTTAGGCTGTGTATCAGGAAAAGGTTCTTCACCCAGAGATGTTTGGGCACTGAGATAGGCTCCCCCGAGAAGAGGTCACAGCACCAAGCCCAAATTCACCAAGTGTTTGGACAATGCTCTCAGGCACATGGTGGGATTATCGGGGTATCCTCTGCATGGCCAGGAGCTGGACTTAATGATCCTCTTGGGTCCTTTCCAGCTCAGAATACTTTGTGATGATATAGGCATATTAGGTGACTAACCCTATTTCCCCACACTACATATGTTACTAGCATAGGGAAGTCCTATAACTTACTTTTTGACCTCTCTGGTTGCAAAATTAGAAGATGGGAATGAATACAAGTCCCAGGAATAAAACTAAAGTGGGTAAAAAAAATACCTTTTATTACCTTCTACCACAACCTCTGTTTGCTTTACCATAAAGTAGAAATTATAAATGGCAGCCAATACTGCTCAGGAGAGAGAATGAGGACTGTTTAGCTAAAAACATCTTCCGTTTCTCTATTTTTTGTGCTTCAGCCAAGAGCTGAAATAAATTTAAGTTGTAGATCTAAGCAAAGAAAGTTAATAAGCCAAACTTGTATTTCTCTCCTGCTTTCCCTTTGACTTTCTTTTTTTTTTCTTGTTTTATCCACTAGTAAGCCAAGGATAAGAAAAAAAAAATCAGGAATTCAACTTATTATTGAAAACAATATATCATCGACAAGATATCAGCAACAGAGACTAAGAGGAAAAACTTATTTTATTGTTTCTTAGTGTGTAAAACCAAAAAGTAGGCTCTAGATTGAAGGAAAACACGTGTTTGTCAGATATCTTGATTTGCAATAATTTATCAAGCTTCACAGAGCTATCTCTCTATATACTACTTTTCTCTTTAAATATAGTAACACTAGGGAATTTTCATTTATTGTTTCTTCTGCACTGCTCCTCTGAAAATTATTCAGAGCTGTGATTGTGCAAAGCTGTCCTCAGGCTATATCAAGGGTCTTTGCATGAGCTGGACAAGTCTATATCCCAACCTGTCCTATCTGTTAGGTTTAGTGCACTATTTAGATGTTTTCTCTGCTGATTGAACATGAAGTATTCAGTGTTCAGTCAATAATTCAAGGAAAGATTTATATACCTTTATATCCCTCTGCAGTCCCATACCTGAGTCCTTCCAAGTTAAGACCATTTTAAATACTGACCCAACCTGAGCCCAAATTCCTTTTAAAATTGTATTATTTTTCATGTGTACTTCACATGCTCTCAACCAATAAAAACACAATGAGGAATCATCTAAAATTGAAGTGACCTGCAAATGATGCCTTCAAAGAACAATCAAGCAACATTAGCTCAGAGGACAGTGTTCCACACATGAGGTATTAGGTAGACAGTGCTAATTTTGAAAATTCATGGTTGACAGCTGCCAATATAAAAAGTAGCAATGCAGCCTGCAGGTTTCATAGCTCTCATTTTGGTATCACAAATCACAGCAATATGAGAAAGAGGATAGAGGCACGATTGAAAGTCACTCAGTCATGCTCTGTGATTAGCAGACTGAAATGCATCTGATTTGTCTCTCTCCTACCATATAATGAATAGAACTTAACAGGATTTTTCTGATTAAACTGAGCTTTTGTTACAAAACACTCATTTGCCAAACAGAAACATTTTGCAAAAACAGATTGGGTTTGATGAATTACTGAGTAAATGCACAAAGGCTGCAAACAACAAACTGCCTGATTTTCTGTCTGCTCACCTTCGGGGTTGCCAGAATCCGAGGACATCCTGGAAAAGCAAACACTTCAAGCATATGTCTTTGAAAACAAACATGGTTTTGGTACTTGTAAAGACGTGGATTAAGAAAACCAAAATCCAAAAATAAAAACTTCCTAAACATAAACAATAAGTGAAACATAAGACAAACCAACTATACCACACAGGATGATCATCAGAGTTTTATATGCAATTAGAATTACTTCCACTGAATTTAGACCAGTCAGGACTGTGCTAGAAGCACCAAATCTTTACTTTGTGGTAAGCCCTCCCACACCTCTCTGGTTGATAACCAAGTTTCCTTTTATGTGACTAGTCAAGTCCACATGCAGTGCTCATTTAAGAAACTTGCACATATATTCCAGCTCCCCTTAAAACTGCCATTGCTCCAAACAGCCCTGCAGGATTCAAGGTACATAAGATTATATGTATACAGGATCTGAAAGTTTCATCCAAGGAACATCTGTTCCAGCACAAGGCAAGACACAACTGTCATCATGTGAAGATGTTCATTCTGCATTGATACTATTTGTCATAAGAAACTTTGAGGAAAAACCTTGATACTAATTCATTATTTATTTTGACTTTGCTTAGTGTGGGAGAGCTGTCAAGACTGTAGCAAGGAGTGACATCAGATAATTGCTACACAGATATTGCTTCTAGTAAAATACATGTCACTAGAAAGTACTCAGATTATAATCATCTTCCAATCCTTCATATATTTATTGGGAAATACACTTTAAATTTTTCATGCCTCCTGACCATAAGTAGAAGGTTGTTTGCTGAGAAGACATGATGGTTTGCATCTACCTAGTGACAGATGAGCTCCCCAGCAATCAGACAGTGGCTTGCCTTGCATGGCAAATCCACACACTCACACCTTGCGTTATCTTCTATCCACAGTGAGCAGTCTAAAAGGAAGCAGGCCCAGGTGCTATATAGAAAAAAGCTGTAGAAAGGCTGAACTCTCATTTGATCATTCACAATCTAAAATTACAGCTCCAAGGATAGAGTATTTCTTTGACAGTGTTGCTTCCACTGACACAGCTTAGAGATAATCAAAGTTAAAATCAGATGAGCAAAAATAGAAAATTATCAGTCTGTCCAAACTATCCAGTTTAAGTGAGAAATAGTGCTAATTACACAAAAGCTGAGAAAGGCAATTAGCTTATGCAAAGCACTTCCTTTCAATGCTAGATTTTCCATTATTCTACATTTTTTATTTACCAAATTATCTAAAATGGATCAAATGCTAAATTCACCATTTCCCAAAATGTAAACTGATATCCTGGTTAACAGAAAATTTCCTTTTTATTTTAATTCTTCTTTTCCTACCTATTACTCCTTCTGTTGCACTGAAAATATCCTTATGCAAGTATGCATCCTAAAATGTGGTGCATCTATTTAGCATCCTCTACTGCTCCCCTGTCTATAATTTCACCTTTAATTATATTTCTTCACAGCTCTTACCACTTTTATAGCTTACGTATGAAATAGCTTAACTTTGCCACAGCAATTCTGAACTTGTATTAATAAAGACATTTTAGAGATAAACTTGCAACACTTATTTTTTTCACAGAAGTATTCAAGAGAACTTGAATTATCTTCTGTGCATAATTCACATAAAGGTTTAATACTAGTTTACACTGCTTCTGATTATCTTTCATAGAATCTCTCCCTGTGAGTGGATATTGATATTACCTCCCAAGTTTTTTCTTTTGTGCTTATTCTAACAAATAAAAGGGAAAAGTAGAAGGGAAAAGTAGAAGTGCAAAGCACATTCTGTTACCTGTAGTGAATCTACATATTAGTTGCAATGCCCACACATGGTTCTGTTGTGCCCAGTTTGGCCAGAATTATCCCAGGAGAGAGAAAGACTGCTCTCTGTGTCAGAATCCTGTGGAAAAATCATTGACACGTAGTCACTTTGTAGAAATACTTTCTGTGTTGTTGTGCCAGCCACTTCATATTTAGCTTTAATGCTTTATTTCTGAAGCAAAAAATGTGATTTCACTCAGCAGGAACTGTTCTATATCATGTTAATTATTTCAGTGTTATCTACCCTAAGTAAGCCAAAGAATTCCTAAATACATGTGATAGAAAGTCAGATTAAATATGGTCTCATAATGAAAAAGAGATGTGTTATGATTAAATGTGCTATAGTTTACTTAACAATTTCAAAATGTCAATTGCCAGCTACTGTAGGAACCCAGTGAGTGATTTTCACAAATAATTGGTGAAATTACACTGCAACTTAACACAAACTGACTGTCATACCCTAAGGCCACCCATTGAGTTGTCAGCAGGGCAGATGAAAAACTATCTAAACTCCTGTAAGTAACATGAGTATTCAGAGAGAACCAATTTTAATTCTTTCAAAGCCCTGAGGCACTTAAGAGTCCGTACTACAGGTAGACATTTAATATTTAACAATCAGTTTAACCATTCCTCTAAAAGGTTTTTCTTTATGGGTCCCTGGAGCTACTTGCATAAGGGCTACCAGATCTTTCAGGTGAAGTGTTTAGGGACTTGGAAATAGGACAGATATAGGTGTGATTCCTGTGACTTAACTACCCACAGAGCCTTCACAGGTAGTTTTTTCATCAAAAATTGTTCTGAGATGTACTTTTAAGGACGACATGAGATATATTAGATAGACTGGATAGTAGGGAAAATTTCTTCACTGACAGGGCGGTCAAAACATTGAAACAAGCTGCCCAGGGAAGTGGTTTACTATCCCTGCAGGTATTTAAAAGTTGTGTATCTTTGGTATCTAGGTATCTAGGGAAATGGTTTAGGGCTAAAGTTGGTAGTGTTGTTAGCCTAATGATTGGACTCAATGATTTTAAGAGTCTTTTTCAACTTTAGCGATTCTGAGATACTATGACCTATTTTTAACATCACTAATAATTGTGTAACATACTGACAAGAAGGCACATCCACTGCAAAGTTTTCCTGAAACTTTCCAGGCACAGATATTCAAGTCTGCAAGAATATAAAAGCAGTCTGGAGGGAAAAATATTCAGGGTCCATTTATAACTGTTTCAGCCAGAACATGTATGAGCTTGTGGGTTAAATCCTTGAAACAGAGGTATGTTTCAAATAAAGGTAGTAGGTTTCTGGTTACACCCACATTTCTGTTAAGATTTTCCATTTAAACCACAACTGAGGGGATATCATTCTGGGTTGGGAAAAATACCTGCAATTATAATATTTTCTTACTACGGCTACTGTAGTCAGGTGAGACTTGGCAGCTGCACTAAAATGATACTCAACATTTGTCTCTTGCCCAAAGTGC
>JANRGV010000094.1:41641402-41652811 GCA_024734035.1 Alethe castanea | reverse complement strand
TGATACTCAACATGTGTTTCTTGCCCAAAGTGCTTATTACACTGTATCCAACAACCTGTTGAATAACTACCTCTGTGAAGTGGAAGAATTTTTATAGAAGCCTCTTAAAGTCTGGGCTTTTTTAGTCGCAGCTTATTTTTTTTCACTTAGTTTTGTAAAAAAACTTAGTCAAAAGAATTGCAAATTCCCCACTGCCAACAAATGAGTAATACTAAAAGAAGTTCTTATGTGTGAACACGTATAAGACTACTTTTCTTAACACTTTGTGCTCTTGTAATTTAGACTCATGAAAGGGCAAGACAGTGGCAGGTGATAACATTGCTGTTTGCCATTCCTAACAAATTTTGATGATTATAAAGCAGTTGTGGATCCTCTCATCATTTTGCTTTTCTGCTCTTTAGATTTATCACTCATTATTTTGCAAATATCCAGTCCCTCACACCAGGTTCTGTCATGGTAAATATTCCATTACAGTTTCCTACTAAGTGGAATTGCTGTGGCTGACAGTGTTTCGTTAGTGAATTGCACTAATTAAACAAGTTTCCTTATGAATTGTCGTCTTCTATAGCCTCTTCCAGACACTGATTTTTATTTTATTTCAGTCCATTGGTCCGCAAATAATAGGAGCTACTGCTTACATCTAACTTATTTTACTTCAAAATAGCCAAATACTTCCTAGTAACTCTTAGAAGGTCAGGTATGCAATATCAGGCACAGAAATTGATGTGTCATTCCAGGCGCACCTCATAAGGGTAGCAAATGTTCTCATAAGTATTGAAAAAATAATTACTGTATTTTGGTAAGATTGAGAAAATCACAATAGTAGGCTAAAACTGTAGATTTGTTTCATCCAACTCTGATTCCAGAGGAAATTCTGTGAGCTTTTTGTGTATACTGATAAAAAAAGAAGCTTTTCCAAGCATAAGGAATCCATTGCTGATGGTATACTGGACTAACACTTTTCTTAATGTAACAGCTTCTATTCCAGCCTATATTTAAATATGAAACATCCAGAGTTAAAGCTAGAAACCTGGTGCTCTAGATAAAAATTCTAATGAGATCCTAGCCTTCTGTATTAAGTAAATGAGGGAAGGTATGATGAATTCTCAACAGAAGATACATACACATGGAGGTTCTCTAACTATGAGGCAGATTAATGCAATTTCCCAGCCCACTGAAACAGAATATTACACTTAACATCCGCATGAAGCAGCATATGTAATAATGATACTAAATACTGTTGAGTTAACAGTTAACAGGTGTGAAAAGCCTTCTATTTTACATTGAAGTTTATACTGGATAGTGATAGCAATATGCATGCAGGTCTCACCATGGTGGTTATCAAATGGCAAATGGTCAGGGAAACATAATTAATTTATTTATTTGGCATAACTGCTATTATTTACTTTATTTATAGGGTTCCAAATAATAGTTTGGGGGATTTTTGGGAGGTTGGAGAGGGGTGGATAAATATAAGAGTACATACAATCTTTGGTTGCAGAACTGATGCATAAGTGTCAAATTCATCGAGCTAAGAACTGATTAAAGTGGTCAAATGACAACCTACAAAAGAGTACAGAAGGGCATGACTTAGAAAACTTCAGAAGGTCCAAATACCTATCCAATGACACCTTCAAATATTTTCAAAAGTTACTTAGATCTAAAAATCACATTCTTATTTCCTGAGTTGACCAGGTATGAAATATTAGTGCTTTAGTATCACTAGAAAAGATTGAGAATGCTTATAATAAAAAATAACAAAACATTTGAATTATCCTGTGTCAAGAAAGAGCATCACTCAGAGACTCCAGGTAAATCAAGTACACGAGAAGATTGTGTGTCTTTAAAAAGAGTCTTTATTATCTCACATACACTTCACGACCCAGAAAATGAGTAATACTACTTCTAATCTTTCTGAATAGAAGACTGACCTTGAAATAGGACTTAAAATCAGCAATACTTTTTCTTGTAAGTGCAAAAAAGACAGTGGGAAGTCATGTTCAGAGAAACTGGAATGCATCCAAAAAAATGACACTTCTGCAAGAAGCTGTCAGAGAACTACTGTTTTCACAAAAGAAACCTGGAAATCTTTAGATTTATACAAAGCAATGTGGTTGTCACAGACTGTTATAAAGTTGTAAGTGCTTTCAATTTTTCAGGGACTGAAAGTGTCCCCAAAAAGGCAAAAGTATGTATCAAAGAATTCATTATAAATACAAAAAGAAAGGATGAAACTGACACCAACTTTCTTCTAGACAAGGACTATCCATTATAACAAAGTCTACATGCAGTTTTTCAGGAAAGCATGCAGATATGATACCAACAATGTGCCCACTGTGCTAGATCTAAGCTGCTGGACAGATTTTGCCAAAGAGAATTTGGATACACAGTGCATCACTCATGAGGAGCATGCTTTTTGAATATTCAAAGCTAAAGTAATTTTACTTTAGGAGATCAAAAAAGGGACATTTAATTGGTTTATGATTTTTTTAGATGCTTTAATTTGCTGTATGTTTCAGAGAAGTCTATTTCACATAGAATTAAAGCCAAAGAACTTTTATCTTGCAGAATTGTTAATAAATTTAAAAGCAATTCATAACATTCTTGTACACTATAATGCCACAAAGAAGACTTCTTATAATTTAAAATAAGGGGAGCCAGCCCATTAAGCTCCGTCTTCCTAAAATTTCTACTACTTATGCCTTTTTTTGAGCAACAGATGAAAGCTTTGACCATTGCTTCTTGGTTTGCCATTGAAAATTTTTAGAAGAGTGCTCTGTTGCTAAACTATTAAGAATAGTAAAAATGACAATAAGTAGCCATTTAAAGATACATTGCCCTTCTGACAATCACAAATATTCGACCTTTCTGAAATACACAGAAAATGCTGTAATCAAAATATCATACTCTTTACCTAAAATTCCAAAAAATTTTTTCATCAAATTTCTCTTAAAAATTTAAAGCTGTTTCAAAATGTGAAATTATCATGAATAGGTAGAAAAGTGCTTGGAAGTCTTACAGCATAAAATAATATACACTGATGTATTCATCAGTACATGCTAAAATGCTTTACAATTGCTTATGAGCAAATTTTTTCACAAATTCACATTCACATGTTTGTATGAACAGAACTATAATGTTGATATTGTTTCATAAGTATATGGATGGAAAGCAAAATTTTAGATATACAGGACTTCTAAAAATGTAGCAAATAAGCTTTGTAGTGTAAATCACTGCTATTAGCAGTTCAATGCCCTGTGGAGTCACTGCAATCTGTGAAAAGCTTATCTAAATTGCCAGATCTTCTGTGATGTCCCTTAGAAAAAAAGGCAAATCTCCACTGTACTTCTGCTCCACAGCACTACGTCCTCTGTTTTTGCAGATATGTACAATATGTGTTTCATATTTTCAGACTGACTTGCACTTTTATTAGGCTCTTGGCTTTGAGTTGCTATTGCTGTGAGTTAAGTGTTTCTGTCATAGACTGAAGGATTTTACTCACTCCTCAGAACACCTCAACTCCTGTGGAGGTGTCCTTGTACAACTGCATAAGAAATGAGTATGTTCTAAAATTTGAACCAAACTTCTGTAAGGCATTCTTATTTCAAGCAGTCATTTGGATTCAAACACCAAAAAAACACACCAATGATAAATGCATTAATTTATATACACTCAGTGCTCCTATATAAGATGAATTGTTACTCCCTTCACAACTCTAATGAATTACATTTATTATGTGTTTTCAGTTTAAGAAATGTCTTTTCTTTTTGTCACACTAGGCCTTTGATGCCTATGACTAAGTCATAGCAATGCACAAATTTGTTCTTTCTAGGTTTACTCATTATAACTCTCCTGAAACTGCTGATCCCAGAAAAAAATCCATTGATTCATTGCACCGTGGAAGGAAAGCACAAATATATAAGAATACATTTTCAAATGAACAAATTGATGTCTGGATGTGATGAAGTAGTTTAATACAACATTCTACCATTTCAAACAGTACTAGTGAGAACCAAAAGAAGTGCACAAAATACATCCAGAAAGGCTACACTATAGGGTGCCAAATTCCTCCACAGCTTTTAGCAACATGCTGCACAAACATCTCAAACTTGGTATTGAGTAAACTATGGAAGTGAGGAAAATATTAATGCAAAATAGCAGCGCTATAAATCTGGGATTATTTTTTAGATTTTTTTTTTTTTTAATAATAGAAAAAGTGTTTTAAACCAACTTGGAGTGCTCAGTCATGTGCTATGGAAAATTGGAATTATTATAAAGTGAGCATGAATGCAAGTGGTTGCAGTATAAAAAGGGAGGTTGAAAGAGCTGTCTGACATGGTCTCAAAGATTTCAAGTAGTAATTCTCTTGTGCTATCTATCTGTATCCAGATAACCACATGGATTTGCTGGGATATTAACATATTTCTCAGCTGTACTGTTTTTTTTCTAAGAATGGTGGTTCAAGTAATAGTTAAAAATGCTATGTGAATATTTAGAAAGATGTAATCATTCTGATCCAGAAAAGAAGTAGAATAACTAGAGATTCCCAAAGGGAATACTGGCTTTTCTGCAGTGTTTTTTCCCCTGTCTCCTCCCTTCCTTTAGCCTTTTGATGATTTACACACTAGCTAAAATTCCCAGCAAAAAGAAACCATTTGAAGAACCAGTTTAGAATCAACCTCTGTCCTCCACTAAGGTGGGAGAAAGGTAATCAAGTCAGAGTTACAGGTTTTGGTCATGGTATTAAAACTGAACTTCACCTGGGAAGATCTCCAGGACTTTAATAATCCTCTACACTACGAAACCTTTTCTCTTCCCCACTGACATAAACATGGTTTTACATTCTTAGAGGAAAAGTGAGCACACAAGAGAGCACGGGGAGAGATGCTGGAGCTGCGTAAGGCTTCCTGTGTGACAACAGCACAACCGAGCAAAGGCAGCAGGTGACAGCAGCAGGTGACAGCAGCAGGTGACAGCAGCAGGCACCTCTCCTCTGGGAGCTGCAGGGGACCCTGCACTGCCCTGACTCTCTAGAGACATGTGCTGCTTACCGGGAGCTCAAATCACAGACCCCACTGAGGGGCGCAGCGGCTATTGGCCACTGCTCTGGTTCCAGGTGGACCCTGGTAGGGGAGCCAGTCTGAGATCCTATGAAAGTGAACGTGCATCTCGGAGGGAGTATGGGAATAATAAAATGGGCAGGTCTGCAATCCGAAAAGAATTTCTATTTTGCACTTATGGAGACTCTAGTATCAGCCTAGATCCTTTAAATTACAATATGCTCCAGACAATAAATTCAGATATTGAATTTCATGATGCTTACAGCATCTTCAATACCGTAACATTTTAGTACAAATTATATTGGCATACTACAATATACACTCTCATTAATAACACCCTTGGTACATGTTGTAGCATAGACTAATTTTAAACAATCTTACTCTCACAACTTTATTAATATCTCCTTTCTCCTTTCATAATTTTTTTTGGAACACTGATTATAAGATGTGTTTTTTTCTTGCAACACTTAGCAAAACACACCGCTAGTACTAAGTATACCTTTATTTTACAACTCCAAACTCTCCATTTTTTTGTGTCATTATATAGATACAATAAGTCTTTTTAATATATCTGGTAATCATACAGTAGTGGTAGGGAAAAAGAACATGTGAAATGACAATAAAATTAATTTGTCCAAAAGTTGTTGTTAAATCCCCTGGACAAGGCGTAAGATAGGCTGGGTTTTAAGCAGTGGAGGCTAGTATGAATTAATTCCTTTTAAAAATAGTTTCATTTTTTGCTTAAGATCTCCCAAAATAGGATACTTGCATGCATTTTGATAAAAAACTTAATTATTCCTTCAGGAAAACACTTGTTTCCTTAAAAGAAAAAACAAAACAACAAACAAACAAAAGAAACACCAAAAAACACCCTAAAACCGAAACAAAAAAACCTTGGGCTTTGGTTATTCAGACAGCATATCAAATTACTCTATGTTTCTCAAAATTTGGAAAATGCAATTAAGTATTAACATGCAGTTTATACAAAGATCTAATATCGACTTATCTCACAGGCAGATTGAAAGTTCTCCACAGTTAAAGAGTCCAAAAGCAGATGAACAGAAAAATCATGGCTAGGCAACAGCAAATTATGCAGGCAGAAAACATTCTGTCTGCTCAGTAAATACAATACTCACCTAAAGCATTAGTACCAAGAAATACTATGGCTTTTCTCCCTAGTATCTCTCCCAATTTTTAAGTTAACATATTTCACCTCTAAAAACTTCCCTGCAGTTCAGTGCAGCAAGTCCTCCTTGCCTGATGTGGAATACTGGTTTTAATACCAAGATAAAAGTAAAGGCATCAATGTGTAAATATTTCCCTTCTGCCTATAATCAGTAGGTGTAAGGTCTGAACCATGTGCTGCACTTCAGACTAAAACCTAAACCCTTAATGAAACTGCAGTTATTATTTAATGAGTTTGTCAGTCCACATGGGATGTCCTGAAATTGATGCAAGCTAGAAGCAAACAATGCCTTCTGTAAGTGCTACTGACATGATGTCCCACACTTGGTGAAGGAAAACACAGCAGAAGCAAGAAGTGAGGGACCTGCTGTGCCAGTTTCACCCCAAGGCAATCCCCCCCACATCTCTTTCATCCACTCTCCCACATCCTTTCCACTGGCAATATGCAACAACTTGGAATGAAACGGGGATTCAGGATGTAGTCCAGTCTTTAAAATATCCACAGCACAAAACATCTGTTACAAAACAGACAAACCACATTCAGCCTAAGCACAACACTTGTTTGATGCAAACATTCATAAAATACCCATTTTGTCTTATGCCTTACTATTAAAATAGAAACACAGTAAGAATATAAATGTGGATTGAAGTAGGGGAAAGATTTCCTAGAGTGTTTTTCTTTGAGATATAAGACTAAAGCACATTAACCTTTTTTTTTCCTTCCCATTTCTCATTCATTCCAGTTGTCACTCTGGACACTTGTATCTTTAGAAAAAGGAAAATTGTCAGGTCTTTACCAAGCTAGAATCAAAATGCAGTAGCTACCAGAGCTTCACTGAATGTCTTGACTCAGTATCCAACTCAGAAGGCTTCCATGTTAAGAGTTTAGGAGGAGGGTGAGAGTGGTAAAAAAAACCTTTGCAGACATTGACTGTATTTTCCCAGATTTTTAGAAAATCTGCTGCTCAGAAGACACAATAATTTTTATACTCTGGAATTCTGAAGGAGATGACACAAACCCACATTAACCACCTCTGAATTCCAGTCTGCAAGACTGCGGTTACAAGTACAGGAATGTTGTCTTCAGTTCCTTGCACTGGCACAGAAAGTGCTGGGAAGTAAATAGCTCAATAATTACGTATCAGGAAAGCCCCAAGTTGGGGGAAACAAGGAACACACACACAATTATCAGTGATTGCAGCTATTTATGCAGTGATGAGTCTAAACAATACCGAAATGATTAGAATAAAGTATTTGGTATTATCAGGCAATACTCTCTAGAGACACCCACATCAGAAACTCCCATTCAGGCTGCTCTTCCCAATCTTTATTCTTCTTTGTGCAAGCACTTCAAGCAAGTACAAACTTCTTGGGAGGTAATGAGCAATACAGAAACAATCCTGTTCTCTTTGTTTTACAAAACAAACTCTCTGTAAATTTCAACAGAATTTCCACTCTCACCAGAGGTCATTCAGTTTTAGGATCTATCAACAGATACATGCAAACAACCTACCAGCCAGCTAGTCTGAAAAATGCATTGACATCAGCATCTTTGAGATTACTGAAGGGCTTAATTTACACAAATACAGGGACGCATGAAGACTCAGCAAGTATCTCCTCAAACATATTTCATCACGTTATATATAAATATATAATCTCCAGTAAGCAAACAAGTCATAGACAGAGCCTTAGATATGTCAATAAGCATTAGAAGAATTACTCTGTCTTATTTTACAGTTTTGTATTAGTTGTGCTTTACCAGAATTTAAGGCATTTTCCTCCCCACAATCAGGAGAGGGAATTGTTCATTCTGTGTGGAAGAAAGTAAGTTTATACTCGTGATTGAGGCTACTTCAAGATTTCTCTGTCCCATCTTAGGAACTGATTTTTATTATTTTATGATCATATTTAATAGCAAGCACCTTTATGAGAGGTTTTATCAAAAAAGTTTGAATATTATTTTTGATATGTATATATATGACTTTCATATCCATTTGAAAGACAAGAGGCATTATGTAAGATTAATAGTCCAAAATAGCCATTAGTCAGTGATACAACTCTAATGCAAGTCCTTCCTCATATAAGCTCACAATATAAGGAATTGACAGCTCCCCTCTAAGACAGACAGCAAGATATACCATATTAACATTGGGCTTTATGAGCATTAATAGTAGCAAATAACTTTCACAGTGTAAGCCAGAAAGGAAAAGCAGCATTCTTTCACAGTCTGAACACATTTGTTTAGTTAACCATTTCCAGTTCCAGTTCCAGTTTCATTTCCACTGCACAGCAGCAGCAAAAGGTGCTGCCTGCACCACGGTAAGACACAACTTTTTCAATGGACCATCCCATTGAGTCCTTTTTGCCTTTGTTCAATGTCTGCACTGCATTAGATGTTTTTCGTTCCTCAACAAGCACCATTATGTGCTTTTCTTCAGAAATTCCAAGCCTAAATCACATTTTTATATGCAGTTTCCAGTTTCACAGCTTCACTGAGTGGTCATGTTCAAACAGGCTACATTGCTCTTCTGAAATTTTAAACTGTCTTGTGAAATTTTGGCCAACGCTAAGGGCTCACCTTGTTAAAAATTGTATCTATGTAAAGCTTCCTCTGCTGAGATGCAAACAAAATTGCAACTTAAAACCCCCTTTCCCTAGTGAAGTCCATTTCCAGAAGGAACAGAAAACCAGTTACGCAGCCATTTGTCTTTACAGGCGTTTAGTGAACACCTCAAATATATTCTGAGCAGCGCCAAGGGAAGATCACGTTTTCAACACGTAAGTAAAGGCACCAAATAAAAATATATGGATTTATGTGAAACAAGACCAGCAGACTGTTACAACATTCCAAGAGATAGCTGGGGCTTTTTCTCACTTTAAGTCATACACCTTTAAACAATCTGGCACTTCAATTTTTTAATTTTTTTTTTTTTTTAATTAAGCGATGGAGAAGATACCCCTATAGGTTTGGGAATTTTTTTCCCTGCAGAATGTACAACAAGAATACAAAGTATGATTCTCTGAAGCACATTCTACCAGGGACAAGGTGGAGCCGGGAAGATGAGCAGGAGCACGTGGGGCGGCCGGGCCTCACTCTGCAGTTTGTGCAAGGCTGCGGTTTCCAGGTGTCCTTTCTGATGGCAGGGAGGCGCGGGAGGGCCCTGGAGCTGCTGCCCAGTGCCCCCACGGGTGCCCCGTTGGCTCCTCTCTCACCCCGCACCCGCACACTCGCTCCAGGTTCACTCACCGGCGCTTCCCCGGGTTTCCCGCAGCACAGTCCCGGCTCTCTGGTTCCGCAGGGCCGCAGGAGCGGCTTGAGCTGGCGCAGTCCAGGAGCGAGCCGAGCAAAGGAGCCCGGGCGTGCACGGGCTCAGGGCCCCGCTCTGTGGCCCTGCGCTCCGGCCTGTGCCCCAGCCCCTCCGCCTGCACGCAGCACCGCTCGGCTGCCTTTGCTGCCCTCGAGGCTGGCACTCGGTGGCTCCTGCTGTGTCTCCCAGGGTCCATTCCCACAGCTGGCACCACCTCCGGCGTGCCCCTTGTTAGGCAAAGAGGTGGCGATTCACGGCCTCTTGTCGCCAGCTCCCACCCAGAGCTCGAGCTGCACCTCAGTCCCCAGCTTGCAAACCGAGCTACCCGCACCACTGGACTCCTCTCTAATTTAATTTTTTTATTATGGATGTAACAATCCCATAGGCACTTGAGCAGAAGGGATGCCACACATAAGGTAGTTAATTTTACTATCAGGTTTTCACTATTTCTGCTTTGAAGCGCTGCTGACTTTTGGACTAAGCTTTTCTTTGACCAGGCTGATGTGTAATGTGACTTCGGTTGCTGAAGAACATGCCACTAGATAAATACAAGTTATAAACAGATACATTAAATTTCTTTCATGGTAAGTAAATGTTAGAAAACAAAAGAGAAGGCTAAATGGTATTCATGCCTATCTTTCTGTGAAATAACAGAGCATGAGATGCCAGGACTTGTCTCACTGCATTTTACATTTGCCCTTCCAAGTGCGCGGAAAATCACGCAATGAAAGCAGTGTCCATAAAGGAGACAGAGGAGTCCTGCAACTTTATTTGAATAAACAGAGCCCACTCGGTCACACACCCGCGGGGCTTTCTCCCTCAAGATTTCGCAACCTCCTTTCCCAAATTCCCTGCCTCCTGTTGTCCTCTTCCATACCCTTTGCCTGAGGCACTAGGAAGGTGCCGCCTTCCCGGACCGCCTACCACATATTCCCTCTTAAACATGTCACTTTCCCCCAAGTTTCAAAGCTCCAAAGTTCCCCCAAGCTCAAAGGCTCAGAAACTCAGGCTTGTGAGAACACTGTCTATTTCAGAAGTCAGCGCTCTGTAACAAACCTGCTGCTTGAAGCTGGTACCGACATTAAGATCCATTGCAAGGACATTAACACCCACAGCCTCACCCGTGAAATTGATTGCAAAGACATTAACACACATATTCCAGGACACTAAGCAACGTCAATGAGCAAAGCTGTTCTCCAGACCTTGCTTTGAGGAGCCCGGGATCACAACAGATCTGCTTTCCAGGCAACACCATGCTGACAGCTTCTCCATAAACAGACATGCTCCACTATGTGCAGAGTTGGATGATGGATAGCTTTATTACCAAAAAAATGTTTCCGTCTAGTACTTCTTTTAGAGCCTTGGACTCTAAATCAGGTCATTTTCTGTGTATTTGGGGATTGCCATACACAACAAAAAAGCAGACCAGCCAAGAAATATCTGAAACTACATAAAGAGCAGCAACTGGTGGTAATGGCATGTGAAAGAACACTCAGAGAACAGCAAGATGGTACAGGTATGCACAGAACATTTATCCTTAATTATGAAACAGCTTATTCAGAAATATGAAACTACTGAAAGTTATGGAGTGTGCCCATACCACCAAAGCTGTTACTTTCTTTCCCTAGCAGTGCTTGTTATCCCTTTTGTTTAGAAAAACATTTTAGAATGTACAGCATCTCTTTGTTTTGTATTGTTGGTAGTACAATGGATTCTTGTTTGAACAGCAATCACTAAATGTTTTTACAGGTCAAATAATGTTTGAGGTTATTTTTAAAGTGAAAACTATTCACTTTCCTGTTCCGTTCCTTATTGAGATTAAATAGGTTATAAACAAAATTAAATTGAAATAAACT
>JANRGV010000094.1:41583415-41641388 GCA_024734035.1 Alethe castanea | reverse complement strand
AAAATAAAACGAATCTTAATGTGTTTCAATTGACATGCTTAGTTGTTTTAATGTTGATCTACTTTAAACTGAGTTTGTTAAGAAAATGTATTTTGAGATTTAACATTAATCATTTCAGCAACCGCTAATCAATTAAGCTCATCTTCAGCGGAGAACCTTTTGCTCTGTTAGCCATTAACTCATCTCAAAGTTTAAAACTGAGCTCTGTATTCTTGTCAAATTTCTCCCATTGATAAAAGAGCTGCAATTTAACTGGCTATTTTTCTGAAGAAATCGAAGTAGAATCAATATAGCTCTTTTACAGATTGGTTGAGCCTACAGAAATAAAATTTCAGACCTGGCACCAAAGCCACCAGATTTTTTTCAAAATCAAAGATGTGAAAATTAAAGTGAGACAGAAAGTTCTTGTTTTAAAATTAGTTGTTTTTTAATCTTAGCAATTTCTAGTTCCTGAGCCCATAGAATATGCTGATACAAAGTATTGAAAAATTCACAAACTGAAATCTAGCATTATTTTTTTAAAACAGAAGATATGATTTATTACAGATCCAAAATTGTCATTAACTACTGTCTGCTAGAGTGCATATCCTCAGCCATTGTGAGCAGGAATACCAATACCCTGGCTGAACTAAAACAGATCCATGTGAAGCTTAATAGCCCTGTCACTTTAGATAAGTTAAGTAAGTTCTACAGTTGAAAATATAATACGTGTCTTTTGGAGCATGTACATTTGTTTGAACTTGTATCAGATAATGAATTAGAAAAATCATGTTTTTGCATATCCCCACACCTACACTGGAAATGTGAGCAAGGATGTGGGATCAACACCTCTTACCAAGAACATGAGTTACCAGAGAGGAAGAAAAAGCTGCCACTGCTTGGTCTCCAAGTAACTGTGGATTTGGCTCTTTTTCTTTCCCAGGCTTCTCAGTCAGGCTAGCTTATGTAAATTTGATGAGGTACAAAGGAATATCAAATCTATTTTCTGTCAGTCAGTTAAAAAAAATCATTGTAAGATAATATGATGTTTGGGTCTTTACTTTTGTGCTACAGCTTGTGTCATTATTTTTTCTTTTTGTTTTTGTTGTGCTTTGCTTTGTGTACTCTGAATAGATCAGCACAGTTCCATGCCCATATTCCAGTAATCCATCCACACACTTATGTGAGGGTTGAGCATTTTACAGATACACTCATGTCTCACACAACTGAGACTTTGAAAAGTAACTTTAAGTAAACTCAGCATTTTCAGGCAAGGCTTAAGAATATCTCTCCTCCAGGTTTCTTCCAAGCCCCAGGTATGAAATAATTATGATCTTCAAAGCTGCTAATTGTGCTGTCCACAAACAGAGGATTATGCTCTCTGGTGGAGAATAAGCAGCAGGAGCAGACAAACAACTTCCTTTTCATGCAATTACCACTAATAATGAATAGGTACACAGAAGGACTAGATGACTCAGAGGGTTTTAAATTTAAATTATGTTACAAGGAGGACTGACTTTGTTTCTGTAATGATCAAACTCATTAATACCTCAAAACTCAAGAATGTGAAAATATCTTTTCTTCCAATTCTTCCTAGACAAATGTCCATCTTTCAAAAAATGAACTCAAACTCCCAGAAAAAAGTATAGAAATTGCCCTTTTAGCATCTTTTAAACATTGACATGACTGATACATGATAAAAATAGCTCCTTTAGGTCAGGACCGGTCTTAAGTACTTTGAAGAAATTGATCTTTCTCTACTTAAGCCAGTCTTATTTTCAGAAAGAAAAGTATTTCAATATCCAACAGAAAAAAAGAAAACAAAAATTTTCGGTATATAAAACCAATTTTTTTTCCAAAATGAGCACTTAAAGATTATGATTAAAAATTGCCATTTTTTTTCTTGTAGAGGTAAATACTGTTCTATTTGCACAAAGCTCTTTCCAGAAAAGTTCCTAACAACTTATAAAAACAAACTGAAAAATCAGAAACAGAAATCTCAGACTTATACTCTAAGCATAATGTTTAAACATTTAAACATCCATGAAAAAGAACAGCAGCTTTCAACAGTGCTGTGAAGGCAGTTATGGGATATATAATTTAGGCAGTTTCAGAGGTATTCTGGAAACAGAACATTTTAGTTATGTAAAATGTGGATGACAGCATCTGAAGAAACCAAAATATATGTAAGTTCTAATTGTACGCAAGACAGACAAGGAATGGCAGTGGAAAAGAAAATTCACAAAAAGTAGAGCTAAAATTTGATGAAATTTTACAGAAATAGAATCAGCTGTTAAAAATTTGAAACATTTTCCAAATGTCCTTTGCAATTAGCCTTTTCTCTGTTTCTCTCTTTTTAAAGATACTGATTCTGTGCTTCATATCTGATCACAGAAAATTGTTGCCTTTTCACTTAAAATAAGAGCTTAAGGCGGTAGTATCTCTGTTTCAATATTAGACCCAGGTTCCTGGGTCCACAACTCTTCTGATTCAAGTGAAAAAAAAAAGTCAAAATAATCCAATACAAGTAGCATGAAAAGCAGCCCTTAAGACAGACTCACTGACAACTGAAACTCATTTTGGAGATCCATTTTCTAATCCTGGACTCTAACTTGACTCGATACTTAACTTTCTTTGCTGAATTTTGCCTAAGAATTCTGTGGAGATGGCATCTACTGCCACAGAGATGCCATGAGACAGACTGTACCTTAAGTCCTAGAGATTCTCTATGTGGGCTTGTTTAAAAAATAGAGGGCATTCATATATATTTTTTATTTAATTATACCCAGAACAGACTTGTGGTGTCAATATTAAGAGAATATCAGAGGACAAGGTACTTTATCAAGTAATTCTATAATCCAGTCAGCTGTGCAGGTCATTTGCCATATAGATTCACACCAATATTTGAGTTACAGTACACTATTTATTATATCATATTCGTCTGGAAAACCTGTTTGACATCACAAGGTTGTTCAACAAAGTGTACTTGCTCTGGAGCTCAGCAATTTGCATACTGATTCACTCATCTTTGTTATTTTAACAAAATAAATATAAGGACTCTTATTGCAAAAACTTTTCAGAGTATAATTTGAGCTGCTCAGTGAGCTTGTTGCAGGCAGAGCTCAGAGGCCCACTGATGGCAGGGGACCATCCAGGCAGAAATGCAGATGATCTGGGTCAAACTATATTGAGTTACCAATTAATACAGCTTTTCTGGTCAGTGCAATTTTGTTTGTCTAATTGCAGGGATTTTACAAGAATCTCAAAGGGAATAAAGCTCCCAGCTACCATTAGAAATCAATATCAGCAGAAATACTATTAACAAGGAAGCTTTTAAAAAAAACCCCAACACACAACTCAGTTAAGCTTCAAGGACTACAGTCTCTCATATATTAGTCTCATCACGATGCACTGCTGAAGGCAGAGAGCGACCAGTGAAAGTTGCACCCTCTTGCATTGCAGAAGAATGTGGCCTGTGAGATTAACATTCAGCATCCACCCAAACTTGTCTTAATCACTCCTTAATTTAGACAGCTTTTAAGTTGGTTATCCCTTCACTGCATCTGCACTGGATGGAAATGAGCAGCGAGGAGTGGAGAATGCCTGACAAATCCATGCACATTCAAGAAGTCGATTAATATGTAATACAGCTTGCAGTAATACCTAAGTAATTCTTCCATTATGAACTCAATCCAATTCTACTATTTGATTTCAGAAATGAATTTTGAACACAGGGCCTGTTTGACTAAATGTATCCTCATTTTCCTATTCTTTCCTATTTAAATGCTGAGTGACACAGTTCTGTTTGGGAAAGCAGTGATTTCATTACACCAACAGAGGGAACTGCCATTCCAGCAAAGTGACAAGAACCAAATTGACCTGAAAAAAAGTATTCCTTCCAAGACTGAAGAGATCCACATGAGGAATTCAAGTAAAGTGTCACTCTCAAACAATGACGACAGGATTACAAAAATCTAATTAGCTGTTTCATTAGCTGAATCCTATCTGTGGAGACAGCAAACAATGGATTTTTGGAAGCTGTCCATCCATTTTTAATACAGGCACTGTCATGGACATACTGGGTCTAAAAAATTTTCTTCATTGCCTCTGTTTGAGGAGTGAATTCAGGGAGGTATTTCAACTGCTTTGCTGGAAATAGTAAAGATTTAAAGGTGCAATGCATGTCTAGAATCACACATAGCCTGCATCCTACTGAAACAGTCTTCATTTCCTACTTCCCTACATCATTTAATTGATTGCACTTCTTTTTCAGTCTGTTTGGACTGCACCAGAAAAATCTTCAGACCTAAATACACATACTCAAATCTCCTAACAAATAAGTCTAATTAAGATTAATTGAACTGTTGGAGGTAAATGAAGATAGCATCCACAAGAGACTACTAATTTTTGAATTACTAAGTCAGAGGAGGCACCTCTTCCTTCCCCTTATCAATTTCAATAATTTCATTTCCATTAAAAATTCCATTAACCCATCAATAAAATAGTTATGATGGAAGCAAGCACTGAATTTGCGGGCTGGAATAGCAGGGATATTTCACATGAATATATATACATATATAATATATATGTGTGCATATATGCATATATAGGGCTTTCTCCACGCTGGACTGTCACTATTTACCTCTTTTATTCAAGGGCTCCAGGGTACTCCAGAACTTGGTTCATCCAGTGCAATTTGTGGTTGCAGCAGCTTTTGAGATTAACAATGTAGGCTCAAGTCAGGCCAACATCTCTTGCTCCCTCAGTCAATGCTATTTTCTTTTCAAAGCACTTAAGTGCTGCCAATACCACCAGTAAAAGATAATTCTGATATTCCAACTTAAGACCCTTGATCCATTCACACCATAAGCAAACTAACCTGCAAAACTTTACTGTTTGAAAAGTAGGAAACAAGGACTAATTGTCTTTACATCTACAAGACAGAAGAAAACCAGGGGAAGATGCTGCTACAACCTTAGTAATATTCACTTTTGTGCTAGAGTAAGCCCTTCCACTCCAGAATTTAAAAGCTTAACACCACAAGAGGAAGTATTTTCTCAGCTGAATACCTCTGAACATTGTTTGCCTATAAGTGGAGACCATCAATACCATCAACTTGCCTGTTCTCTTCGTACTTAACCCGGAGAGACAATGATCAATGTCATTTTTTTTCCCTTATATTTCCAAGCAATAAGAAAAACTCAGATACATCGAACTGAAGATAATAGTCCAGGCTGCAGCAGCATTAAGGCTACTAAGGCATTTCAAATAGATCCCAGAAGAAAAAACCGCTACGGACCTAAAAGCAGTAACTGTGAACTAAAGTCAAATGCTTAACTTGTCAGTAAAAATTCACCAAACAACAGGAACACAGAAAAAGTTGAACAGCATTCATTTTGATGAACTCAGTTTGTATTGCTTCATTCTTTCATGAGATTCTATTATAGACATTACAGAGAACAGTCCTACAATAACAAGTCCTGTAGTTTACAAGTGAGAGCAGGATCCAGCCCAGTAACTCCTCTGGCTTTACAGTGCAACCAGAAGCGGAAACTCTGTTTTGGAAAGAAAAGCAATCTGATAAGCCTTTCAGGCAGACCAGCTATTGAAAATGCATGAAATCTGAGTGTGCTTTGTCCTCAAAAAACTGTAATGTGAAACTTTGCCGTGCCTAAATCTTTGGCAGAATGCTTAACAGAAACCTCTTCAAGACACATATAAATATAAATTCAGTGGTGATTTATGTGCCCAGGAGTGAAATGTCATACTCTGTTTTTATTTTTTCAGTTCTCAGAACCAAGTCTAAAGATAAAGTCTTTCTCTGAAGATTTGGGGAGATTTATATCTTATAATGATAATTAATAATAGAGAACGCATTAAGCAATGGACTGACTGCCCATGGACTGAACATATTGCAGGATTCATGGAGCCAAGCAGAAAACAAGCAAAGGGTGTCTGTTTAGGACTTTCATGTGGCATTCTCAATTTTGGTTGTTGGCTACAAGGTTTTTCATCTTTTTTGTACAATCATTGTCAAAAATGCAGACTGGGAAAAGAACCTGAACAGATTTGGACCCTTGAAAGCAGCTTAGTAGCATTTGTTAAGGAAGTTTCCCTGAACTATGAAGGGACATCTCTATGTTAATCTGCACAGCTTATTAAAACTGGTGCAGTGCCACAGAAATAGTCTGAGAAAGCTGGAGCTGGGTAACACAGTGTCTTGTGTTGCAATACAGGATGTGAGCAAAAGTATGTATTCTATCATCATCTGTTGAAACCAGGTGGGGAAGTGATCTTTATCTCCACCTAGATATGTGATTTAACATATTATAAATTCTTCCTTCTTCCCTCTGCATCCTGAGAAAGCAGGTATTGACTGGATTTGTGCAATGTCCTTCATATTAAAAAGAAGGCACAGAGACAAGGGACAAACCCATCCTAGAGAGGACACAAATTACAGGTCCCAACTGAAATGAAAAACATCACTACCTGACAATTTTCTTCGGATAGATATTCAAGACTTGCTGCTTTCATTTGGGCTGATTTACTATAAGTCAATATTGTCAACATACTCCTCTTGTTAATGCCATTACCAGTTCAGTTGTTTGGATATTTTTAAAGTGACATAATTTTGATATCTTACAATTCAAAATAGCCAGCATATAAAGAGTTCCCAAAGACGCAGTAATGCCTGTCAGGCCTACATGCCCACTGAAAAGTGCAGAAGCTTTTCCACATAACCATAGAATACATAGAATCTCCTCAGTAGAATACAGGAGAATATGTCTCTGTTTTACCCGAGGCAGAGTCTGCTTCACTGAAAGAATACAAGTTAACTTGCCATGTTGTGCCATTTGTATGTCCTTCATTAGATACCAGTACGGGCCCTGTGTATATCAATGAGATGCCACAGTAAAGTATTCTAACTTTGCAGGGTTATCTTGGTTATACAAGGCTCTTAGTAAACTAACAAAACTGAACTGGAGAAGTGAGCAGCATCTTTTAATTATAAGTACCTTTCAGTACTTTTAACTGTCAAATTTTTCAATTATTCCCTGGGCATTGAGTAGACAGGACAAAAGCATATTATTCTTACTCTGCAACTCCTGAATATTTTCATCCCAGTAGTTTAGCCCTTTGGCAGTCAGTTTAAAGAAAAGTAAGGGGAGAGGTTTAAAAATTAAGTGGAAAATAAAATATTGATCTACCTTGGGAAGAATAAGAAGAAAAAAAAAGGAAATAAAACCCCACTCCTTCAAATTTCGTCATCAAGCCAAGCTGGGAAGTTATGAAGCATTTATAGAGACAATCAGAGTTAATTTAATTTCAGATACTCAGAAGCATATACAAATGATCCTGCTAAAAATACAGTTCCCTTTTTGCCTGTAATAATACTTTCCCAGTCCTGTACCTATCTAAAATGAAGAAATTCACTCAGTGGAAGGAAATGAACCCACAGCTGTGATTTCAGCATTCTCATCTACTGTCATGTTAACTTCAGAGTTGAGGTCAGAAAGTATTCTTCAGTTTGTCAAAGGGAAAAGTAACAAAAAAAGCCCCCAAAGGAACCAGGCACTTTCTGCAGAAGGTTGTTAAGAGAAGCAGAGCCATCAGTCAGAGTATTTGAAATGAAGATTGCAATCGAATTACTAGTTCCCACAAATGTTTCAGTTCATAATCAAATTAGCAGCTCAAGGTTTAGACAGTGAATTAGAATAGATTGTCTGTGCAGTCTTCATAATTTTTCATTCCTTCCTTTTATTTAGGAGATAATAATTAAATGTGATTTGAAATTGTATGTAATACAGTACTGCTTACATTTCATGATTCTTAACAAGAATAACTAGATCATCTGGTATTATTTGAAACCACACTACTATAACCTCTATTAAACTTTGGTGGAAGGGGAAAAGGAAAAAATGAAGAAGAGAAAGTTGAATTTGTCTGTTTATTGGAAATCAGAATGAAATTCTCTTTAAACAGATACATTCTATTTTTATTGCCTTAGTTATCTGGGGAAATCTCATTCCATGCTTCCTCTACCTTTCACTAAAATAAGATTTGCTAAAGAAATTTGCCAAAGGTTCCAATGGCATTTGTTTGGTGACAAAAATGTACTGTGAAAATGAGATCTCAGGGAACTGAAGGAAATTGACAAGACTCTGAAGTAACACAGGATGGAAATGTACCATTAGTTAGAAATCTGAATCACTTCTAATACCACAGCACAACTGAATAATTAAATCTACTCCAAAACTCTCTTGAGTGCTGGTTCTTCAGATGCTGGAGTTCACTGACACAGAGGAGGGATGGAGGAAGGAGCTGCTGGCAGCAGAGCTCCATAGCTGCCAGCTGTTACTCTGAAATCAGTGGCTGGCCATGGGCACAGGAGCAGCAGATCTGGAAACTGCCTGGTCTTTTATGAAATATTAAAAGGAAGAAAGTAGAAAGGGACACAGGAAACTATACTTATATATAAATATATGATTTAAAATCAACCCTAAGCAGACATTTTCTCTGAGGTAATTAGGTCTGAAACAAACAGTAGTCCATAGCTACTGTTAAAATTCTGATTTCTTCATAGACCGATCTGTATGAAGCGGTCTTTTTCTTCTAATTTGTATGACAACACCATGCTCTTTGATAACTTTACTGAAGCTCTCATATCTGCTTCTTTTTCTTAAAAAAACGTTCCTTTATTGAATGATAAGAAGGATCACACTGAGAAAGAGATGTTGCTATTAAGATTTTTGGAAAGAAATGTAGCAGGCCTTGAAAGTGATCCTTTTAATTCATGCTGCTAAATTGAGGATTAGCCTTCATTCTTTTTCTATTTCTAATTCTTTCTTTCAGCTGCCATATATTCTAAAGAACATAAAACCAAAGTTAGAATTGGTCTTTTTAATAAATGACACACTCTTTTACTAAGTTCTTCTATCTTTGGTTGAAGAGTGACTGCCAATGTCTCTCTCCATAAGAGAACAGGGCAGATGGGCAGAAAGGTGAGCAATGAATATGTTTTTGTTGTAAAAATAGGCAAGTCTTAAAATATAAATGCTTAAAAGCAACATGAGGATTCGTTCATGAATTCAGGATACACTATTTTTTTTGCCCCTAGAAAGGAGCAAAGCAAAGAACACTGATGTTTTTTAGTCTTACCCTTCTCCCCTAGAAGCAGCCTGTGGATTTTTTTTCTTGTTACACAAGCATGTCAGTGTCCTACTTTAGCTTTGTCAGACATACTTGCTTGCTATTACAAATGCATTGTAACAGAGATTCTGAGTCTGCATCATCGGTTATCTTTTCCTCTTTGTAGATTTCCTCTCATAGACTCAGAGAATGCATAGTTTACAATTTTTACCTTTTATTTTTGAGCTCTTCTTCTGATATTTACAGAAGAAGGTGGCTAATTATGTTTGTGGTTATTAGTTATCTTTTTTTCTTTCTGAAAATAGATGAATAAAAATACAATGAAGAAGCCCTTTTATCTGATAGATAAAATCATAATAAGATCCAGTGATTGAAAGATAGATCGTCCGTGAATGATAATCATAATCTTTCATTCCTTTCTTTTATTTAGGAGATGATAATTAATTGAGATGGTATGTCATACCCAGCATAACAAGTTAAAAGTGTTTAAATTAGAAGTAAATATTTCAATTGACAATAATAGCTCCTTAACATTGTGAAGAATCAAATATTATTAGAGCTTAATATGTGAAGATTATTTCTTTGTGATTTGAGATAAATTATCAGAGACATGATACATTTCTAGGAGATGGCCTATAGTTTGTCCACCAGTTGTTGACTTCTTTTCACATATTAAATATTAAGTAGCAAAGACTAATGTCCTTTTTTCAAGAATTACCACTTAAAATACTAGTGCTTTCATAATCATAATACTATCAAATATGCCCCTTTCAATTAACCAAGCTGTGGATTAACAGTGTTAGAGATTCAGAAACATATTAATTGTTTGCATGGTAGAGTCAAATTGGATCTGACAAGGTTTAATAGCTCAGCTGTATTTCATGGCAGAATAGCTATGGTTTTCCTAGGGTATGAAGAACAATGAATCAGTGAATCCTATTATTCCTGTGCTGATTTCCTGCTTGACCAGCTTTGGTATCTCTATGTCATGTTCCTAAGTTTTCTGCAAAACTGAGGTAGAATGCCTGAACAAGGTCTACTGTCAACGTGGATCCAAGTTCTACCTGGGATCTAGCACAGCTGCAAGTTCTTGACTCAGACTTCAGGAAAATAGCAAAATTGTAGCAAGGAACTATGAGAAAGTACATGTTAGATCCATACAAAGAAGTGTGTTGGTTTTGGCCAGGATAGAGTTAATTTTCTTCAAGTGGCTAGTATGGGGCTGTGTTTTGGATTTGTGCTGAAAACTGTTGATAAGAGATGTTTTGGTTATTGCTGAGCGGTACTTGCATAGAGCCAAGGCCTCTTCTGATTTCTGTACTGCCACACTGGGGGTTTGGTGTGCTCCCATGGGGAGGTGGGAGGAGATACCCAGGACAGGTGACCCAATCTGACCCAAGGGATATTCCAGACCATAGGACATCATGCTCACTATATAAAGTGTAGGGAAGAAGGAGGAAGGGGGAGACGTTTGGAGCTGTTGCATTGGTCTTCCCAAATAACTATTAAGTGTGATGCAGTCCTGCTTTCCTGGGGAAGACTGAACCACTGCACATTAAGCAGTGAGTTAATTCTCTGTTTTGCTTACTTGCACGTCTAGCTTTTCCTTTATTTATTAAACTATCTTTATCTCGACCCATGAGTTTTCCCACTTACCCTTCTCATTCTCTCCCTGCTCTCTCTGGTGGGGGAGTGACATGATTTCTGGCTGGAGTTGAACCATGACAGGGAGGTAGGACCAAAGACAGGTAAAAACAAGAAGAGCATTGTGAGCAACTCAAGCATTCAGCAGGAACTATGTGATCAGAAAAAGTTATCAAAGTGTTAAAGGAAAAAATAGGGATTAGGCAGAGAGCAGCTCAGCGATGTCAAAGCTCATTTTGATGCAAGGAGCAAAGAAGTCTCACTTTTGTCCACCTAATCCATGAAAACTTGGTGAACAATAAATTACATTTACTATAGGAGTAGTGAACATTTAGTGTTTAGCAGCTTGTTCCTGTAGCTACATGATGTGTTGTAGAATCCAGTAGCTGTTTGGTATTTTTAAATTATGTGTCTCTTGCACATGGTTTTGTATATGCTCAAAAGGAGCCTGAAGTGGGATGGCTGCAATATGTTTTTTTCAGATCAGTCTGGTGTCTTTTGCACATAAAATTTGGTGCTGCAAGCTCAAAGATAACTAAACACCTCCATAGGAAGATGTAGAAACAATACAATTGGACCAATCCAGCACAACAATCTGGTAAAAAATATGGAATATTCAGTGTAGGAACATATAGGTACCTCATTTAAAGTGAGTTCACAGTCAGAAAAGTCAATCAATGCTGAGTCTGAATAAGTAAATCCTGTTATAACATATGAAGTTAGGTTGAAAAAGTGCTCCCTCCCCTTCATGCCTGTGTTCACCATATTAATTGGCCTCTGAGGCATCTCAGACTCCAACAAACCTGTTTTGTCAAATAAATACCCAGCACAGTATGTACTGGAGAAGGGTAATAAAGCAGCTCTGAAATAAGGGTTGGTAGAGAAGGGAATGTGAGCATCATTCTTCAGAATAACACATGGACACCATGTCTCAGGTAGAAAGCTTGTGGCAAATATGAAAATAGGCAGGAGATATCCACAAAGGTGCAATTTTGTCATTGATAAGCTTTGTTGTCTCTTTGTGACAGGTTAGTGACACTTCTAATGGAAATAATAATTGACTGACTCTAGTTAAGTAATGAATATTTGCATTTTTCAAAGCTGAGCATGGTATATGACCAAAGAGATTCCTACTGAAATTCATCAAAAATTCAAGACTAGTTCTACTTTCAAAACTTGCCCTTATGGGTCTTAAAAATAAGGCAATATGTTCTAAGGACAAAGCCACACTCTTCTGACTTCAGTCAGAGATTTGACATTATTTCAGGGAGAGTTCTTTGATAAAGATTCATGTTTTAATCTCCAACAGAAGAATAAATGCAGACAGATCAGTAAATAGATTTTTTAGGCTGTATTTAAATTACATATTTATTTTGTTCCTCAGAGATTGAAATGGCTTCCTTGGAAATGTTCCAGTATGTTATGCAAATTTATTTTTAATGTATTTTATGTAATAGCAGAACAATAGGAGTGAGAGATGAAAAAGACCTATTGGGCCATTGTATCTATTTTTCTGCCCAGACAGGATTGTTTCTATAAATGTTACTGGCCATGGGCAAAGTAAATCAAAGTATATTAGAACAATTCCTTTTCTGAGTGTACCAGCTTCTGGCCATAATCCCTGTTTAAGGTCAGAAAATAGTTACCATTCGATCAAGAGAATCATTTGCCACCCTTCCTATTTTTTTCTTCCTTTTTTATTGCCTGTTATTTATCTGAGTCTATATTTGGATCACATTGATCAAGAAAGAATAAATTTAGAGCTGACTATAAGGACTGACAGCAAAGAGTTTAATGTGTAAAAGAAGTAGGAGTATAGTGAGGAACAAAGTATTTGTTTCCCAGTTGCTGTATACAATTGAGTTTTAATTGATTTCAAGCTTAGTTCTTTAGTTAAATAAAGTGCCATTTAGCCTGCTGCACCCTTGCCAGCACTTACTGCATATTACTATTCTCAAACCTCTTCAGTGCAAGTAAGCTGCAAGTAAAGGTGTGCTGAGTAAGGTTTTTGGGCTTTGCCATAAGCAGTGTTACATTTTAAAGCAGAAGTGGAAGGAAAAGGAATATTATAACAACTCGGTGTGCTCAAATGCATCATTTTTTCTTAGTAGAAGGTTATCCAGCTGTACTAAGACCCGGTGTTCTGGGCCCCACAGCAACCCACACAGCAGTCTGTTAACAATAGGCTGTTTATCACCCTTGAATTAGCTCTGAATGATCTGTGGATCAGGGAAATTCTCTATCTGCAAGTCTGTTTATGAACTCTGAATCTCAGAGGCTGTATCCAGACCACTGAATTAAACCCAGAATTGTCACCAGACCAACAGCCACAGAACAGAGCATTCCTATGCCAGTAAACTCTTAGTCTTGGGTGGCTGCATCCACGTTGCTTACTGCAGTAGTCACCCTAATGTTCTGCCTTCTCCTATCAAAAGTCTTCAAACCTATCTTATTTTCATTGAAATTAGTGCCAGAATTCTTATCCTCTTCCTGAAGTGCTTTTTTTCATATCAACATTGAAGCAATCTCCTTCCATAGTTAGACAGTACAACAGTTAATTAATTGTAATGTGCAATACTCTATTTACTTATTACCCATTCAGCTACTTTCACTCATCCATCAAATACCTAAAAAAGCCCTGCATAAATATCTACAACATTAAAATAGATTTAAAAGGCCATATTAATTGCTGTAAAAAAGTAGTACAAAAACCCACTAAAAATGCATGCAGCAGAATCATTTGAGAGCACCAGGTGTCAGCCCAAGGGCTTTATGGGTCAAATTATGCATTTCTTTAAAGTAAATGAGAAATTTTATTGCATAATTAACTGTTGTGTTGTTTGAATAGTATTTAAAATTGGAAGTTTATTTGGAAAAAAGACTTGAAGATTTTATTACAAGGTGAATATTTACTCTGGGTGACATGACTGGTTATTCAAGGGCTACAAGAGTTCCTAACCACTTTGCACAATAATCTATATCTTCTCATGAGTAGTACAAAAAATTAACTTTATTCATATGACTATTTCTAAAATTTATCAATCTGGTGTAATATGCTTAAAACCTGCCCATGCTACATTGTTCTTGCTTTCACAACTTTTCACATCTAAGTTTTACTTTACTTTGGTGTATCATATAAAAGCAATACTGCTTCTCACTAATTTGCAAATTATTTCTCTAGAGTGTTTTTCACATTTTGTAAAATTGTAATAGAGTTCAAAGAGTTCTGCTTCAAGTGCTGATATCTGTAACCTTTTGGGTTTCAGTTTGTTTTGCATTTACTAATATTCTTTTTACAATAAAAAAAGTAAAATTAAGATATCTGTGGAGCTGCATTGTGTATAATTTTCAGGTTGTGATCCCCAGAGACAGAACTGTACCTGATATCTATAGTTTGAAATACTGGTTACAAGCAATGTCTTTATTATTACCCGTGGCAATTTAGGATCCTCTTCCATTTATTCTTGTAAGAAGTGGAAGCAATTATTTGGCTGTTGACAACAGAAAAAAACAGTATTTGTATCAATAGCCATTTTGGATGTCACTATTGTCGTAGAAGTGTACATACCTGGCTTTGTTCCAAAGTAAGTACTGATTTGTACTTGTGTTTAAAGCATCCACACCAATCAATGACACTTTTTTCTCTAACTGCGTGGAATTTAAGAGCAGAAACCCTATCACAAAAGGCAGTAAACTGAGTTGTAAAGACCATCTTATTTCCAGAGATACAGCTGATTCCTGGCCACTGCAGTGAATGTCTGAGGATAGGTTATATTTTTTACTAGGACATCTTTAACAAATGTTTAAACTACAAGAGTTGTAATAACATAAAACAGGCATCCTTCATATATTAAAATATTATTATAGCTTACTTACTACCTGATTACAAATCACAGAATCATAGAGTATCCTGAGTTGGAAGGCACGTATAAGGATCAGCAAAATCCCCCTTGTGATTCTGAACTAAACAACCCCAAGAATCACACCATGTACCTGAGAGCCTTGTCCAAATAATTCCTGAACTCTGTCAGGCTTGGTGCTGTGACCACTTCCCTGAGGAGCCTGTTCCAGTGCCCAAACACCCTCTGGGTGAAGAACCTTTTCCAAATACCTAACCTAAACCTCCCCTGACACAGCTTCATGCTGTTCCATCAGATCCTGTCATTGCTCACCACAGGGAAGGGGTTGGTACCTGCCCCTCATCTTCTCCTTGTAGGGAGGTTATAGAGACTCATGTCTTTGTTAAAACTTTACAACTGATGATTGCCCAGCTCTCTGATTTGTCCTGGTCTCACGGCAGAGCCTCTCTGCCTCCGAGGGAGTCAGCACCTCCTCCCACTTCAGTATCATCAAAGTTAAAAATCATGCAAAAAAGTTGCAAAAAGACAAAAATTTTACTAGCACACCAAAATGGAATCCCATAAACTCCCCTTCCTCACTCCTCCCCCTTTTCTTGTTAGAGAATGGATGTCCCACGCAAAAATTTTTGCTTCCTATAGATACTTAGCATTCTTAGCCCTGTTCCTGATAAATGAGTCACATAATACACAGCAGTTCAATTTACAGCTTGAGTTAGTAATAATCCTAACAAGTACAGAGTTTACACATCATTCCCAATAGTGTTTTAGATCTCTTAGAATAGTAACTGTTATCATCACTTAGGAGGGACAAAAATCTGTTTATACCTCTTTTTAATGAATGCTTTCAACATATATATATGTATTGTGCATTAAAGTTAAAACACTGCTATGTGACTCAAGCAGAATGATTTTTTTCCCTCAACTGACATGCCCAAATGTTTTTGCAATCCATAGAAAATGGCAAGTACTACATGAAAGCAGCTGAGAAAATGTAAAACATTTAGGAGCAATAGGAAGCAACAAGGGAAGCACAGATAGGACCAAATGTTAAGCGCAAGAAGTTTCTATTTCTGTCTAGATATTAGGATTTCTTTTAAATTCATGACTCAAATCATAATCTCCTCTTCAAAAACTGTTTTCTCTTTAAGAGAAAATGGATAGAATCATGATACATCAATTTAATCTCAGTTTCCATCAGAAAATATTGGAGATCTTGACCTGATTTTTTTTCCCAGGGTCCTTCAAACATAATACACCATTTAAAAAAAAAAAAAAGTTGCAAAAGAGTTTAGACAATGGTATCATAGGTGTTTCCCAGTAGAGCTGGGCCATGGAATAAGAGAAGTCAAAGCACAGGGATAGGAGAAACAGGCAAAATACATTCTACTTCTGTAATTTAGGTGCTGCTGTGGGAAGGGGCATTTTCTCTGTAGAGCTTAAAAAATGCAAAGGCAATCAAAGGCCAGGATGGAAACCCAAATATGAGAAATATAAATATTCTTTTAACTTGGGTACTCTTTACTGCATGCCTGAATGAAGGACTGGAAATGCCTTGTGCTTTAAAAGACTTCTAAAATAAAACACTTCATCAAGAAGGGAATATATTCTGTGAGAAATCATCACCTCTGATTGCTAATCTCTTTCAGAATTAGGTGTTTACATCTGCTTCACAAAGTTTCTGCACTGCACTCTCACTGACCTTAGACGTTTCCTTGTCTAGCTTGACAAGCTTCTGCTGTTGCATAGGCACATCTGAAGGTGAATCATTGCTGTTCCTGTATCATCCCTTCAAGGAAAGTACTCAAACTTGAGAATTAGAGGTAGCTTGGGCTAGGATTATATGAGAGGTGGGAATGGGAACTTCATAATGACTAAGGAAAAGCATTTGGCTGTAGTCACTCATGCATGTAAGTACTGGTGAGATGGGCTAGAATAACCCATTTGCAGAGACATTATTCACAATTTATTGCCATTCTGACTCAGCAATGTCCTCACCACAAAAAGACAGCAATACATTCCTTAGAGGTATGTAGAGTGAAAGAAAACTGGTGAATAAATCTCAAGCCAGCAGTGGTGAAATCTGCCACAATTAGGGAAAACTGAACCCATACATTGATATAAAAGGATGTTAGAGAATATAGAATTAGAATATTGGATTTAAAAATGTCTCAAACATAATAGGTCAACAAAGAAATATTCCTAATGTTGCCCTATGTAGCTACCATACAGCATACTTTGTAAAATTTCCTTTTGTTTTCTTAGCATTAAGACAGAATGCACCTGGATTTTATACACTGAAAAGAAAGTTAAAATTTACTTGCAGTATTGGCTTCTTCAAAGAACAGTTTTAGACTAAGAACTTTGAAAACAGTATGCCTATCTGGCAGTGAAAATTTAAACTTTTATGTACTTCCAAAGTGAAAATAACAGTGATATTTAGGGGAAAATTTCTTTTGTGCACCATCAGAACAGATGCCAAGCAGAACATATTGACTAGATTTGGAGTTTTTTGTTTGCTTGAGAAACACACTTGTATGGTACATAATTACCTATACAATACAGTATATGATAATTATGTTGCTCAAAAGAAAACTTGAGTGTATGCAAGAATTGAGGAGTGATTTAACACATAATGCATAAAAATACATAATACATAAACTAGATATTAGATTTAGCTCATTTAAGTATCCAAAGTAGAAGCATGACTATATTTAAATGTGAATATTTTTCTTCCTGTTTTATTCTCACATGAACTGTCCTTGCTATAATATTTGAATACCTTTGAATAGTGCATTCAATAGTATGACTAGCATTTATAGTGCCTTCCTCTTCTCATTCTTTTTCCCAAGGGTAGAATTGTGTATGGTGGGGTTTTATTTCTCACAGTTTTGTTTTTTTAGTTATCAGTAAATGCATAATCATTTCTTAGCATCTTGCCTACAAAGATGCTGTCATGCTTTTCCTCTTAAGGAAGATAATTCTGCTCAGGCTTACAGAAAATCTCTTTTCAAATTGTGCCTAAGGAATGGCTAAACAAGAATGAAACTCACAGTCCCCATTCACATCACATTAGACTGGTAAAGGGACATCACTCTGGACAGCACCTCACTTAATGTGGTACAGCCAAGAATAGAGAAAGATATACCAAGGTATTGTTAATATACTTAATACACTTAATAACAACCTGTAATTATTATAATCTGCTGTTTACCACTTAACATCCATGATTTTTCCTGTTTATCAGAGAGAATAATATGGCCATGGCAACGCTATTAAAGTTGAGGTGGATGTGTGTGTGTGTATGCATATTTCTGTGCTCGATACACAATAGATAGCTAAGAAACCCAAAATTTATTAGTTTCCTCTTCTGTGCTTATAACAGTCTGAGAATGAATTGAAAAAAGGCACTACTTTAATGAGAAATATAGGAAAAATGTTTTTCTAAGAACAATGTGAAATTTTAAGCTATAAATGACTGATTGTGGCATGTTATGCACAAGCTCTTTTGGGTATATGGCCCATCAAAATGAATCTCTTTTCAAGATAGGAGGCAAGATGACAAAGCAAATATTTATTTGTAAGAAGAATGGAGGGAAAAATCTAGGGCACAGTAACAGAGAAAAGATGTGAGAAATTGGAAGCTGTACATCAACAATTCCTATCTGATGTATGCATTAAAACTTGCATGTAAAAGTGTACCCAGGTGGGAATTCATTGATTTTATATCTCACAGAGAAACCACTATAAAGTCCTTCAGATATCACGATGCACTAGGCTAATAAAATCTTCCATCTATGAAAATATCAGTCAAGAGATACAGAAACATGTTCTTCAAGCATCACGGCTTAGCAAACAAATATTTACTATTTGGCAGCTAAAGATGGAGTGCAAAGGGGAGCTCCAGTCCTGCTCTCTACCTCGAGGATGACATTGCATCACAGAGATACAGTCACATGAACAATGAATTGCTATCATCTGTTCTTCTGTACAATATCTAAACTGACAAAGAAAATTATACACCATTTCAGTATATCCTCTTACAAAGATGTCCATGGATGCATAAATACTGTAACTGTTTACATTTTCTTCTGAGAGAATTATTATTAGTGCCTTAGTACCTTGAAATAAACTGGGGATCTTGTACATAGTCATATCTATATTTGTGATTTCAATGCAATATGAAAGGGCAATCCCCTTCTCATGTATATTGGAAAATCAGCAGGAAAGGAAAAATGTAATGGCCAAACATATGGACAATTAGAATCTATTTCCTGGAAGTTGCATCTACTCTATGCTTTCCTCAAAGCTTAGAACTATTATTAATAGCTTGGCTATTCAGTGTTGCCATTATGCAATATTGCAAATGACAATTGAGCACTATTGATTTCACATCAATTCCTTTCTTTTCAGCTCAGCTGAGGCACAGAAACTGCTGACAGCTTGTGGATTTACCAGAGTCTTTGTTGATGGCTGAGTTCCTTAATCCACTTTGCTGTGTGGCCTAAACTTCTCAAAGATAAATTGACTTTGACACACAAGCTTTCAGCTTGCCATCAGTCTGCTCTCTCCTCATGTAATATGCTTCATATGATCACTACTGGTGATCAGGTTCTCTATAACACAAAAACTGCTAATTTTAGCACTGCAGCTGTTGGAAATCACCAGTTTTGTGAACTTCACTTTTTTCCCCAGCATTTATACCTTACTGCAGTTAGGTGAAAACTTCTGAGAAGAGTGGAGGCTGAAAGATGAGTGCACAGGGCATCTGGGGAAGATGGGAGGCACAGCACAGGAGGCTGAAGTAGGGCAAAAGAAGAGGGAGAAGATGAATAACAGCAGAGGTTATTGCTGCTGGAAATCATAGGGAAGGACACTTTCTTCCTCCTAGCACAACTAGCACATCTGGATCTGGTGGTAATCAAAATCAAATAGAAAACATTAACTTAACACTAATGAGATATTTTATAATCAGAATTGTCTGAAAAAGTCCATAATCAGGATTCGACAGCTGTAATTTCCACTTAAATGTGGTCAATCTGAACTTTTTTTTAGATTTACACTCATTTTTAAAGGCATTGAGCGACATTTTCCTTTCACATAGTCATAGAAAATAACTACACCAGATTTCAGTATACAAACAACATCATTCATGATCCACATTTGCTTTTTCTTCTTCAGAGGAAACTTTTATTATCTACTGTAGAAATTGCATTTTATCTCCTACATGGACTAAAAGACAACACAAATCTAGCAAATTAGTTTCCCTTCTGAAATGGCTAAAGACAGTTAATGAGCAGCATTACCATTTCTAATTATTTATAGATGTTATGTTTAAATATGTGCAAGATATGTCTTGTGTATTGAAACACAGAATCTGTTTTACGTTTTTCACCTGTCCCTTTTGTAAGTAAACCCTGAGAACAGAATTTTGTGTAACTGCAATTTTATAGGCAATTTAAAACCTTGCAGCTGAATAAAGAAAGTTTTCTAATTCACCTTTACTCTCAGCATTATTCTGTGAATTTACGAACCAATGTGATAAAATAAACTTTACAGTAACTAAAATGTAGCAACCCCAAGATCAATCTGTAGAGTAATGTAAGGCACCATGAATAAATTTGATTCTAGCCCTCCCTAGGTTTACTCACATAATTCTCCTTATACCTTGAAAGTAATACTGCTGACTTCAAGGTGAAAACCCAGCCCTTGTTAAGGCACTGGCAAAGCTCCCATTGATTATAGCACAGACAGAATTTACCTACTATGTGAAAACTAAATACATGAGTAAGCCTTTGTTGGATAAGCACCTTAAACTCACTGCTGCCATCAAGTACTGACACAAGAGCAGGGCACACTGTGTCCCTTACAGCTGGGTGGCAGCATGTTTCCACAGACTGATTGCCTATTCAGACAAGAAACTCCAGAAACTTTGATTCGTTCTCTGGGATGCACACTCAAATTTTCCACTCCATTGTGCTCCAATATTTGTCCACAGAGTTCGCAACTAAACTCTGCCTTGTAATCACACAAAATATATATGTCATAGGTGCTGTTGACTATTAATTTAGTGTCAATTAACAAACATCTATTTACTGATTCTGGTATTGAAGCAAAAGGGAGAACAGATAAAGAAGTGCTTAGAGAAACACCTCTTCTTTCTTTCTTCCATTTTCAGCTTCTTTTGTTTTCTCTGTGCATTCAACTCAGACCCATTCAACTCTGTTGATGAGGCAACATGTGGAGCTGGAGGTTGGGCTCAGTGCATAATGACTGACATAATTTCATTATCACCAGCATGTGACTCCCCCAATGGCCCTCACATGGCCCTGACCACCCTATTTTAAAACAGGCTCATGCGAGGCACCGTGTGCTCCTCCAGCTGGCTGGAGTATTTGGCAGGCAGGGATGGCTCCCGTGCCCTCGGGAGCAGCTGGAGCTGGCCCAGGCAGGTTGTGCCTGCCCAGTGCATTGTCCCATTACCAAAGCCCCACTTATGAGTGGTGAAGGACACAAGTGGGGCCACATGCATAGGGGAACAAGAGCCAGGGCTGCAGTGAAAGGTCCCTCTTCTTGGCTCCTGCTCCCTGTGTGCCGACCAGTTAGCTCAGGAAAAAGCAAAACCAGCAGCCTATGCACTTCTGAGAGCCTGTTTCTGCTCCCGCTGTGTGGTTTGACCTACACTGTGTCAAGGCTTCTCTGTACAGTATGAGGCTTGCATGCAGCAGTGAATGATAGCCATTTATTTTTTAACATAAACTTAATTAAAAAAAATAAATAGCAACTTTTAATCAGTATTTTTAGCACCATAGCCATTCCTAGGTTTCTTGAAGTGTATTTGCTAGGTGTTACAAGTTATTAAATTTTTTACAGTCACTTTGCAATCAAAAGCAGATGGCTTACTGAACAGTGACTTACACAAAAATATATATTCACATCTCCTGCTGATAATCTAGGAGGAAAGATATCAGCTAAATGTTTGATCTGAAGTTATTTTTGTCCCATTTTAATCCCCTCACTGGCTGCCACTCAAGTTTATCTCAATGCAGGGGAGGAGAAAGAGAAATAGAGAAACTTTTTTCTGCCTGTTTAGTAAGCTGAAAGAAAAATCTTTGGAGCATTACAGAGGGCTGGAGAAGAAAAGGGAAAAAAAATTAAACCATGATTGTTTTTGAAGAAGAATGCCAGTGAAGATGCAGTGTCTTTGGAAACAGAGTTCATAGCTCAGAGAGTTGAAAGGACTTTTGTTATCAGTAGAGTGCTGAGAGACCAATGCACATAAGCATTCAATTAAAAAGAATGGAGGTGAATGGTTGGAGGATTTGTGTCTCTGTATGTCTCTGTTTTGCTTTTCAACCGAAGGTGAGATTGCATTTCACAGAAAAGGAAGTCAGTGCATCTATTGATCCCCTACACAATTCACAGGGGCAGCTTGGTGGCAACATGTGTAAGAAGGTGATTATGGAATATTTCACCTCCTTTTTCTCTACTACTATTAGATATCAAATATGCCATAATCTGACAGCTAGTGTAAAAATAAAATCAAATTTTTCACAAGTATTTCACTTGATGTGATTTGCAAATGTCACACACACAAAACTGTATTTTTTTTCTAGAATGATATTCTAGTCTTATAAAACATTTAGGCATGCAAAGCAAACTTTTTTACTGAAGTTCTTTTTCCCTTTTTTAAATTGATGTTTACCTCTTTAAAAACTTACCCCAAGCATAAAGAAAAGAGAGTAGTATCTCTTCTAAAGGTACCTGCAGTGCCATGCACTGAAGAATTGAAAATAATGGACTGACAATAAATTATGCCCTAGTTCTTGGGCATCCTGCTTCTAGTATTTTGTACGAGTGAAGAACAAAGAGGAGCAGTGGGATATGGATTTTGATTTTTTTCCAAAGTGAAAATGAGCTTTTTTAAAAAATTATTTATTTATTAATTTATTTATAAACAAGTCAGTAATTTAAGGCAGTTGAACAGAGGGTTAGGTCTGAGTTGCTGTGATTTACTAGACAGAACTTTCTTGTGCATTATATAGATATTGTAATGAAGAAATGCCTCCTGATAAGCTAAAACTGTAAATTCACTAAGAGGAATATTTTTACAAATGGGTTGAAATTGCTTATCTTTGACATGAAAATATTTCCCTTTTCTAATTCTTGCAACTACAAGTGATTAGGGAAAGAAGAGTCCAAAAATGGGTTGATACTGTCTGTGTAACAGTGTACTGCATTTGCAGGGTAGTAAAATAATGGATAGGAGTTGTCTGATAACTTACATTAATAAATTTGCTGTCTAGTTGAGCCATATGCTTGGCATTTCCTTTTTCACCCAGCTATCCTGGACAGTGAAATTTATTCATGTTTCTGAGAAAGTTTTCATCTTTCTACTACCATAGATAAATGGATATTTAGGCAGGAGCATTCAGTTTAGATCATAGCACAGAAAGATGAGGGTAGATTTCCTAACTGAAGGGATTATTTAACTTTCACATTACCAAAGGTTCTTTAATGTATGATTCCTTTTTTTGTTCCATTCAAAAATTGATGCAGTATAGAATTCTAGCTAACAAATTGCTTCCACTTGTTTGCTTTAGTGGTCTGAATGTCCTCATTCAATTTTTTACTAATGCACTCTTAAAAGTGATATTTTGGATTAGGAAAATTATTGTGCTCCAGTGGCATCCAACACAGTTTTCTATGTATTTGAAGTTATCCTTCATCAGCTTACATAAATCATTCCTATACTTGAACTTCGGCAATTCTGGTGCATGTCAGTATTGTTTTATGCATCAGTTTTTTTCTTGGGTTTTATTCTCCTGTATTAGTATTAGTATTAGTATTAGTATTAGTATTAGTATTAGTATTAGTATTAGTATTAGTAATGTTCTTATTTCAAACCTTGGGTTTTACCTTTTTCTTCCAATTCTCTTCCCCATCCCACTGGATGTGGTGGAGGTTGAGGAAGTGGCTGCCTGGTGCTTAGCTGTCAGTTGGGGTTAAGCCATGGCATTTTGCTTGGTTTTGGAAAAAATTAGAGGAAAGACAGAAGGGAGATGATCACCTCCATTCTTATGCACTTGTATAAATATACTGTAGTATTTTGAGGGCTCTGCCACATATTCCTGCAATTACCAGGAAAAAAACTGCCAAGTGAAATTTCCCTGATATATTTTCTTGTTTTTTGGAATTGGTTTGGTTTGGTTTGGTTTGGTTTTTTTGATACAGTTTTCTGACATCAGCTTCTCCCTTAAAACTCTATGAATCACTTTCTTCCTACTCTTTCAATCCATTTTAAGCAGTGCAGGACACAGGTAGTAGCTCTGAACCCAACAGGAGATTTTTGAGACAGTCTCAGTTCACTGAGTGCTGAATGAAAAAATGTCCCTCCCATCACCACTTTTTTTTCATTTGTTTGTTTGAAACAAACATATCATATGAGTGTTCTGACTGGAGAAGCCTAATGTACCTTGAAATAAGTTTTATTATGATGAAGTAATGAATTGAAGTTAGAATGCTTCTGCAGGCCAGGGAAGTTTATAGAGGTTAGTACATCACGAAGAAGAAAATGTAAAATAAAGGCATAAATCTCAGAGGAATATAGATATTGCTTCTGCTGAAACAGCAAGGATTTTTATAGTAAAAACCCCCCCAAAATTAAAGTAAGTCCTATGTCTCTGCTTCTAGCAGCTAGCAAGTATTCCCTCAGTTTCTATGGCAGCATTTACTGTTAAGGATATAGCTAATCTGCTTTTGGCTCCCTAGCACAGATTCCAAACTTGCTATTGAATCATAAACTAATTTCCCACTGCTTATTATTTAAACACTTTACCCTCCTTTCTAAGAATGGGGGCATCGCTTTTCCTGTGACTAAATAGGAGAAAGAAAAAGGGGAATTGTGATGCATACTAGCATTCTAAAAATCGAATAATCCTCCCTGAGGCAATGCATCTAAATTCCTGGTCTCTGAGGCATAGAAAAATATTAAGAGGAGCTGTTACCAAACTCACCATTAAATCACCTTGATTCTGACATAATGGGTTTAATATTTTCTTTCCCTGCAATAATCTGTGGAGGGGTTCAAGTAAATGATGTTGGGATCATCCTGTAAAGCTGTGGTCATGGACATAAATGCATGGCAGAATCCTAAATAGCGATGGTCATGTCTGATCCAGCCATGTTTTTACAGATATGCTTTTATATCTTAGAAAACATAATGCAATTCCAAAAATATCAGCCAGGGGATTTTTTACAGCTAACTGCTTACAAATCAAAACAATTTTATCTTTTATGTAGCTCTAAAGTAAAAAACAACTGGATATGCACAAAAAAGAATGAAATATTAGAGACAAAACAAGAAATCATTAAAACATCAAGGAACATCAAATGTTCAAGACTTATGCTTTCCTACATACAGAGAAAATATATTAAGCCACAGAACAGATTTGCACTTGCACTTCTCATTTTAATAGTTTTTAAGAGAATTATGGCCCATGAAACCCTTCTGGATGTTTGCTTTCTAATTTACGAAAATACGCCTACGTTAGGTAACTTCCTAGTGTATTCATCCATGTGACACATAATTCATCTTTCCTCTGTTCCTCCTTTCTTGATTTTTAATTTTTTTTTATTTAATACTTGAATTAATCCAGGTCATCTCCACCCATTCAACATATGGATGCCGTGGATTTATGTTTATCAATCCAAAGTTTCTCTGTTACTACTACTTTTCACATCTACATGTGTGACTGGCAAAATATAAACCTCTGTATAAATTCTGAGTAATTCCACCTTACAGTTTGTCCTATTTGAAAATTTGAATTGGTCACCTAAAAGGAGCATCCTCTTGCCTCTTGAGAAATCAACAGTGGACACAAATTCTGACATAAATGATATTGAAGACTGAAATATCTATGTGCTTACTAATATGGATGGCACCAGGACATTAGTTTCATTCTTCTTTGTTTTCTTCGTTTAGCTTGGAGACCAGCATCCATTTTTGATCACTTTTTATGCAGACAATTGCACTGAATTAAGAGCCCAACAACTGCTTTTTCTGCCACAGAGCCCCTGGTTACCAGCATGTAAAATCCCCAGTGAGGTTCCCTGCCAGGATCCATAGAGCCCAGCAAGGTGCTGAGCTGAGCTGTGCACCTGCCACCTGCACAAAGACACTGTCACAATGACACACAGCTGCTGCTGCAGGGATCCCTGGTGCCATCACAGCAAGGTTCAGTACATCCCATTTCTGACACTGCTTGTGCTTGGGTGGGATGGAATAAATCAGCCCACAGGGCAGCTGTGGTATTAATTAAGAGTCAACGAGATTCAAGAGTTTATTCAACTTCATGATGTCATGTATTCACTCCCTCCCTCACTCTTCCCTAGCTTGCTGGGTCTGCACTTCTCAGCAGGAAGGTCCCTGCTGGCACAGATGGACAGGCAGAGTCCTGTCAGCTCCTGCTGTGCTGCTGCTTGCTGTCACCTGTCTTGGGCATCATCAGCCAAGGCCCCTGCCTGGCCCCAACATTTTTCTCCATGTCTAGTATTTATCTCCATGAAACTGTGATCTTAAGGATCTTCCCCCACTTCCAGGATCTTTCCTTCAGCTACGATCTTCACTGCCTTCTTTTCAGGTTCCCTCCTTATGAAGGTTTCTTCATTTGGGAACTCTGATTTTCCACCACATGCTCTTCTTTATAGAAGCCCAAGCTCTATGTTTTCCCAAGCTAAATTATACAATGTGAGTGCAGCCTTGTGTATTTCATGTCTCTGTTAACTGGAGGATTTGAGGCATGTCACTTTTCTTTAGACCAGGTGTTCTCAGAATTTACCAGGAGTCCACAACAGTTGTGGCTAGCAAGCAGCAGGCTCTGCTTGAAGGTTCATTGGTTTAGTTTCAGATATTAACCCCTACGTATATTGATAGCGCTTACAGACTGAGGTTTTGTTTTGTTTTGTTTTCCTGTGCTAAATAAAAGCTAGAAAATGGTCTCAGGAAAAACTCACATGATTCAAAAGCCAAGGTCAAATAAGCATGTTATTTTAGAGGATCTCTATCCAGTCTTCTTACACTAAATACCAAATTGTGTAGCCCAATAGATCTTTAAGCTGCAGTAAATGACCTCAAATGAAGACCTTGTTTCTCTGGAGCTTTTAAAACCACAAATCTTCCTTAAATGTGTTTTTGCGTAGTTTCTAGCGTTGTTATAGGTGGGTCAGAATCTTGTCTCTGAATAATGTTATCCAATATAAACATATGACAACTGAAATATTTCTATTGATGCAAAAACACAAAATTTGGGGAAAATGGCTGTTGAATTGAAATTCTTGTAAACATAAGAAGATACTTCTCACAACAAGTGTGGCTATGGAGGGGCACTTTTCTGTCTTTTCAGTTGTGGCCCTAGTACTAAAGTCCAGAATACTTGTCAAATACACTGATTCAGCTCTTTTCTATTGTTAGCTGTCTACTGCTCGGTTAATGCACTAGAAGGAACTGAAGTTTTTTTCTGATTTTGCTTGAACTAGGTGAACTGAACAAATTGATAGGTCCTGTTAACTGACTAAAGGTTTGGTTTACATCAAAGCAGCTAATAGAGTCTTTTCCTTCTGTCTGAACAGAAAAATGTGAAAGAATGAATCCTGCTCTGCTTGGGTAAAGTGCCAATTAAGTCAGTGGAAAGATAGACATTTATAGCAGTTTGGCCACAAGCACGGTGTTTCAAGGCAGCTGCTGGTTCTTCAGAGCTACAGTTCAGCAGCCTTGTACTCTGCCTTTAGAAGGCCTTGGTTTAGCAGTCTCCTTTCAGTGAGAAAAGGTTTCTCTGTGCTATATCTCTGAAGGTAACAAGCTTTTCTTTTTTGCAGATGAGGGGAGAATGGAATGTGAAACGGGGAGACAAACTGTGTTGCAGAAGAACAGGGTGATATTCTCTTTAAGAATTCCCAAAATCACATGAAACAAGGTCTAGCCAGCCGTGATATGCAGCACTTCAGCATCTTCTACTACCGTAACAGTGTGCTGAAAATGAAGTATGCTTTAACTGGAAAGGTGTCAGTATCTAAAATAACGGCTTATGCCTTGTCTGGCCATCACAGAAGGGCATCTCTTGAATGTTTTATATGAATTGCCCACACTTTCTCCAGAGTGAGTTAAAGAGTAGTAGCAAAGTGCAGTTGACTGCAGCAGAGGGAGAGCAGAAGCTCTGTCGTTACTTTGCAGACTGTGCTTGCAGTGCTCATAAGCAAAGAGTAGGTGAGATTATCAGGGCAGGCCTTTTACTTTCTTCTGTAATTGGATAGAACGACCTGCTAGGAAAACCAAGACCTTTTCATGCAGAACTCAAACAAAACACATCTGAAAAAAAGTATTTCTAAGATGCATATATCTTCCTCAGGAAGAGGAGGCAAAACCTGTCTCCCCTCTTAGAAGAGGAAGTAGCCAAGAATAAAACTGCTTTCAGTTATTGCAGCAACTACTACGAATTACATTTATTAATTCTGTCCAAAGACTTGATGGGTGTTGGAAAGAAATAGACATAAATCCTACATATTTATGTCACAGAAATATAAGGGTTCTGATTTTTACACTAATCCTGTGTAAGTACTTCTGGGCTGATTTTATTGGATTAATTTCTGATCTGCTTCAACTATAAGAGAAATCAGTATCAGGCATAAAAATTTCTACCTGTTCTCACTAAGCTACAAAGAGGATGGCCCTGACTGCAAGTCAAATGGGGAAGCATGAATGAATTAACATCAAAACATTTTTCTTTCTTCCTTTCTAACTGAAATTGCTTTCAGCCTGTTGAATTCCTAATGCATTCTCTGGTGATCACTTCTTCAGTCTCCCGTTCCCTCTTTGCTCTCTCGTCTGCTCAGCTCTGATGATAATGCACCATGCAGAGGTATAAGCCATATTTTTAGATGCACAGACATTATAATTGATTTTTCCCCTTCAGTTCCTGTGAGAAGTAACTGGATACTTTGTCACTTTTAAGTCTAGAAGCTTGCTTTACCTCTACCCATTTCATCACACTCCAGATAGGATTATGTGAAAGGGATATATGAGTCCCTCCTGCTGAGCCAACAGGCTAGCTTTTAATTGGCTTTTATGAATCACTTCCAAGGTGTTTGAAATGGTAGAAAAAAATCCCAAATAGTTTAAAGGGGATGTTGGTTGCTTTTTTTGTCTTGTTAGTTTTTTTAAAAAAGCTTTTTACAAATGTACTTAGTTGCATCTTAAAGAGTTCTATTTTCTCAGATAAAGTCTTTAAATCCTTGAACAAATGTTTCTGGTTAATGAACACAGAGGAATTATTGTCTATTAAAACATTAAAACACTAGACAGAGTCAACCCTTAATATTTTGTTAAAGGCAATATGAAAATGAGACCTAATTGCTATTACATGGTACCAAAATTGATTTTGTAGTACTTTGAATTAACAGTTAAGTCACAAGTCTGTTGGCAGTGCTCCTGCACTTAGTAGGAGAAAGTTTTCATGCCATAAAATATAACTTCCCTGGGAGTACATGCCACATGTCCTATATTCTAGCCAGAAGATAATCAGACTGTTTTTTTCTTTCTGCAAGATGGTAAAACTGCTAATGGAAACTCTGTGAATAGAATGGCAAAGAGCAGTGCTCCCTTAGTGCAGCTAAGCTATTTCATTCCTTTGTTTTTTTCTAACATAATAGAAAATTTTCCTTACCACTTCATTGTGTTGCTCTGTAACACAACATCTATGTTGTCATTGCCTTAATGCAAGAATACATTATACTTTTTTAAAAATCTCTTTGGTTTTTTGGTTGTTAACTTGAACAGTTATCTAATGTCAACTAGAAAAATCATATATGATACATGTAAAAAATTAATAATCCTAGGAATTTCTTGATACTTTTTCCTGGGATAGCTATATTCTTTTTACTGAATAATTTGAATTTTCCTAATTAGTCATGTAAAAATCCAAGCTCAAGTGACTGTGCGTGTTGAAACAAGTCTTCTAGTAAGATTGAAACTCTTGCTCCCAAATGCAAGAGAGACTTCAGAAAGAAATGTAGTTATGCAGAATGATAGCTACAGCTTACAAACTCTGATTTCTCCTGGTGTGAGTCTTCTGCTATTTGTTTTCCATAAGAACATTACATGTAAAGCAACTGAGACTTGAGAACCTTAAATGCTTCTACTTAAGCCACACCACATACAAGTCTAAGCAATGCAGTGAAATTGCCTGTGTATAATTCAGAAGATCTTTACAACAGAAATGTCATTTCTATCTACTTAATAAGCTTGGTTTCTTGTCAAAGGACTCTTCATGTCTCTGTAGCACCAGGAGGTTTTCTGCTTGCTTTCTCAGTCATTCTTACGCAGAATATGACTCCTTCTGTTTGGGAAAAGTACCTACTCATCAAAACTTAAGTGTGTTAATAGGAAAATATGGGGAAACATGGAAATGATTGATGTGAGCTTAAGAAATTACATTCACCTAATATATATATTATATATGCAATATAATCATAAAATAGACTATTACTGTGAGGTTTTTTTCTGCGGTGAACAATTAGCTTTCTAAACCCTTATTGATATTAGTACTACCAGATGTGATAACTTTTTACAAATTAAAAAAATAATGTGGCTATCAAATGGGAAAGGAAAGGGGAGAGAGCAAGAGGACATCTATCAGTAAAAGTGTTTTTTTAATCTTATTTGAAATAAAAGGAACTACTGAGTTTACTGAAGCTATGGCATCTCAGGTTGAAAAAAAATGTATTTCTTATTTCCCAAAGTATTTTGTATACACTTACACATATTAATAAGATTTAGTTTGAAATAGTTTTCTTGACATGAAACTCTTTGTCAAAACTATTGGCTTTAAAACCCAACCAATCAAAAAACCCAACCTAAGTGTGATAAACATACATAAGATTAGGGAGAGGTAGTGCCAGAAGGCTAGCAAAGAAATTTAGCTGACTAAAGAAAGTTCTGAACTTGTGAAGTAAAAAACACAATCCAAAAATATGTATGTTTCTGTATAATCTCAGAAAACTACTCTGAAAACTGATATACTTGGTCCCCAAATGTGAAGAAAATATCAGGAATAAATGTAAATCCAACTTTATCCCACGCATCCATATTTTTTTCATTTCTTCCTCTTCTTCAAACAGGAAGAAAATCTCACCATTACTATTTTTACTGTTTGAACTCAGCTGTACCCAGACAGTGTGTTTAGGAGATTACAGAATTCAATGAGCAAAGATTGAGCCAACTTTCTGGGCTGTTGCCAATTATGTTAAAAATGCAACTCTTTCTACAGGTAACTGAATGATGGAACCATTACAATATAACAAAAAAAACTTCATTTTGGACATTTTTCAAAATACGCAGTTAGTCATGGGTCTTGATGAGTACAGAATCCCTGGGCTGAACAGCTTAATAGGAGACATGAAAAAAACCAAAACTAACTGCTGATGCTTTTAATTATATATATATATTTTTTTTAATTATATATATATATTTTAATCACCGTGTTTATTGTCTGTGACCCATTTTTAGCCATAGAATAAGTTATAAAGAATTCAGTCATGAAAGCTCTAACTGTAGATCTTAGCTTATATGCTTTTAATTATTGTATGCAGTGTGTAAAAATATGTTCCTTTACCATAGCGGTAAACTGAAGTTCACCTTGGTAAACATATTAGTTTCTACAGGGAAATAAAGATCCTTGTGGTTTTAAAACTATCACCCAGCTAACAGTATCCCTAATGATCACTACTTAAATAATCCGGCTTTCACTCTGAAATGCACTCTAATCTCTGGGAGACCTTATTCGTCTTCATGAGAAATTGAGACACCTTGACTTGTCTCAGCAATAAGAACACATCTAAAGGAGTTTCTCCCTCTGGGCCCTGGGGATTTTTGTTTTATTATTTTTTTTTAATCTAGAATTGTCATATTTGTCTCTTGTTCCTCATAAGCAAAGGTGATAAAAAGTACTCACAGACATAAGGAGCTGATATGGGAAAAGAGCACTCAGCTTGAAGAATGTAAGTGCTGACTTAACACACGGAGTTTTTCTTCTGGGATTGGTTTCAATCAGATTATATTTTGAATTTTTGAAAAAACTATATCATTTTTTAAACATATTTTGCTCTTGCCCAATAACAAAGAAATAAGCTAAACCTCACAGTTTCCAAGTTCTCCTAGTCTATTGCTCCTGTCTATACTCATTGGGTTGAGGCTTCAATCCATTCTGGTGCTTGCTGAGCCTGATAAAACAATGGCTCTATTTGCTGAATAAATTTTTCACATATTGACCCATTCCAAACCAACCTTTTTTGCCATTTCCTCTAAAGGAAACCTCCTCAGTGCATTTGCCCCACTCTGTTCATTCACAGTTTGATATGAAGTTCAATATATGTTCTTATTTGATGCAGATTTCCTGAAGGGAATGACAGTGACTCATGACTGCTCCTGAGCCACTGCAGATTTTGCAGGAGCAGATGAAGCAAGAACTGTAGTGAATAAAACCAGATTATTATTTTCTCTCTAGGTGTCCTGGGATGCCTCAGGCACAGCATCACCAGCGGGGCAAGGAAGGGGATTGTTCTGCTCTGCTCCGCACTGGGACAGCCTCACCTCAAGTGCTGGGGGAATTTTTGAGTGCCACAATATGAAAAATACATAAAACTATTACCGAGTGTTCAAAGGAGGGCCACAAGGATGGTGAAGGGTTTGGAGGGGAAGCTGGATGAGGAGCTGCTGAGGTCCCTGGGTCTGTTCAGCCTGGACGAGACTGAGAGGAGGCCTCACTGTGGTCCTCAACATCCTCATCAGCAAAAGCAGAAGGGCAGGCACTTATCCCTTCTGTGTGGTGCCATGACTGGATGTGAGCAAATGGCCTGAAGCTGTGTTAGGGCAGGTTTAGGCTGGGTATCAGGAAAAGGTTTTTCACCCAGAGGGCAGCTGGGCACTGGAACAGAGTCTCCAGGGCAATGGTCACAGCACCAAGCCTGACAGAGTTCAAGATGTATTTGGGCAATGCTCTCAGGCACAGGGTGTGATGCTTGGGGTGTCTTGTGCAGGGCAAGGAGTTGGTTTTGATATTCCTGATGAGTCCCTTCCAACTCAGCCTGTTCTATGATTCCATGGGAATTCTTGAATTTGTGACGAAGATACAGTAAAGTGTATCTATCTACTGAAACAGCTTATGCTTTCTAAAGGGCAATCAGTGGAAGTACTTTGGCCAAACTGGAGATGGTAAGGGACAAAGCAGGCGTGTGTGTGAAGAAACTGAAAACAAACCTACTCCAATTGGATAAAGAGTATTTTTCTCTCAGGTTTTCTTTCTTTTTTTCCTGTACTGAAATAGCAATGTATTTAATATTTTTTCTGCATTTCCCAGCTAAATAAAGATAAAAACTTTACAAGCCCTGCAGCAAAGCTATATCAGAGGCAACATCAGTCAGGCAACAAGCCAACATCTCTAAACATTTTGCCACATTTTTTAAACTTAACAGCAATCAAAGAGTCATATAAATACCAAGCTCTTGGAAAAAATTCAGAATGTATGGTTATAATTTAGGTATTCCTACATGAGGAGAGTTGCTAAGGGTTCATGTTAAAACAGGTATTTATATTCATATATTCATACTGCTTTGTTATTGCATGTCAGGTGAACTCTATGTCAGAAACATGCACCTGTACAATACAGGTTTCAATACTAGTTCGCAGTCCTCAAGAAAATTATTAAACATTTTCTCCAATAAATTTTTTTACTACTACTACTATTACTACTACTACTACTCCTACTACTACTACTATTTGCATTTCTTTGACATTAAAGAATAAATACTGAAAACCCTTCATACATTTGAGAGTGAGAGAACTGGTAAAGGGCAGTTGTAGAGATTAGTCAGTTGATATTTTTACATCTGCATCAGGAGATGCTTTAGAATATATTGTGGAAGAATACAACTCTCCTTATATGGGTAGAATTTATGACTTTATCAGTCCTTGTTTCTTTCTCGTCCCCATGAAGTTTTAGAAGGGAAATTTTTTGTTGAAAACTTGCATTCCCCTAATACTCTGAATTATTTACAACCTTTGAGAGGAGAATTCTTATCATATTAGTGCTGAAAAACTTTTCTAAAACCACCTGTAGTCATCTATAAATGCACCTGACAAACTAGCCTTTTAATGTTATATCTTCCCCCCACTGGTGCAATGAAACATTGAGTTTGTCATTTTAGAAAACTTTTTTGCTTGTCATTTTTCATTTATATGATGGAAAAATCAAATCAGTCTGGAAAAAACTCTCATGCTGTTCCTCTGTTCACCAGAGAAGGTAAATGTGGAAGTCAACATGTATTAAGTAGCATTATATGCTAACATTAAATGACTGCAAAGTACTGATATGCTTTCACTTATTATCTCTCTGGGACATCTGTCAATATTAATACAGTAAGTGGCTAAGCAATCATCCCTAGTAAACAAGTATCAGATTCAAATACATCACCCTTCAACATTTAAATGGAAGCTTAGGGATAGAAGATTAACATACTATTATTTTTAATTACATTATTTATTCCCATTTTTACTTTATGCAAATTAATGGTTAGAAAGCAAACAGCAAGGAGGAGCCAAACCCCTCCGAGACTTTTAATTTTTTTTTTTTTTGTGTATTTAATACTATAATTCCCATTAAAACAAAAAAGTGAGTCTCCAGTTGTTTAAGCATAAGCCCTTCATTAGGTCAACTCATTTCACGTGGCAGGTAGAGTGCTGTTGGACTCCATTTTCCAGTTAGCCACAGCTTTACTAGATGACTTTGGGAGGACCAGTGAATCTAAATATCTAAATGTATCTCATGTCTATGCAAATAGATGAATATAAGGATCAGTGGTATAGAATTTGGTAACATGCAGGAAATGGATGTCCCTTATTTCTTCAGCAGATATGGAATCTCAGCCTCATATATCACACAGACCATGTAAGTTTGCTCAGTTTTGTGTCTACCATTGCACATAAGGGAAATAAGCAGAAAGAATTCTGTACTGCAACATTAGAGAAAATATGAAGGATAACATGGAATTAAAGTAAAAAAGCAAAAACTAAATACATTAATTTTAAGAGCTAGTAATAACTTGATCAAAATAAAAAAAAAAAGATACAGCAAGGACAAACCCATTAGAATTTGCTGTTTTAGAATCAAATTTATTAGTCTGGTAAATATGCCTTTCACTACTGCCTTCTGAAAAAGGTCATCTTCTGGCTCTTGCAAGCACTTCATCATCAGCTGGCATTGAAGTGAAATTAATTTTTCCCACAGTTTGGGCCCTCTGTCCCTCAAAGTAAAAGTACATCATGTGATATCATCACAAACTTCCCACATTCTGTGGAAATTAGCTGGTCACTTGAGCCAAGGTACATCACATACTAAATAAAGGACAAATCTGTAAGCAGAAGGTGCTTTGCTGCAGGGTAGTTACATAATATCAAAATATTTGGGTCATGAAGTTACCCAGAAGGCTGGACCACCTCTCCTATGAGGACAGGCTGGAGGATCTGGGGTTGTTCAGCCTGGAGAAGAAAAGACTCTGGGAACACCTCATCACAGTCTCCTAGTACTTTAAGGGGGCTCATATAAAGGAGTGAGACAGACTTTTTACACAGTCAGAGAGCGTAGAACAAGGAGAAAGTGTTTTAAAATGAAAGAGGAGAGATTTCAATTAGACATTAGAAAAAAGTTCTTTACTAGACAGTGGTGAGACACTGAAACAGGCTATCCAAAGAAGTTGTGGATGACCTTGTGCATGTCATTCAACCTTGGGCTCCATGGCTTGCTGCTGTTTGGAAAATGTTTGGTGGAATGGGTAAACCCTGTCATATGCTAGCCACAGTATCTGTAGAGTGAGTGGAGTCTTTCAAATAAAGAGAAAGGAAGAGTCAGGAACAATGGTGGCTGGCTATCTAAAAAACCAAAATTGATTGAGTAAAATCCTGCCTGCTCACCTTTCATACTGGGACTGAGGATTTTACTAGATGGACGGAGGACAGACAAGAGATGACAAAATAGGGTTGGTGAGAATTGGCAATACCACTTCTCTGTAATTTTAAACTTTCAAGCTCTGCTGCCACAACAGTTAGCAGCAATCCTCTAAGCTTTCATAGTGATTATGCAAGATTTCTTTCTATGACTATGGTCCCTCACTGGTATTTGTTTCATTACTGGAAAATCTGGAAAAATCTGGAAAAATATCTGTGAGGTTTAAACAATTTTGGACAATGTAAACTGCTGGATAATAATTTAAAACAGTCTATTTGATGAACGTGGTTGTGTCAAGCAGTATGTGACTAACTTGAAACGGTGAGAGTGGCAGGGAAATAAGATATCAGGGTCAAAGTCATGGTCTGCTTTCATTGTGCTTGGAAATATGATATCCTTTTTCACATGTGATTTCTCATTAAGTCTCTTTTGACATTCCCCAAGCATTAATACACCTGTTGAGAAAATTACAGCTGTCCTGAGGACAAAAAGAATGTCATTTTCAAACAGCAAATGCTGGAAGACTGCTTAGTGTCAGTAGAGATTGCTGTGAATTTGGGAAAAATAAACACCTTCATTAAAGATGTAGAATTATAGAATGATCATAAAAGCTACTTTTCAATTTCATCTGATAAAAATAAGGAGTCAATATGAAGGGCACAATTTTATAAAATAAAGATGTAAGAGGTATATTAAATCCTATAAATCCTATTGTTCACATCACAAAAGCAGGTTCAGGTGGATTCTGCTTTGTGTCCCCTTTCCTGCTAGAACAAAGAATTAAAGAAATTACTATGAAAATCTTGAGAACCTCAAGGGAGATTTTTTGTTGTTTTTCGTTGTTGTTGTTGTGTGGTTTGTTGCTTTTTGGTTTTTTTTTTTTCAATAAGAAAGTAGATCTTCAAATTATGTGGCAAGTTATATTACTGCATAAATTTATTTGCTCCTTTTTCAGAATAAGGAAAGAGCTAGAAAAATAGTAGTGCAGCAACATAACGAAGAAAGAAGTCAGTAAGATGTTTCACATATATTGAATTTGTATCCAAAAGTATATAAGAATACATACTTGCATAAGTCAGAGTAATAGTTTCCCTTTTAGAAAAATTGTTGATTTCAATTTCTAACTCTTCTAATTATCTTGTTCATGGACAGTTTAGCAAATTTGGACAGAGAACTGCCATGATACAAAATGAAAGAAGGAATGCTCATGACTGGAGAAAACTCTTGCTAAAGTTCTTTGATCCATTGAGTGTCCCAATATTACAATGAGAAATAGCAATGGGTTCAGTATAAACCTAACAGATATCCAGGAGGAACACTCAAATGGCAAATTATTACAGATGACAGTTTGTAATAGAAAGGTGTACAAATTTATATGTGCTGGTCTCTTCTAGGGATTATAAGTCAATTTAAAATGTAAATTAATTTGAACAGTATCTTGTCTACTTAGAATATTTGAAAATAGTATATGCAAAGAACTTCTTATTTAGAATCAATCCTTATATAATTTTTAGGGGTTTACTAATTGCATAAGAATATTTAGTATTTAGAATACAGAATCACAGAATTGCTGGGGTTGGAAGGGACCTCTGGAGATCCTCTAGTCCAGCCCTGCTGCCATGTTGTAACATTACTACAACACTTCCTACTGGCAAGCAAGAGCAGGCAAATACTGCTTATTCTGTGAGCCTTTGGATCACTTGGTATGTTACTTATAGTAAATTATTTTGTATTTCTAAGCTCAGAATTTTGCCTAAACATTATTCTTCGCTTTTTAATGCACAAGAAATGTAATGATGTCAGCCTAAAATGCAGTACATTATTTTCGAAGATAAATTAAGGTTCAAAAGTCTTGCCTCAGCTAAGAGCTTTACAGTCCCAGTTGGAATAACTTCATGTTTCATTTTCACAGGTCACTTACAAAGAAAAGGAAGGGCTGTTAATTCAAATGGCAACTTTACTAAAACCAAGGCAGAACAAAAACTAAAATAACGTAAACCCAAGGCCAAGGCTAAATAGGCTGCTGTCAAACCTACCTACACTTACATTTGTTTCCGGATCTCCACAGATTTGAAGGGGCAATCAGCACAAAAAATTTAGAGGCTGAGTGCACAGACATGATTGTTCTGCAAACAGTGATTGCTACTGTCATACTGAAAAATGTCTGCTAAATAATGAAATGGTCCATTGCAGAAAAATGTTTTTGTCTCACTGGCTTATCTCAGTTTACTGTAAACTGTAAATTCCCATAAATTTCCACTTTTTTAATGGTGCAAATTTAACTTCTTCCTTTCCCAGGTGGCTTGTTATTCAATAATATATCTGTTATATTTTTCTATTTGTTTTTCTATTTGTTTTTATTAGAGATGTTTCTACTCCTAACATATGCATGTAATAGAATGCACTTAGGCAGCAAAACTACACTGAAATAATGGAAAAGTTTCAATTTCTTTAGTGTGTGAATTACAATTACAGTGAAGGAGACACAGTAAGAGAATTAATTTTTATCCTGAGTTTTCTCAAACCTGGATAGTACTGAATATGCTGGAGGAGGGCAGTTCCTTGGTGCTGGATCTACAGACCTCAAAGTTTTGATCATTCAGAGACAGTACTGCCATAACTCACCTTAGGAATTCAGCTGCCTGTGATGCAAATCCTGCCTTTCTTACAACACAGCTTTCTGACTTTGGCCTTTTAAGCTGTAAGAGGAAAGAAAAGTTATTTCTATGCAAGATAAGAAAGACAAAAGCAGAGATGGAAATTACTGACTCAGTGACTTAAGAGAAAAGTATCAGCATGAAATGAAATGAAATGAAATGAAATGAAATGAAATGAAATGAAATGAAAACCAAGAAAAAAGTATTTAGATGCAGCAATGCAGCAGTACTTGGGGGAACAGAGATCACACCTGCAGCTCCTGTATGATGACTGTCTTACCAGCAGAATCTTCTTGACATGAATGCACCATAAGCAGGCAAATGCTTAACCTGGAAACATGTTATTAGTTACTGTTCCCCATGAATATTAATCAGTAAATAATTCCTATGTGCTCCTAAACTGTGCACTGTGCTAGCAGAATTTCTTCATGCCCCTTAGAAAGTTGCCAGAGAGCCCCTGTAGAAAGACTTACCTCTGCATTATAGAATTTTCAAACATTCTCATCAATTTAGCTGTCTATTTCTATTACAGATTAATTAACCTTGGAAATCTGACATTCCTATATTGATTTAAAAAAAATTCAGGGTGTGTTCCTAATTTTAACTGATTTTTTTTCTTTTAATTATCCTAAGGGTTGCAAATGCTCATTCAACTTAAGTGGCACATCCATTCTACAGATGAAGGAACTGCTCCCAGAACAAGATTAAATGAATTTCAACTGGGTTTAGCATTTCTGAGAACAAGTCCTTAAGAGACTTGGGAAAAGGTCATTTGCTGAACTAAGAATATCAAATAGGAAATCATTCACCAGATCTAGCCATCTTCAGTCACAAGCGAGCCTTTCATAAACTATTATATTATATTTAAAATTATTTGGTCTCTGCCTCTACTATTTCTAATGGAAATCTGCTCAAGAAAGCCATGCTTATGATGTCTAAATAAATCCTCTAATTTCCATCCTAAATTTATTCATAATTTTCTTCTATGCCAACATTAAATCTCTTCTTTAAACTCAATAACTTTTTTTCCTCTCTTGATTCTCCTGATGATATAATAGAGAGCAATCAGTTCGTTCTCAGAGTTCATTTTTTCTAGCCTAAACAAGCCAAGCTCTGCCAGTTGTCTGGGAATTAAGCTTTACCTTCTCAGTCAGCCTAGTTACCTCTACTAACACTCCTCCAAGTTACAGTCTCCCTTTAATATGCATAAGCAAAATTTTGCAGAGGTGTAGAACAGTGTGGATCTTTACCCATGAGAAAATTAGTTTTGCTCTCTGAGTTGTCAACATTTCTCTTTTAAACTCTTCAAAAGGATTTTGAACAAACAATCCCAGGAATGTTCAGGCAAATGGAGATTCATTTCATGTAATTTAAGTAGTTCATACATTACACCCTGTTATTGTTTAACCTGTGTTTTGGGAAGTTGGTAGGACATGCATGCAGACTAATATCCTCCAGGATATTAAAAAAATGCATTCTATGTCAGTCAACACCAGTTTGGCACATGTGTGTTTTTTTCTGATTTCTGTCTCAAAATGATATATGAGTTCAGCTGACTGTCCACTTGTCGGCGTACACTCTGGTCCTGGGCAGGTTCTTGTCCAGTAAATTTAGGGGAAAAAAATAACAATTTCATCTATCCCAAAGAGATCCAGTGTAGGTCTAGACTGGAAAAAAAATTCCCCATAAGGACATTTGAACAGGTTGCCTAGGGTGGTTGCAGATCCTGGAGGTTTTGAAGACCAGACTGAACAAAGCCCTGAAAACTTAGTGTTATCTCAGAGCTGATCTTGCTTCAAGCACTAGGTAGGGCTAGAGATTTTCTGAAGTTCCCTCCAGCCTGGGTTATTCTATGATCCTTAGTATTTGGCTAGTCAATCTATATTGGCCTCATATTAATACATTTCACAATATAATGAGTATGCGTATATTAGCATAATTACATTGAATCATTAAGTATGAAATTAAAAGATTAAGAGTTAACACGGATGGATTTTAACTCTGTGTCTTGATTCCTTTCTCAGGAATCATTTATTGACGGTATTTCAATTGTAATTCTCTCTAATTTTATCCCTTTCTTCTAAGAATGATTAAAAATATTTTTATAATAATAAAAACTTAAAAATTACTTCTTTCATAAATTAACAACGTCAATTTAATCATACCAATTATTATGAAAGTGGCATGACTTCCATAGGAAGAATGGCTGAACTAGATAGCATTATGCAGTTTGGGAAAGAGAAGATACTAAAGATCTATATAGCATAAAAGGCATGGGAAGAAGAGATTAGAATGAAATTAGGATCATCTTTTGCAGTGCAAGAGCTGGAAGGTAACCACTGATAGTGGGGGACAATTCCAAGAGATACAACGAAGGTGACCATCATGCAGCTCAAGGCTGGACCTTACAGCTCTATGTCAAAGCATGCTGAGGTAGCAGGCATTCAGGGGAACAAGGGACTCTTTAATGGAATAAGTGCAGGTGTTTACTGAACACACATTATACATCTAGCTTCCATGCTTGCCAGTACTCACATTTTTCTGTAGGCATGTCTTTATTTTTGCCAGAGAAAATGGAGGGCTTGGCAGATAAAATCCTTTTTGACTGGTGGCCATGGGCTTTATTCAGTGTTCCAAGCCTTAGCCTACAACAGGCTTGTGCAAATAAATGTTAAATGCCAAGCATAAAAATGTAAACACATCCTGTCTTTACTATGATAGCATATATTCAAAGTAGGCAGTCCTGAAGGTGGAACTGTCAGCCAGTAACATTAATATACACCTTACATAAACCAGGAAAAGTTGAGTACAAACCTTTTTTTGGTAGAACTAGAGCAAAATTAAATCATTTTTATATCTGCATTTCTGGTCTTAAGATGACCAGAAATCTGAAGCTACTTATGAACTTTCAGGTTCATGGAAAACATCCGTGTAATTCTCATTTCAGTCACTGGAGCATATAAATTATATTCAGGTATCTGAAAATAAAACAATTCAACCACTGTAATTTACAAGAAGTTTATTCCAAGCCCACTTGAAGGAGGAGATGACATTTCTGTGTGTGACACAGAGGAAACTGTTGCTGAGGTCTTCAAATAGTTCATGCACTGATGTTAAAGCAAATGGAGCGGTATCATGCAAATTTGTTAGTAAGAAATAAGTCCACAGTTTTCTAACTTTGTTTCAAAAAACATGGAATAGTTTTACATTTAAAAACAAATTGTATAAACTTTCAACTTAAGCATTTTATGGCTCTCCCACTTATGTGTAGGTGTTGGGAGTTCTGTGTTTTGGCTTTTGTTGGAACAAAATATTTATAATTCATAAATGTATGAATCATAACATTTATATGGCACTTCTGGAACAGATGCCACAAAATTCTTAATTAAATATAAAAGCCTACAATTAAAAGGCAAAGCCAAATGAATAAACTTTAAAGAATTATTTAAAATCCTGCAACTGAGAACCTTAGAAATAAAAATGGAGTGTGATATGAATATCGCACAAATGAGTTACACGAAAAATAGAGTCTAATGATAGGCAGACAAATGTATTATAAGAGCAATTACTAGTATGCAGTATCTTATATCTTAAAGCACTCTACAGCACTTTACAAGTCGTCTCTGAATAGATAGGAACCATTTCAAATTCTATTAAAATGCATGTCATAATATGCGTTTTTTATTTGCCAACTCCTTTAGTGGCAATTATTTATGATGATACTCTTTAGCATACTAGTGAATGCAATCTACCATATTTCTGAAAAATGAGACATCAAGGCACCATCTGCTATTGAATGCCTACTGTAGAGTAGGGAGATACATCCAATTATCCTCACAATTATAACTCAGGCAGTTTAGCATAAGGTAGAATATCAAGGTCTTCTAATTAATTTGTTTCAAAAAACATATCTGAGGAGCTAATGTGGGATGATTTAGCCTAGAAGCTTCAAATGAGCAGATTCTTAACCCCTAAAACCAACATGAATAAAGGGATTAAAGAACAATTTCTCCTTTTTAACAAGAGCTACCCATACATTTGTCCCAAATAGCAATGAGATATTTTTTGAGCTTTCAATGTGGACCTGCATATTTGTATTAGATATCCACTGGGGATTAATGAACTCATTCAGACTGAATATGTTCTTCCTTCAAATCTTTTCAACAAAAGCTTAGATAACTTTCACAGGCTTTCTGCAAGCCTCCTTATTTCCATTTATTTGCTATTTCTGTGCAAATTAACTTCCTTTTTCCAGTGCTAGTGAGGAAGCAATTAAGAAAAAATCTATTTGAAGAGCTCTTGATAGAAAGTTTCCACATTAATAATGATTATCTCAATTTTCATTGATCAAGAGGTCTGTTTTTCTGAAGTTTCCAGGTCACTTAAGAAGATCAAGTCTAAAATAGCAGAGATTAATTATACACACATGGGGTCCATATCTGTTCTATAAATTGACAGTGAGCTTTTTTTACAAGGTAAACTTTTTAATTTGAAATCAGGGCAATTTTGACATATAAGGTACCAAGAAGAAACAAAAGTTTGAGTAGAAGTAAGCATTAACAGCATGCCTTTCATCTCCTGTTTCTAGCCAGATGATTGTTGCAATATTTTTGACTCAGGAAAAAGCTGTGTTGTTTTAAATTACAGCTGCAGCAAGGCTGTCTCATAGAAATACAACGGAGGAAGACAAAGACGTGCATTTCCTTGCTGAAAAGGGTACAGTGTATGTCAATTTTAAAAATGAAGGGTTTTTTTAGGACATTTTCCTGTGGTTTTATGTCACTATAAGTACTATCTGTGTTTCAAGTGACATTTATTACTCTCCAGAGATCTGAAAACATAGAACATTTTTGTTTCCTGACTAGCAGTTACACATGCTATATGTCATTCTCCCTGTTTTCTTGATAGCTGTTTTGAGACCAATTTGGATTTACTGAAAGATCACAGCAATACATAAAGGATTACATATTGGTGCAATAGAAAGGGAGACAAGAGGAATCATGAGGCTACATGATTTGGGACATGAATACTTCTGGCCCATAACTTCAGTCTTGTCCAAGACAGTATAAAATGTCCCTTGACACATGTGGGGCTGCTCTGCATCTGTACTATTTCCTCTAAGAGAAACCCACAGCCATGCTGAAGCTTAACCCCATCCTCTGCAAAGCTTTAGCAGGAAAGAACACCTATGAAGTTACCCCTGGACTAATTTCCCTAAACTAGCAACTTGATGTTTGTATTAGTTTTCACATGCTTCCTGACATGTTTAGAATTCAGGCACAAAGGAAATATTCCATTATCATCCTCTCTTATTCTGTCCAAATAGGTTTTACTGTTACCATAATCTGCTATCAGAATAAATCAAAATGATATAATCATACCTAAATAGCAATGGATGTCTCATGTATGAAAATACATTCTCTTATCTTTAATTATACATTGTCTTAGTGCAAAACAATAAGAACTAAAACAGGAGAAAATTAAAAATCTGTCTGATGCGCTTGTCCCCTTCATAAGTCATATCCTGAATGAAGTTTTTAGTGATTCTATAGGTTGTCCAATGATAAAAATTGTTTCTAAACTCACTGCATTAAAAGAGACGCAAACAATGAAGAGATTAATTCTACAATAGTTGTGTTTATGAACTGAACAATATATTTTAAAGGCATAGATAATGGTAGCTAAACATTTTAAACCAAATTTTATACATTACCTAATATATTGATAAGCATGATTCCTTTTTACAGACAGGATAAGGAATCTCTGATTTGAGCACTGGTGCTCAAACTGCAGCTCAAAACATTATGTAAGCTTAGACACAGAACTTTGTACAAAAGAAACATCAATAAACAGTGCAGACCTTACTCAGAATTCTGTGACTGTGCACACAGACCAAAGAAATGGGCCTGTGTGCAGATCCAAATCTGTATTTGAGATGAGAGACATGGACCCTTGGCCCACGCTTGAACATGCATTTGTGTGCAAGGGGGCTCTTTTTGGTGCAGATTTTTCCAGTAATTATAGCTGAAGGCTCATGGTATGCACTTGAGTGCAACATGAATAAGTTTCAAAAATTTTCTCCCTTGGTATAGCCCAGTGGACTTGCATAGTAGAACATTATGTAGAATTACAAGATCACTGAACTTGAAAGTACCTTGTGAAGCCGTTCAGTTCAAGCTTTAGGAACCTGTCCTACACAAATTTTATTTAGATGAAATTAGTGGCCATCTTGTTTCAAATTTACTAGCTGCTTTATCACAACTTTAACCACTATATTCAAAGGAACATACTGTACCAGACATAAAATAAAATTATTCTCTCATTTTTAGTCTAGCAAACACATCATTCTTTTAACATATTTTGTTATAGTACATAAGGCAAAGGGAAAATTGCCTATACAAATTCCACTCTAAAGAACTGTCTAAGCATTTTGATTCAGATGAAATTGTAATAATACTGTCCCAAAAATTTAGGTCACTTCAAGCATTTGTGAAGTGCACTTCCAATAAACAAAAATAAGCTTTCTGTTAAATCTTTAATACTCGATGAAAAATGCATGCTCAGCTATTCAAGGAAAAAAGTTTATTCTCTCACCTCTATTCTATTTTCACTGTTGACCTTTTCACCTTCTTACTCTGCTTCCCCCTTCCTCCATTCTTGACTTGCAGCAGAGAATCTGATTGCATTACTAACTGTATGTAAATATTTAATTGTTTTACATTACATGGAACATTCACCAACCTCTCCAAGCATTAAGTGTGATTAACCAATTATCTTCTGGTAGAAGATAGAATTCATAAACAACTACCACCCTGACATAGTGTCAAACACCTCTTGCAACTACTTGACTGCATTCTGTCCCAGGCAGCTCATTATTACAGTTTAAAACTGCACCCATTTTAACAGCTTAGTACTGTTAAATACTGAACCAGCTTTAAGCGAAAACCTCTATCAAAAACTTATGTTGAATGTAAATATTTGCTCCACATCATGAATACAGGCAGTATACTTTAAACAGTGTCCTAATCTCGTTAAAAACTATGTGAAAAACTATGCACCAGTGGAAAGGGCACCTATAAAGCCCATTAATGGCATTTGAGGGGTGTAAGAGGAGCAGATCATATTTGATCATTGCCCTGAGTTCTCAGATGCACTGATGCTGCCAAGCCATGTGTCATCTATACCAGGCCCATCAGCACAATCTGGCTTTAACCATTTGAGGTGCAGGAACAGCTGTAGGGATTATAACAACAGCAAGGCCTTATTTAAATCAAATTAAATGCAGAAATCGCTTGAAATGATGACATTGCATCACTTATAGTACAGAATCAAGGATTATCTGGGCTTCTGGGGTTGTTTGACAGAAGAAACAGGAAAATAAACAAACTGTGTGTTTTTATGTGGAGAAGTTATGTAGGAATAATAGCAAAGCCCTTACCTATAGTAGACATATTTGGACATATTACATTAACCTTTTATATATATATTTGAAAATATAGGAAGACTTTGGAATTTGAACTGTTACAGCTTTTCTGTGTTTCTATTGCAGAGTCTTCTAAAACCAAGAGAAAATATGATGGCACAAAATAACATTAAGTTTGCCAGTTTTAGTAGTTCCTTTTATTATGCAGTGCATCCAAAAGAGGTTGAAACTTGCCACAAGAAATAATAGCAGTCTAGTTACAGGAATAAAATAAAATTAGTTCAGTGAGCAATATCTCTCTCTCTCTCCTAAGAATATTCATGAATAAAAATAATTTAACTGTACCGTCCTGTTCTGAGCAGGTGCAGATCAGACAAAGAAGCAAATGTATTATCATGTAATCATAAAGCACTTCACTTACCACAGATTGTGATAAGGAAATTGCTGGTAATCACACATGCTCTGATCCCACCTGTTGCAGAGAAAGAAGCTGTCTAGGCTGGATACACAGCTTGCTAAAGCAGCCTCTTGCTGCAGAAGTTATGCCTGACCTGCTGGCAGTGCATTGCTGCCACCAGCGTTATCCCTTCCCATCTGGCATTCTCTCTCAGGGTGGACAATGAGCAGGCAACACTTCTTACACCCTGCTGGTGCAAAGCCATTATGTATGTCCTTAAAAGATGGGAGAAGTTTTCACTCCTGGAGCATGACCATGAAACAGAATTTTTGAGGTACTCTTAATATGAATATATGGCTTTATAATGCCAATCTAGGTTGTTTTAGTGAATATATAGCTCAATTAAAATACAGAAACTATACATTGAAAACATGAAAGTAAAATTTCAATGAGTTGGAAGTCAAATAGAATTTTTTTCCCAAAGATTTTGGATCTCAATGAACTCCCCTTTTTTAGTAAGCAATGTTGAAAACTCTGCAAAAATACCCAGATATTATAACAGAATTGGTAGCCATCTTAAGATACAGTTACTCTACAACAGGTAGAATCTCTCAAAATAAGAATGAGAAGGTTATACCTCTGAAAATGTCCTTAGCTTTACCAGGAACCACTTAGTGAAGGTCAAATATAGATGTTCTTAGATATATTTCAATAAGAAACATAAAGCATGGAAATAAACATAGTATTTTTAGTTACCCTCTTTCAATCTCACAACTAATTTTCCACTTTTTTCTTTATTGCCTTAGTTCATCCAAGAAAAACTATCAAAGCAACGTACAGTAAAAGTTTTCAAACCAATTTGCAAGAATTAAATTGTTAAAATTGTTGTCCTTTTTCTCTGTAGATCGCTGACTAAAAATTTTAGTGGCAAAAAGGAATATCACCTGTGACAAGGGAGTTTTATATTCAGTCACTTCCATTCTTAACAGAAATAGCTTGTCCACAGGTACCTAAAGAAGGAAAGCAATGAAATTAAAAAGTTTTTTAATACTGGAGAGTAATTCCCATTTCTCTTTCCAACAGAAAAGACCAAGCTTTTTCTCATATTTTACAAAATTTGGAAGTGGGTAGTGAGCTGGCGGAGGTTCTTGGTGAAGACTTAAACTTTTTTTTTTTCTCTTTGAGGGCACTGACAGTCCCCAGAAACCATTCAAGGGAAAACAAAGAATACACATTCCCTGAAGTTCACTAAAGCTGAGGCCTTAGACCTCTTGTGCACCACGGTCAGCGAAAGGAGAACTTTCCTCTATAGGAAAGGTTGTAACTTCAATTAACATAAGTGATTTTTAGAATTATGATGCATTTGAAGGAAAAACTTTGGTAAAAACTATTATTTGATTACTTAAAAGGGATGAAAGGCAAAGCAATGCAGATATTTATTTTACAAAGCAAAATTGGCAATAAAGTATGATGTTTAATTCTAAATTTAATTAGAATTAAATGTAATTAATTAAATCAATTAAATTAATTCAATTAAAGCCTAATTCTTTTGAGAATTTCACTGGTTCTTTCCTAGGAAGAATAGATGACGAGCATATTTGTTATCCGGTTGTATGACAAGATTTCTGTTCTAAATTTGCACACATCATACAACTTTTCCAAAATTTATAATAATTTATAATATTTGCAAATTCTAGTAATAGTGTGTTCCACAAGTTGCTGGGTGTATTTTTTTCTTGGTTTTTTGTTTTTGTTTTTTTTTTTCTTACAGCTTTAGTTGTTATCTATTACTTTTGAAAGATAGGATATATTTGAGTTACTAGTGTAGTACTCATAAGAACCCTGAAAGAACAAACAGAAAATGGGAAAATTAATCTATAGTGGCTAGAAATATTGGAAGCTTGTTATTCTACATATGCCTTTAGAATGGGAATAAATAGTAATTAAAATGCCCTCCTAGACAGTAACTAGGAATGAGAATTATAGTGAGCAAAGGATTGAGGTGGCACAATTAAAAGAATGCATTTAATAGTTATGAATTATGGAGACCAATTATGGTCTTTGTCCCAGAAGTGTTCCATGTTCCTTCAGAAAACTACATTATAATCATGTGATCTAACATTATATTGTAATACACAACTAAAAGGGAGCTTTTGAAATTGCTACTTGGTTTTCTCTCAGACATTCTTCTGTTCAGCCTCTATGAAGGTCCTGCTTCCCTCAGCCAAGTGGTTTTGTTTGGACCAAACTATCTATTACCTGACATGCTTTAGATGTCATCTCTTCACAGAATATGGATGTCCCCATTGCAAGCCAGGCAGTGTGAAGTGACTTTTGGTTTTTATTCCTTTCTTTTTTAAAAAATAAAAATAAGAGAAATCACATTATCACATTTAAAGTGTGTTTTCAATAACATTTCAGAAGTCTCTTTTCAGATGAGATGAACTGTGCCCCAGATGTGCCTATTATTTTATTCTCTAAGGGATAGAAAAAGCACAAATGGAGACACTAAAAATACAGCTAGATTAGATAAAACTCTTGAAAAATGTTACAGACTATTTGAGCATGACAGCACATGTGGTATAGATATTTCATGGATGGGACATAAAAAACATGGATTAAAAGGGAATTATGTCTTTATCGTGTAAATATAGCATGCTTTCTTTTTCTATTATTTTTAATCAATTTAGATTTATTTTCCTTGATATGTGTATTTTCTACCCCAATGCTAATGCACTGTCACAATGGTGTTCATCCTGAGGCCTAGTTCTAAATAACAGATCATGTGGTTTTTTTGCAAAAAAGCTGATAGAAGAAAGGAACAATAACCTGGGTGTCTGTATATAATTCAAATTCTATAATGGAAAGATAACCATTCCAAAATAAGCTTGGAAAGTGACCTACTGCTGTATATTTTAAGTTCTGAAGAAACTATAGTTTTCATAATGCTCTACTGTGTAATCCTTGATGTGAACATTGTTGAATTTTCAGTTAAATTTGACAGAGATTACTGTGGTCAGATAGACCCCACCGAGTATTGAGATAACAAAACTATATACAGTCTTCAAATGGAAGTCTCAATAGAATTTATTAGTGTTAAGAATCTGAGAAAAGGGAGGAAAAGATATTTTTCTATAACAAATAAAGGAATGAAAAAATGAATTAAATACACTGCATATTTGATGTCTTATTGAAAATGTCATTGCCAGCATAGCTTTTTTTGGACAAAAGAGAACAATCAAGTACATTTTGCAAGATAAGAAACTGACTGGGATAATTTTATGCTTTCACTACAGGCCTACTTCAGTGCACATCTCAGCAGTCCTTAACTGATTGAGAACATGTGACATCTACTTTCCACAGACCACAAAAATATTTGACTTCTGTCTGGCATGCTAATAGCTGAAAATCAGCTGAGGAAAAAAAAAATGGACCTGACTATAGCTATCAGTATGTAATAACTAGAAATTGTAGCTGAGATGCAGGGTACATCTTTCATATTGCAATGGAAAGGTACAAACTTGCAGAGAAACATCACATCTTTTTAAAATACTGGTCTTTGAGAAAATGTTTCTCACAGTAGCAAGCATTATAGAATAGTTGATCTACAAATGTGTGCAGTGAGGTAGTGCTGTGTAGAGAGAAACTTTGTGGTGCCACAGTGAGAAATAGCCACGTGTGGAGCCATAAGTGTTGGGAGGTGTGCTCCTGCAGTGTGTAACATTAACAACCTCTTATTTCTGAAAATATTTTCTTGCCTTTCTAGTGGTTACATGATTTTTAAGGTCAAATCAGATGGTACACATGACTTCTGCCATCTGCCCTTTGGTTTTGAAGTGTGTTCTTATAGTGCTCAAAACAATAAGGATGGTTGAATGGGTTAGACTTATCTATGAAAAGCCTCTCAGTAACTTTACTATCAACATTCATGTTGCAAGCTTCACAAAAACAAGCGTTAACATTTTCAGCCCTGGAAAGCTGATTGATGCTGCATTAAGAAACAGCAGACCTATTAGAAATGAGTTCATGCCTAGTGGCTTTTCTACTTCTAAAATTATTACAGTGCCCACCTAACTTAAATTTCAACTCTTTGAATGCAGAGGTCTCCCAGACCCTTGGCAAATAAAATTACGCAAAAAATAGACATAATATCATTTCATGTTGTTCTAAGGATTACTGGATAGTTGCAGAATAAAATAATGCCTTTGAGTGGGAGCATCTAAAATTGATGAGAACCTGTCAACATTGCTAGATAACATCAGTTTCATTTGTTTTTTAAAATGGTCCTTGATTGTAAGTGAATATTAGCAGTACCATGATATATGTTTACAGCTTTTCAAAGTAGAATTTCATGATTAAATGTCAAAGAAATCTTGATATATGTGCAGCACATTAACTTGAATTACCATGTTAGTTTTCTAAAATCACCCTAAACATCTCAAAAAACCCCCTTTTTAGTCTGTATAGCCTGGCGCCATAATCAGCTGTTCCCATAGGTTCACTAAGGCCTAATGACTGTCACTCACCACTATCAGACTTGCTATTAGGAAAAGTAAATGATGAATATGCCAAACTGTACAACAGTTTTTACCACATGAAGATTGTGCTTGGTTCTGTTTGTTTGTTTTTTGTTAGGCACTAACTAATAATGTTTATACACTCAGTATTAATTTCTCTATTTGCCATGTACAATAGCCCATAGGAAAACAGCATGTAGTAAAGAAGGTAGTGATAAAGTGTTTCATGCTATCCTTTGGATGATTGTGGTTAATGAATCTTGCAGTAGAACACAGAAACTGGAGCCTTATCATTCAAGCAGTTTATCTTCAAGAAAGATGAAGACCTCTGTGTTTCAATCCTGGTAAATGTAAACACTTGAGAACTTCCTAGGAAAGCTGTGGGCTGAACACTATCTGACAAAGCAGTGCACAGTGAGATCAAAAATGGATATGTCACTACAGAAGCACTGACTACTGAAGGGAAAAACACAGTCTTGACTCTCTAGAAATCAGATAATTCCTGTAGGTGCATGTTCAATTTTAACTCTATATTTAGTGGATGAGTAACTAATGATCATATGAAACTTTGGCTCAGACCACTTTTCTTTTAAGAGGAAAAAACCCAACCCTTTCATGTTTTTACTGTCATCTATGAAGGATGTATCTTAGGGAGTGATAATTTTCAGAAGTCTCATGCTTTCTAGCTGAAAATAACTTTATACAAAGAGGAGACACACACAGTGTCTGACACACAGTGAAGCACACAAGCACACGAGGATGCATGAACTAAAATTAATACTGTCTGTATTCATGAACTGAACAATAGACAGAACTAATTATGAAAGTAACACTTTATTGAAATGTAACACAGCACTAGCACTACAAGGTAAGACTTTTTAGCTCAAGTCTCAAACCATTACTTCCCTGGAAGCTCTGTTGGTCAGAGTTCACAGGGAAATTATATGTTCCCAAAATATGCCACCAAATATGTACCTTACCAAACACTGAGACTGCAAAGAGAGAACCACAAGAGATATATGTTTGTATACATGTGCTATGTGTAAGCAGTTAGGACATTCCTATGAGTTGGCTTGTTTTAGAGCCTTCTACATCTGCTGCATCTGAAAATTGATCATTTTACTCTCTGAAGCTTAAAAATATCACAAAAGAGCATACACATAGGAACCTCCCTTCCTGTATGCTCAGCTGAGAAAGCTAAATGACAATTGAGCAAATGAACCTTTGGCTAACATGATGAGGAAAAGGGAGCATTGGTGGGTATAGAGGGAAAAAAACAGTCGTAGAAGTGAGCAAAAATTTATGAACATAGCTGACTTTGAGGAATATTAAAATTTAAAGTTTCAAATGCAACATTTGACTAGTCTTTAGTCTAACAGTACAATCCAACCTATCTGCAATAATTCTACCTTATCCACAAAATCAGCATTGAGTGTATACCTAAACTGAATGCAACCCTATGACTTTCTACAACAAATTCGGCTGTTATTAAATAAATCATGAGAACACTTGCTGGTTAGCCTTTATATTAGAAAAAATATGATATATGTACTCCTATTAAGTGTTCTATACACTAAACATTTTAATAGTCAGTCAAATATTTCAAATAAAAATTGCATGTAGCAAGTTTATCAGCCTCTGACTAAAGTGTTGTGTTATTTTGGTTGTTGTTTTTTTTCAGGACGGTTAAGAGTAACCACTGGAAGGACCATGGAGATCCCACTAAAAAGTGTTTTGGCACATTCCCAGAATTATAATTCAGATGCAACAAGTAATGTAAAATTTGGTCTTAGAATTTTCTCTACAGTTTGACATTGACACAATTCTCCAATCTGTTTATCTAAAAGTATATTACATTCAGGAATTAGATTGGATGAATCTATAATTCATAAGACCACTCAGTTTATAAATATCTCTCCATATACACTTAAGCTTCATTCTTCTTTCTAGGATTTTACTATTATATAACTTCAATCATACAAAATCAAGAATAAATATTCATGAATGTTTGATGATTAGAACAAGAATTCTGGTTTTGGATAAATACAGAAAGAAGGGGTTTTTTTTCAAGTCCAAGGGTGTTTTAAGTTACTCATATCTGTCTATCATATTTGTATGATAGTCCCCTCCAAAAATTGCAATTAAAATTTGATGTTCTATATCAGTATCTGACTAAAACTTCTTCAGTGACTTCTACATGACATAAGGAATTTATAAAACTTAAAAATTGTGTATAAAAATTAAAAGATTTGTCTTTTTATATAAAAGGCATGTCTCCTGTAACTTAAAACTCCTGGTTGCTGGTGTCTCCAACCCAATAATTCAGTGTAATTTTAAAAAATAGTCTTTCCATGCATCTCTGACTGCAGTTCTGAGTGGACCTTTCATATAATTTCACTCTTTAGGACTTAATGCAAGAACTTGTCTCCTTCAACAGTCTCAACTAATCTTGAGGAATAAAGCCCTTATATGATATTTGGCTTAAATAATAATAATAATAATAATAATAATAATGATAATAATAATAATAATAATAATAGAATAGAATCCTTGAAATATGTAGGGTACCTATTTGCCCTTTATAAAAATTTCCCTTAACTAGGTAAGTGCTGCTGTAATCTTCTAAATGCTGGTGTAGTCATATTAGCATAATCTCAAAGGTATACAGGAATAAATTTATACAAGGCCAATCTGTTGCTCCAGATATTTCTAATTGGTGAAAAATTTTGGTGTTAGGTTCTCCTTTTTAAATCTAGATTTTTTCATTTATGCTCATATCACAGTGTATTTGGACCCTTGTGCAAGGAAATAAAACTTTCCTTTTCAAAAGCTGATTGCTCTGAGTCTGATCTAATTTGGGAGATATGAAGCCAGCACAATTCTAACAATCAACTGCTATCTGAATAAGGCCTGAAAGAAAAAAAAAAAATCAACATTTTTGCATAAAAAGGTCCCTAAAGAGATTAATTTAAACTCATATTTTTATATTCAGAGTTGAATTGTTTCTGCCAGGCTTAAAGAACCTGGTCACACTAACAGCAAGGATAAGTGGTGCTGACTAGAGACAAAAAGCAACAACAGTCAAACTATAGTTGTCCAAGTTTCAAGAAAATTTCAGCATGGTTTAGTGAAAGATGGAAACGGAAAGATAAAGATCTAAATGGTATTCAGGTAAGCTATTTAATCTTTTTGCTCTTTGCGATGCTTTTGAACCATTTAGAAGAAAATCCACTGTCAGTGTAAATTCCTTTTGACTAGAATGCTGCAATAGCAAAAGGTCAGGTTTTTAAATTATTCTCACCATAAATCAGTGCAGGATTAGTCTTTATTGTGCTAAATGAAGTGACCATTCCAGTATTCTTATCAGATTTGAATAAGGCAGATGTTGATGGGATTGAGGGCTTAAAAACATTTAAGAGAATTACTTTTCAAGGGTAGCCAGTTTATTTCATCAGTTTGCTGGACATTAACCTTGGACTCTAAATTTAAGCTGCTTATACGCTTTTACAGACACATCAGCATTAGATCATTTCTGCTTTGTCTCTGAAGGTGAACAGATTAATTACAGTCTACATATTCAAGTGAGTAAGCTACAGCCTTACCAGTCTTCTGATGAATCAGAAATAGAAGGCAAGAGGTGAAGGTCCACTGCCTGCCTGCCAGACTCTAGAATGCAGCACAGTAGTCCTGCCCTTTGCAGGCTGAACTGAAAACAACTGCAATCAGGTCACACAACAAGCTTCCTACTAGTAAAGCAGGCTATTTAACACCCTAACTCCAACTGTGCACTCAGTGGAAAGATTTTATTCTTCCTGTACTACCACTGATAATATGCAGAAAGCCAACTTGGTAGTTTTCTGGATAGCTGGAATTTTCTCTGGCTTGTTTTGCAGCCATATCCACATTGCACAAGTACAGATACAGGAAGTTGCCTAGTCTAGTAAATACTTCTGGCCTTATATTAGCTTATTTTAAAACTTGTTTTCTTTATCAAAACTTCTGTACCTATAGCCACAAAAAGTAGGTTGGTTTTCTGATTAGGAAATTTTTTTGTTTCATTTTTTCAAAGTGTTCTTACCTGCTTACTTTTTCCTATCCTGGCAGCAATACAGTTGACATGATGCACTACTCATATGAGAATGATACTTTGCTTGCTGTATCATACTTGCAGTCCTCTGGGTCTCCTATTTCAGCTCACACTTTATCAGGTCTTACAACTGTTTGATTTCTTTGTTTTATATTTGACTTCTGTACTTGAGAAGAGTGCTAGGCTGGTAGCCCAGGAGAATTGAGTCCTTTGTTCATCCACAGAGCAATTTATTTCAAGCTCAGTTGAAGACATAACCTGAGAGATTGAAAGGCAGCATTAACTCTTGCCCACTGTTTGTTTGACAGACTGGACTATCCAGCATAAGAATACTGCAGGCTTTGTGTGGCTTGCAAAGAATTCACACAGAATAATGTTTTCTAAAATTCACCATAACTTTTAGTGACAGATAGATCCCCCTTCCTTACCTTCTATCCTTCAGAAAGAGATGGAAAGGAGAAATGGATGGCTGCACTCGGAGTCTGCCCTTGTACAAACTCACAACTGATTTGGTTTACAGAGCTTGGTATGTTTGAACTGCTCTCTTTGACTTCTTATCATTGTGAAAATTAAAACAGTTTTCCTTTTTCATGAGATTGGTTCAGTTCACAGAACTTCTTCACCCACTCCAGTTCCCAAGAAAAGGACAAAGAACACAAAACATTTCCTGAAGTGTCACTGAAAATTAGCCAGCATAATATGAACCTGCTTCATCGAACATCCCCAATGGCAAATTAATTTATTTTTCTGGTCCATGCTTATTTTCATAAAGCCAGTTTCCCTTTTACAGAATTGGTTGGATTGAAAGGGACTTTCAAGGTCACTTTGTTCCAACCCCCCTGCCCAAAGTAGGGACACCTTTCACTAGACCAGGTTGTTCAAATCCCCATTCAGCCTGGCCTTGAACACTTCATAGGATCATAGAATCAATAAAGTTGGAAAAGATATCCCAGATCATCAGGTCCAATTTTTTTTACTAATACCACCATGCCCACTGAACTATATTGTGAAATACCATGTCCTGTTTTTGGGACTTTTCCAAGGATGGAGTAGACAGACCTGAGAAGGGTTACAAACTTGTCACAATTTCTCTGTGCTGACTTTAATACTTTAGGCTATACACAATCAGTTTAATCTCTCCTGAAATGACAGTTTTTCTGAAAAGTAAAATGCCTGGTTCTCTGTAAAGCTGTTTCAAAATAATTACTCAGCTTTAATCTTTTATAAGGCAAATCATATATATGTCAGATTTCACCCCTGATTTTTAAACCTGACTGCTTGGATTTTCATGGTTATGAATTCCATGAAAATATTCTACATTCCAATAGACAGTTCCCAATTTTACACCTTTCTCCTATTTACCTCATAGCCCTCATAGTTTATTTAGTATAATAGTATATTTACCTCGTAGTTTTACAACGCTGCCGTTGTTTCCCTGTGCAATGTTACCAACTTTTAAAATGATAATTTTTGTCTAGAGAAAGCATTCCATGCACTAAGACTTCAACTCCTTGCTCCAAAGATGACTAAATCTCACTGTTTTCAACACCAGCACCATGACTTTTTTCTCCAGTTCTTAAGCACTGAGCATAATTATCAGCCCCAGGAATTTAATATCTTCCATACCAAAGACCAAGGTTAGAACTCAAGAAAAAAATTGAATATAGTAAAAAATTCTGTACATCATCATATTCAGTTTATTTTTCCAAATAGAAATAGCTTCATAGCTTAACCATAGCTTTGGAAAAGTTACCCAGAAAATTGCATGTCAGGATGATAAATCTGTCAATTTTTAAAGCTGCTTATTGTTGTGGGCATGACACCAAGAGAAAAATAAGGAAAACTTCATCCTGCATACAAGAAACATATCCCACCTGACCTTCAATTACTTTATTGTGTGACTGGCTGTGTGTATTCATTTTATTCTCCTGACCATAAAGTAAGAGAAAGGAAAATAATGCATGCACAATTTTCTGCATGAAAAGTTGTTTCTCTATATAATAGGTAAGACAACACATAAGATAAAATGTCAGGGAAAAAAACCCCAAAACCATTTTCAGCCATAAAAATATATTTTGAAAACCGCCAAGTCACTCTGAACTTTTAGAAATTGTATAATACACCAACTGAAAATTTTATAGTATTCCAGACTTTCTCATGGAAATGCTACCTGGACAGAACTGGAACTTTGCAATTCACCAGCCTCACCCACCGCTGCCTCCAATAAACTCACAATGGTTAGAAGCTTTTATGTTCTATTACAAGTGATGAAGCCACTCAGTCTCAATGGAATTAATGATGGAATTAATTAATGATTTTTTCATTGAATCATAGAATAGTTGTGTTGAATGGGAGATTAAAGATCATCTAACATTATCAAGACCCTCTGCAATGAACAGGGACATCTTCAGCTAGATCATGCAGTTCAGAGCCCCATCCAACCTGACTCTGAATGTTTCCAGAGGTGGAATTCTACTGCCTCTTTGGGCAGCCTGTGACAGTGTTTCACCTCCCTCATTGTAAAAAAGTTTTTCAGTGGCCACTCAAATTGTCATTCCCGAGGAATTAAAGGAAGTCTTAAGGCATAAAAAATGAGCATTTAAAAAGTTTAGAAATTATTTTATCTGCTAAACGCTAGTTAGACCAAAAAAACCTTTGCAATTCTTTCTTTCTCAGATTCCTAACATCCATGTGGCAAAAAGTAGAGAATGCTCACATGGAAAGAAGATTGAAAAAATTTTTATGACATCTTTAACCATGAGTTATTTTCCAGATAGAAAGATGAGAGTGAATCCAGAACAAACCGAAGAGTTAAGATCAAGCAGAATATTTTTTGCATAAAATAAATAGGATTTGCAGATCACTGTTTGAAAAGCATTAATTATGAGTCTAAATCAGGACTTCATTTTAGATTTCATGAAAGTAATGAGTGTACCTCTCTTGCTACTAATTATATATTCTGATTATCCTCTTTCATTCTGTTTGCGAGTGGCAGGGAAGTATACCTAGCTTTTCTTCCTTGAAATTTTATTTCATCTTATTTTACTGACTGGCATATGTTAAACCTGTTTTAATTATATTTTTATACTTAATTCTTCTTGAAGCATGATTCAGACAGTTCCTAATTATTAAGTGATATTTTTTTCTTTTCACAGTACGATCTCAGTTTTGGCTCTGGCTCAGATGTCACTGCCCTACCACACACAATT
>JANRGV010000094.1:41550890-41583315 GCA_024734035.1 Alethe castanea | reverse complement strand
ACACAATTCAAGGAACTATATTGGTCCTTTGATTCTTTTGAACAGCCACAAAAACTCTATATTTATATGAACCTAATTTCAGAATCCTGAATATTTACAAATCCAGATTAAAAAATTATCACTAAGTTAGTACCTGAGGTGAAAATATCAAAGAAACAATGTATTTTGGATCATGCTATATTTTGAGTGAAATCAGGTGTTTAGGAATCTTAGCTTAAAAATTTTTTATCAGCTATTGAAGACTCATGCTAATTTCTCATGGTTGTTTTAATGACACTGCAAGATTTTCAGATGGGAGATAGTCCCAGAAGTCCCACTAAATCCGCTACAAATGTTGCAGATGAGATGCACTGAACCTGTTACTTTAGTCAGGAGAAAGATATTTTAGATAATTTACAAAGATGCATGCTAACTTCTGAAGCAGTTTGTGTCAATAAAAACCTGGTAGGGAAATTCTTGATGTTGGATCATTAATTTCATCTCCCCATAAATGCAGACGTATTTTCAATGTTTTGTCTAGTGTTATTTTAGTGAATCATTTGATGAAATATGCATCAATTACTTTGGTAATATTTTACATTCCACTATCAACATTAAGACATCTTTTCCTTGAAATTGCATGTAGTTATCCTCATCGTTATCTTTAGTTCAGTGCCAGTAGAACCTAAGATGTTGCTTTTTGTTTGGAATGTACATCTTTAACAATTTGTAGATTCTGGTTTAGAAGCATCCTGACAGATCAAGGTACCTGCTCCTTACTTCCTCCTTCTGCCTCTCATGATCAATGAATATTCTCATGGCTTCTGTGACAGTCTGATTTCAGGTAACTCATATAAATAACAGTTCTTCAGAGGTAGCAGAACAGGTGCACAGTAATGAAATTCTCTGCCACAGGCATCAACTCAAATGCCTGTTCTTCTGGGAGCCTGTCTTTCCTTCAGAGATGTCTTTATTCCCAGGTGAGACCCAGCCCTCCCAGAGGCTTTTTCAGAGCTCTCCACTCCCATCTGAATAGGCATGGTGGTGGGACAGGTTATCCTTCTGACTTGTCAAGCTGCATCAGTAACCTTGACTTATCTCAAGAGAAGGCCTTGACATGGCAACAGGAGTCCTGTGCAGACACAGAAATCCACTTGCTCCTGAACTCCAAAGCCACCTTATCTGTTCCACACCCTCCATCCTATTCCCACATGCCACTCTGAACTTTCTGGAGAGTCTTTTCTTCAACATCTTTCCCAGAGCTTCATTCTCTTTCCCAATACAGACCCACAGTTCAGAGTTGGGCAAAACTTTTCTTTTCAGGATTTCTCAGAACTGTAGCTCTGATTCTGAGAGTCCTCCCTGAACTCCCAGAATGAAGGGGAGTCATATATTGGAGAATTTTAGAAGGGACAAATAGCCCTACTACATTCTTCAAACACATTTCTTCACAGCTTCATTTGGACAAGTTAAAAACCTTTTTGTATTCTTTAATTTGATTCTTCCTGATGTGTAATCATCTACAACTGCTCTTTCCTAAATTTCTTCTCTGCTAATGTTTCTTAAAATATCCAAAATAAAAAAGAACATTCCAGATGGTAAGTACCTGTTTCATGATGATTGCATTTTAAGTAGCATCCAGGAGACAACACCATTTCATAAAGTGTTTTAGAAATCCTTGAATTACCATCTGAATATGGCAAAGGACATGGTGAGCAAAGGCAATCATATCTACCAGAGAATCTCAACTGTGGAAAAACAGGGGTGGAATATTTTGAATTACTTGCTGAAATGAAACATAGAAATATAGAACTGGCTTTGAGAAATGTCTAACTAGCCCAATCTCTAGAAACCTTTTCCTGTTTTATTGCTGTCAGGTGTCAGAATTTGAAGTCAACAGCATCAGCTACATACAGCTTCATCTGAAAAGTTCAAGTGGACTCAAGTGGAATCTACAGAATCATAGAAGAGATTGGATTGGAAAGTCATCTGTTCCACCTCTTCTGCAATGAGCAGAGTGTGATCTCAGAGTGTACTCAAGTGAACACATTCACTGTTCCTGCCTTTGGCAGACTTAAGCACATATTCTGAAGAAGCTGGTAAAAAACTCAATGGTCTTCAGAAATTACAGTGTGGAAAATTCTTTTGCATTTGGTAAAAGTATAACAGGCTTGCTCCCAAAACCCTCATATGTGCCAAAACAAGCCACCCAAATATACTAGGATTTTTTCCAAATATACTAGCTGTTCTAGTGCAGCTGTATGCTTTACCTGCATCCTTACTTCTTTAACCACTTCTTTTAACACAATTTCTCTCTAAAAAAAGCTCAAAGCAATACTTGAGTCATGCCACTTTCAGAGGTTCATATACTTACTTCATGGAATTCAATTTTTTCCTAGTGAATTATTTGACCAAGGAAAAATTGTCCTTTTCATTTTTGCATTACACCACAGATAACATGTTTACTAGTGAAAAAAAAAAAACCTCAAGTCTATGCTATGACCTTTGTTAGACAAGTTACTTTCTGTAAATTCAAACCACCGGAAAAATCAAAATTAAAGCGTGAAACAGTACTTAAATAAATGCCATGGAGAAATTTACCACAAAAAGCAATAATTTTGATTATACTGGTTTTATAAAATGGATAAAATTCTTGCCTCTCTCATCTGGGAATCTTCTCTACAAGGAAACAATTACACAGACAGGGGGCATGCAAGGTTTTCAGCAATGTTTAGAACTAACAGAGGCAATCAGGTAATTTGCTGTTGAGTATTTAAGGGTTCATAAAAATCCAGACAGTTGTTCTAATCTGCAATTTCTTACTTGACTTAGGGTACTTCAGTCCTGTGACCTCTGAATGCCACACCCAGAGAACATAATAGAGGAAGGTACCAGTGTTCTGAAGTGATAGGTATCACTTCAGGGGGAAGTGGTATTGAATCATCACATCACATATTTGAATGAAACAGGGACCACCAATGCTTACATTGAAGCCAGCAGTTTGCATTTAACCTCTTGTTTAATTTTCCAGTGTTTAACAGAAGAGCATAAACATTTTTCTTTCTTCCAGATTACTGAATCTGTTCCTACTCAGTGATGACTTAGAACATGATTGGGATGCTTACCTGGCACAATCTGAGTATTGTGTATGGAGCCTACTTTCATCAGCTTCTCATTTTAATTACTTTTAGGAGAGGTAAAGAGAAGCAAAAAAGTAAGTCACAAAGTGCACCATGAGCCTTTAGTTAAGAGAAAATATAAAAGCTTATTACCTTATTTGGTAATTATTATTACTTTACATTACTCTTATCTGGAGTCCACAAAATCAATTTTTTTCTCTCTGGAATCTCCTTTTCAATTAGCGTTGGAGTAGTTAGCAGTTTTTTCTCAAGCTGTTTTGGCACCTGAGAAGCTAGTGGGAGACAAACCTCTTTGCAAGAAAGCCTTCTTTTCTTCTGACTATTTCTTATTTATTGCACCTTGATTTGAAATCTACAAACCAACTCCCAGGTAAGTAATTTCAAAGGAGAAACTGCTATTTGTCTGTAATTGGTGTGGCAATAATCATGACATGAGCAGTTTAGGCTTCTGTGACAAACTAGGACTTCTGTTCGTTCATCTGAACAGGCTACATAATTTATGCTGAGGGCAACAGATTATAGAGGATTGCTATAGATTCTTCTCTTTTCCTCCATGTCATCAAATGATGGCAGTGAACAGAAATATTAGACAGTGCAGAAATCAGTCTTTTGTCTGGGGCAAAAAGATATATATACTGTAGATCCATTGCAAGTTAAATCACCGATAAATCCAGTTAAAAAGGTTGTTTGGGTGATATTTAGATGTTGACACTGTTTAGTTAGATCAAACTCAGGTGTGGTCTGGTGCATCAAATTTGTATAATGAGGAATCTTTTCCAACCATGTAACCATACATAGCAGAAAGACCCATTTGTTGGTATCTCTGAGCATAACATGTCCAGTCTTCCCCACAGAGAAAAAAAAAAATTGGTTCTGGCAATGCAGTAGTAAAGGGCCTCAGAAATGAAGCAGGAATTGATGGCTAACCCTGCAATTATGAGATTCTGAAATTAGAATTAGCAATGGTGCTGTAGAAACAATCCAATTTATGAGACATCTTTCTAAAATATGAAAGCATCATTCTCCTGGAAAACTGAGATTTATCCTGTAGAGCATAAGCTCTGCAAAGGAAATTATTCTGAGCATACTTCTTCACCGTGATTGATTTCTGCAGGCAAAGCACAGTGGAAAGTACAGGAACAATTTTTTAAAGTGAAGAACACTGGTTATTCAAGCATGGGAAAGTAATTGAAGGTAATATAGGCTCTAGAACACATTAAAAAAAAAAACCCAAATCAGTATAGCTAAGAGCAAAAAGAAATCTACTGTATCATAAACAACAATCAGTACTCAAATGCACATGGTAAATTAATGCCTTTTATTCAGAGTGTTGGGAAGGAAAGAAATTCCTCCAGCCTCACTTGTGTGCAAGAGAATTATTTGTTAGTTTCTAGACCATGCAAAGATGAATAAGTCTGAAATTGTGACTTCAGTATCTTTATGAGGAACCACTGGAATCAGAGAGGCTTTGAGGACAAAAGTATCTTGAAGACTCCATATAATACAATACAAATTTATTCACAGGCTCTGGAAAGAGGCTGGGTTTATACTGAGGTCCCACCAGCTTCACAGGAAACTCACCACACTTGGAGAGATGCTTCTTGAGGAGACAGCTCTATTGGCACAAACATGAGGAGGCTTTATTGTACACCAGAAGGCTCTTGAACATTAAATAGAAACATCTGTAAACTCATAACTGAGTGTCTGAAGAATGGAACATTCCATGTGTTTCAAAGTTCTCTCAGAGGCAGCAGGACTCCAAGGAGGAATGCTTATCCAGAAAAGGCACATCTTCTGTCACTGCACCTATGTTCTGGGAGGTGTATAATCTATTCACCTAGTGCTCTGTCCTTTGAACAGTTTGACATGGAGTGTCAAGTGTCAGAAAACACCTGTGCGTTCCCCATGTCAGCTTCAAGTGTCCTGCAAAGCTTACTGAGATAATAGATACAGTTAAAGCAGAGTCCCAAGAAAGGAATAAACTGGCACTTATGTCAACTTCCTTTTTTATTTTATAAGAAACAATCCTCTGTTTATTAAGAAAAAAAAAACTAGGATGATTTTACTATTCTGTCTTCAGATCTTTACTCTCCTCAGATCTTTTTTAATTTGCTTTAAAGTAAAGTATCCTTTTCAGTAGCATCTGAATAAATGTTCCTAAGGAAAGTATTCTTACCTAGGTATATTGGGAAAATTATGTACATGCAAAATGGAGATTTTAGAGGTTTTCCATATATTAATCAAATTACATTATATGTAGTCAAAACTGTTGTAAACACTGTTTTCTGAGAAGGATATGCACCACCAACAAAAAATCCCTTCAAACAAAATGAATCAGATGCATCATTTGCCCAACAGTACATCAAGAAGTATTCACAAATATTGTCTCCTTTGTTAGCAAAACTTACCAGAAATTTGACTGGAACAAAATTATTTATATGCAAATGAGCAAGATTAAAAGAGATTCTAAATGACCTTTGTCACATTCACCACTGAATTTCAGAGAACTTGTAACCAACTGCATCAACTAATTCTTACATATAAGTCTGCAGATGTCCTTTAGATGCTTTGGGTGCAATGTTTAATAAAATAGCATAAGGTTTTTCTGTTGAAGTATATTACAGAAACAGGTTCTTTTTATCCTGCTCAAATCATCATTTCACAACCTTTGATCCTGAGGTAAACCAATAGGAAGTAATCAGTGTCATTGACCTGTTTGATTTAATTCTATTCTTCTGTGGTCTCTGAGGTCAATACTAGTTTTATTACCTTTTTACTGACTAGCTTTACTGAATAACTATCATGGTACAGCACTAAAAAACATTGAAAGAAACAACACTGGAAATAGGCTTTATGGAAACAGAAAGCCTGAGGATTTGCAGAAACCTGCCTATATTACTTCAAACCAATTTTGGAATGCCCAGTCACCCAATGCAGGGAGTTTTATCAGATTTAAACAGAATGAGCTAACAGTATCTGCTCAGGAGTTATTAACATAGAAACATACTGTTTAATATGTTGCAGTCCTCGTACATGTGTTCATTTCTAACTCAGATTGATAAAAATTCTTCCCTGGCACCTTAAAATTTAGTAAAATTCAATATTGTCAGAGTTCAAAGCAGAACACTTGTATGGTTCTGCCAGCACTTGATTTTGAAGCACTGAGATTTCCAAAACATTGCAGAAATAATTCATTGTCAGCGTTATCCCAAAGTAATTTTGCAACCAACCATCAAAAGACCTGAGATTCCTACCTACCATTAAAGCATGACATTAGCCATAAACTGTATGCAAGCAAATTTTGAAAAGCAGACTTTTTAAAGAAATCTGTGCAATTACAGGCTTTTGCCAAAAACAGAGCACACAAACCTGGAAGAGCGCATACTGAATTGCAAACATAAAGGATCACAATCCAATTATGCATGTTAATATAATAGTCTCAAGGGTTGCTGGACACTAAAACAAGTATGGAAAATGGATATCTAAGGATTGTACAACATAGAAGAAGTAGATTAAGGAATAGTATCAGAAGGCTCTGTTGTACCAATATTTTTCTAGTTTGCCCTGTGAAATGTATTTCTTCAGTCTAACGAAGTTGCACAGGAAAGAGTAGTAATGGAGATTACCATACAAGAACATATGGTATTTGCCAAGTATGCTGTTCTAATCTCTGTAATATGAGAGCCAGAAGAGAGAGAGAAAGGAAAGTCACCAAATAACAGTTATACTCTTCCTAGACAGGGGTATAAAGTGGAACTCCTTTTAGTCTGAACAAGTGCACAAAGAGCCATTAACTTGCTTTTTCAAGTCTTCACTGTCAGAAGTGCTGGGTGACAGCACAATGGACAGGCAGGTCCATTCAGGTTGACAGCAGTTCATCATGCTTTGCTAAATTACATTTCTTTTCTTAACAGCAGTAGAATTAGCCAGAAGCCTGCACAGCTGACATACCTAGCATGGTATGATCACCATTCTATGAGGGGAAAAAGCCTACTTGAAAGTGTGTTAAAAATGCTCAAGAGTAGTGCCTGAACACCTGCTCCTTATATTGACTTCTATATCTTTAGAGTTGTTCACCAACTAAGAGCAGGTAATTATGATTCTTTATTGTGGATTCAGAAGTCTGAGCTTCACTTTCAGTGATTTTTTTTTCCTACCCACTTCGTATACTATAATTACTTTAAAGTGACAACATTTTCCAGAAAGATTACAACTTATTATAGATGTGCCCACGTATACATTGATACATATATACAACACTTCAGCATTCTGCCTTCCTGTACATGATCCTGAGGTGCCATTTAAACTAATTCTGGGCCTTCAATTCAAGACTGTTCGGGAGTTTTAGCTCTGTTCTTGTTTGTTCCCCATCCACAGTATCCCATTTTGTGGGTGGTCTTACCTTTAAAGTAACAGATTTTTTTTACTTGACTAAACGTTTTGAAATTAGTTGAGAGGGGAGGAAATATGTTACTGCAAAATGGAGGAGAACATACAGTTGTTCACTACCTGGGAAGCTCAGTTGTATTTGAATCTGCTGTTCTGTTCCTGAGTCAACATAAGTATTTTTCTCTGCTTGACTTTAATAATATGATTTTAGGGCCCAGTCTTCTGCCTTCCCCCTGAGAATGAAATGAACAGGTTGCTGTGGACAGATGTAACAGGTACTTGTGTGTTCTTTAAAAGCTAGCTGTAGCCTCCAGCACCCCTTAGTCACACCACTCTGCAACTGTAAAGTGATGCTGATGGGGTGAGGAAGGTTGTTCTCCACTAGAACAGTGTCACAGGCAGTAACCTCTATTTTAGTTCTTTTATTGGAAAAAATTATGTTTAGAACTGGAATATGTCAGTGGAGATAAGTTCTTTCCTCTTTTGTCTTTGAATTTAGTGGGGCAAATACTGGAATAATGTGTCCCTGATGAAAAAGGATGAAGTTTTGAGAAGAATCAGAAAAGGTTGTGCAGTCAATGACTGAGAACTGCTGGTGTTATCCCACACAGGTACTTTGAATGTGAGCTTTGAATGTGGTACTTTGAATGGGATTTGGACGAAGGCTAATTTATTGCACCAGTTTTTCCCAGTAATGTGCAGGTAGACCTGTGTTTTGTTCTAACCTCAGCTGAATCAGTAGCACCCCTGCTTTTGCCGGTGACAGTAAAGAGCCCACTTTAACAGTCCTTTTCTGGTAAAAGATCATGCTGACCATAAGGTCAAGCAACTACATTAACTTATTAATTTACCCAGACAATCAGCCAGGTCTAAAGACAGTCAGAACTGTTCTATGCTTTTAAGTGGTGATTGCATAGTGTAGTTTTTATTTCATTTCCTATTTTGGGAAATGGGTGCATTTTGTCCTACTGTAATTATTAATGGCTTTTAGAAAAGGTGATCCTGCAGCTTGTGATATTGATGCGGGCAGCTAAGGGAGCTGCTGGCAGCCACCACTGCTTTGCCAGCTGTCCTCGCCAACAAACACAAACCTGACAGCCTGGGTAGATCAGGTCTAGAATAAATAAGTTTGTATGCTCCTCCTTTGGCTTAGTTTTTAACTTGGCTCAAGCCTGGTGCTCTCTGCTGGTGGTCTGTAGGGTACAAACAAGGACTAGAGTTTATTGAAGGGGAGAACATCCTGAGAAGTTTCCAGACTGTCTCGTAATGCCTGTGTCCTTCAGGACCTACCACAGCTCTAAATCCATTTGCATTCTTATCCCTTACTGGCTGTCACTTTCCTGACAATTCAACCATTTTATGAGTTTTTTTGTGAGGCAAGAAAGTCTTTTGTCTACAGTGCTTTTTACACCTGAAGCACCTTATATAATACTTCAAATGTCAAGAAGAATATTAGTTGCACTGGAGTACTGGACCTTAAAAGTATTTTTCAACTGTGATCTTGACAAGTTGAAAGTTTATTAAAGCAAGTTTGTATATGACAAAAAACTTAATTTAAGATGTGCACTGCCTAATGTTTTTCTCCAGTGATGCCTCTCAAATGCCATTTTCTTGTTTATTGTCACTCTCAAAAAAAGGAGAGCTGTTAACCTGGATTAGCAGTTAAAATGCTGGACTAGCATGGCTGCTGCTTCTAATGAATAATTTTAAGTCTGCACACGGTGCCTGAGGTAAATTTGTTTCACTGCTTTGGAGGCAAATGCCCTTCAGGGCAGCCACTTGTACGAGTGGAGATTATCCCTTTGCCCTAATCCTGGCACAGGGAAATAGGGGCAGATCCCAGAGCCAGGATTGCCAGCAGGCAAAGCTTTGATTCTGAATCCAACCCAGACAGTGACCTCATGGGAATATATGCCCCAAGTATATTGTTAAGAGGAAATGTAGGGAAAGACATAATCCAACCCCTGACTTAGTAGTTTCTTGGAGAAGTGGAGGAAATGCATTCATGTAAAATATTACTCTAAACATGCCTCATAACAGTTCTTGTGTGGAAAACAACTGAGGTCAATGAAAGGTCTTGCTCATTTATTGCATTCATGTGGCAATAATTACTCAGTGGCAGTAATTGCCTAAATAAATTTTATTTGTAGCAGAAAACGTGGGAGAGTCAGCCAGATATTTCTGTTTCAACTCATTATACCTTAAAAATGCTTCCAAATGAAGATAAATAAATTGCACATTTTTAAAATAAACTTAAAAAACTAAATATCCCCACTCTGAAGAAATAAAGATATTTACTCAAACTTTTGGAACAAGGATGTTTAAAAGAAAAATCATAATCTGTCAAGAAGGGTATTATTCCTTATTCATAATTCTGTGGTTTTAGAGGTTGAAATCATTTATTCAAAATGAGAACTACACTAGCTAATAATTATTCAAATACACAGTAAGATTAATTTTTGAAAGATACTGTATTGGCACTGCTTAAAATAAATATTTCATCAGATAAAATGCAGTGAAAAAGAGTACCTTGTAAATATTTGGGAATACATATATTAATAAAATAATCTTTTAGAATGAATGATTTGTAAACAAAAAAATAAATTACAAGTATTGTTCTGTAACTTCTTCAAAGTAAAGTAATTTAAAGGACTGCTGTGAACTTCTCAAAAGAGCAATATTTTTGCCAAAACATAATGTTGTTCCTTCATCTGCACTCTTTTTTAGTTGAGGATGCCTACCTTTTAAGTATTAATTTATAAAACATCTTGATACTACTGAATATGAAAAACTGCGCATAATTAAAATATGTCATTACTACTCTACATTTATCTTTTACTTCAGTGCTATAACAACTCACAGACTATGTTTTGTTAATGGCTCTGCTCAGGGTTGTTGAGTATTGTGTTTAAGCTTTCAGTTTAGAAACTGTACTGGCAGACAGAGATGAAGAAAGCACTTCTGTGTCCATCAGATTATCTAAGCCACATAGTTCTTAGTACTAAAAAGTAGCCAAGTATTTTCTTGGCACAGTAAGAAACATTTGTTGAATAATAGCTTGTTTGACAGAGGAATGAGGAATGCTCATTTTCATCTACACCAAGGCTATGATGTGAAAATATATTCCTTTTCACATACTTAGCAGGAAGATGTTAATACTCTGTGTGCCCAAGGGAGGAGACAAATGGGATAGAATTGATGCTCTGGGATGATACAGCAGTGAGGCATATCATGGGACCTCTCTTCCTGGCTATGACAGTATTAGTCTGGAAGGGGTCCTGAAATCAAAACTGAGATGCAATCTGACTGTGCACACTGTGTAGCTGGCATACAAGTTAATGTAGGCCCTTGTCAATTTATACAATGCTGAACCTTTCTCATTTGGTCCTGGGATGGGTGTTTTTGCAATGACAGCTCACTTGATATTACCTGCTTTCCCGAACCCACAAATTAATAGTCATATCAATTGTCAGATATCAATTTCATGCACAGTGTCAAGTAGGTACAATCAACTGGTCTATCATTCTGTCTTAAATTTAAACTACAGCAAAATCGGGAAAGTGAAGTGCACTAACTGCTAGGCTGTGGACCTGGTCACTGTTGTTATGGATTTTTTAATTTAATTTTTTATCAAACAGTGTAGGGCAGATGAAAAGGGTCTCCTGCCTTTTATGCCTGGCCCCACCTTCATTATTTCTATATATCCCTGCAAATATAGGAAATAGTAACTGAAACACTGGGATTGATGTGCCAGGGAACAGCCAGGACTGACAGGGTATGGAAATACCAGGTCAGAGGAGATGAAGAGCTGTAGCATTTCTGTGTGCTGGTGGCACTGTTCTTGTTCTTAAGACATCCAGTGCAGCAGAACTGGACAATGGGTAATTCCTAATGACTCACCTATGTGGGATGCAATGGCAGATTAAAATCCCTGTGAACTCCACAGTGGTGTAAACCAAATCCAGATTCAGTGTGCTATTACCCTCTGAAAGGATCTGTAACCAGAACAGGAGAGCTGGTGTCCTCCATCACCCAGTCCATCACATAGATCATGGCAAAATCCCCTGAAGACATCTCTTGGCTGGAGGCCAGGCATCATCTGAAATACACCTTTTGTAGTTCCCATGAGAAGGCAGGTATGATAGTGAGCATGTGAGTGAAACTGCCTTGGTTTTACAATCACCTCTCCCTGGAGCTTAGCTACAAGTTTGCTACGGCGTAGCAACATTATTTCCTGTATAAAAATAAACAAACAAAGAACAGACTGGGCTTTTTTCCAGATAACTAGGCTTGGAAGTGAAGAAGGTGAGTGTGAATTCCAACATGCAGAGACAAAAAAAACAACAAAAAAAAAAAACAAAACCCCAGCCAACTAACCTGTTTTCCTGTTTCATAACTGTGGTTTAACAGTAAACTTTTAATAAAGAGGAAGTATCTGAGCCTCAACCCTCATGAGTGTTTGGGGACTGAATTTTCTTTCTTGTTCCAATGGGTGGAGGAAGTGAATCCCAAGCGTGGGTAATCCAATTTTTTTCTATTGCTGAATAGAGCTAGGATTTAAGACTCAGCATTTCCCAGTGAGCTGGAAGAAGGAAGCTAGTATGTACAGGAGTGATTGAAGGCATCTTGCTGCTTGCTCCTTGTGCTGCTCTGAATACCATGTGGAGGGGTTGAATGCTCTATGAGCACAGAAAGGCTTAACAGAGTTTTCTGGTCTCCATTTTTGCTGCACCAGCCTTAAAATAGGGTACTGGTTTTCCAAGATATTTTATCTGGCCTCGAGTACTCTTGAGCAGCCTATTCATAGCACTTCTGGGTGAAAACCTTCCAGAGGTATATCTGTCTGGGCAGTGGCCAAGGCATTTAATCAAATTTCATGCATTGCAGCTGTCTTCAACTTTAAATAAATCACACTGATTTCAGATGATAGCTCATCTGTAACTGTTTGGAGAGAATTCTCTGAAACAGCTTCTTCATGTTGGGGTTTCAACAGAAATGAGTTATGACCCACTAGAGATATCAGTCCTGCTAAAATGTATCAACACATTAATAAATGGCAAGGACCTGAGAAAACAGTTTTCTGAAAAAGCCCAGTGAAGGATACAACTTCAGAGATTTTCTCCTTGAATGATGAGAAGAATAACCTATATGGGCTTAATGATTTCCACTCCCTGTCTTTATCGGTTGCCAGAAAAAATTAATTAAATCAGAATGAGACTTCCTCCTGATATGACAACTACATAACAGCTTACAACGATATTTTTAATGGCTTGAATATAGATGACATAACAGAGGCAAAGCTTATTCAGCTGTACCTAGCAGTGTTCTAATGATGCCTGCTAATGCTGGAGCAGCTAGGATCCTTTGCCTTGTAGAAAGGGCATGTATTTTTCCTGTTAAAGCAATGACTATGTGTGCCATGGGCAAATAACAGTTTAAGCAGCATTTATAAAATTTGGGCTCAATCACTCAAAATTTGCAGTGAAAGAGAGGGACAGATGCATTTGGGATGCCATGAATCTCTTTTTTTCATGTTGCCATGCTTGATATTATCCAAATAAAATAAAAGCTCAAATTCACAATGTAAATTAAAGCAAATATTTTGTCCATTTGACAAACTGTGCTACTGTGAACTGATGGTGTTACAAGTTTAAAAACCAGATTTGTCATAACAGAAGACAAATTAAAGAATCTTTCTGTTTTAAAAAATTGTCTCTCCATTGTCTAGAAAAAGACATGCAGTAGTTCAGACAATTGACATGTATTCAATCACACTACTTATTTTTATTGGTTTAACATTATTTTCATTTATATTAGTGTGCTTATATTTGCCTTGATATTGCCCTGCCTGTCATAATACTTGGTTTTGTAATAAATTCTAGCAAATTATTTTGCTGATAGCAGAACAGTAAAAAAAGACACTTCTAAGCAGTGGAACAAGATGATAGAATAAAATAAGTTTGAAGTCAGTAATCACATATTCATACTGAAGTAAAATATATATGACATATATCCCAGATATCTACTGGAAAAAAAGCAAGTATGCAACCCCTTAAAGATCCATTAAAAACCAACAGGCAAATCAGAAAAGCACCACTGAATTGATGCATTACAAATTATTTGTTGGACTGTAATCAAGCAGATTTCAAATATGGATTATCATGTAAGAGTTCATAATCCTATTGGTAGCTGCAATGTTCATTACAAATCTGCAGGATGGATGTCTCAGGTCAAGGCTGTGAGAGTTGCTTTCCTCGTACATTTTTGTTGGAAGTAATTTTACTAGTCCTGTGAATTCCAAGCTACTATGAATAATGTTTTCTAGGCATGTTTTTCATTAGCCAGGAATAAGGGGGAAACATTAGGATCTAAACCATCACCTTGTCAAATATTCTCAGAGCTACCTAAGAATCCTTAACATTTTATAACTAATGACGAGGGAAATTGAATCTCTCTGCTGTGGTGGTTTAAGACATCCTTGCAACGTTTAAGTAGGTAATGCAACTGTATAGGATACCCACAACAAAATGTATCTGATAGAGAAAACTTTTAATAGTTAAAGCAGGCAATTGAAAGAAGACAATGCTAGCTTAATTTTACTACTGAGTTTTCTGCTGAAGATAATTTTTCCATAAAATTTTAAAAAACATGTTGTTTTTTTCTCTTGTTCTATGCTTGAGGTCCCAGTCATGACGTAGTTTTATTATTATGGGTTTATTTTCTTTACTTCATGTAAATAGAGACAATTACAGATACTATTGTACAGGAATTAGACAATTTTTTCAGTAATTATTGTAAGAAAGTAGGGCTTTAGGAAACAGAAAAACAAATTTGTCTCTAAGGAATCAGAAGGCTAAAGAGCCTTGATAAGTTTTGTAGAGCAGCCCAATATTCTGCAGTAAAGGAATATTTATTCCCTAAAAACAAATTCTTATTAACAGCTTTGACTGTTGTATAAACTGAGCAGGTGCAGCTCTGGTACAGATATTCCTTGCATTGTTTTGGGTTACATAAAATTCAGATGTAGTTTTTTTTTTTTTTTTTTTTTTTTTTAACTTGGTGTCTAAGTAGCATGACTGCTTTTTCATGCACTGTGATGGCATATCAAATATCCTGTGGAGTTATTCTTGGAAACTTAAGGAGTCATGCCCAGAATAACTGACAGGAGAATTGTTATCCTGATGGACCAAAACTCCTCATTAGCTGTGTCTCCCCTTTCTTCACTTCATCTTGAATTACTGAAATTGTACTAAGTAGGCTTAATGCTCATTTGGCAAGAAAATGAAATTATGGTTGCTTGTTGCATGTAGGCTTCATATTCAACAGCCCGGGGTTTCTGAGTCACTGATACTCACTAGACCATAAGAATGGTGTGAAACCAGCTTTCTGCAAATGATGAAATGCCTTTGAAGGTTAAGAGCATTTCTCTGGACTTGAGTAAAATTATATGCTAATTTATGCTTCTCTGGGTGCTAATTTTAAAGAATACTTGTTGGTTAAAAAAATATGTTTTTAAATGAGGTACTGAAAAATGTAAAACCATGATTGTACAATATGCAAATTTCCTCTGTGGAGAGAACTTCTGCAAGGTCTAAGCACTGACTGGTGCCTTATTGAAGCACTTTCAAATGAGTTTTGAAGCAGGATATGATGAAGTTTATGTGGGGGTCTCTTAAACGAGACTTATTTCAGTACCTCCTCCAACTCTAGGCTACAATGAAAGGCCTAACTCCAGAAATAAAAGGATAGCTCCCTGCTGAAACTGCAGGAAGACAACTGTTGAGGCCAGTTGGGATTCTACCTATGTACATTCACATCTTGTCTTCTGAGACAAAGTCATATTTCTTCTTTTGTCCTCCCACCCCACTCCCTACCCAATTAATATGTCACTGGCTTGCATATCTTGTCAGCCTGCATCAGTCACACTGCATTACATGGGCAGTCCAATGCTGCTGATGTGACCTAACTCACCAACTGATTTTCCAACAGAAAAGGTAAAGATTTTTAATTTAAATTGCAATGTTTTCATTAATAGATTTCTCTTTTCAATAATTTTGATAAAACCCTCTGAAACAAACCCATAGGAAGTATTTCCTAAAACATCAGTGAAGAAAGGACATAATGACTTGTCTTTCCCATTAGCTAATATTTTGACTACTTTCCTGTTTCCAGAAGATATAAATTTTCAAATCAAGTGTATAAATATTAAGAATGCATTGCCTATTTATTACCAAGAAATTGTATGTAGAAAATGTATGGGGATATCTCCTCCTGAATATATATTATGTTCATATAATTTTTAAAGGAATTACAAACTCTCTTTCAGTGTATAATTTTGGATTTTTACCTATTTATTTTTGTGGTGTGTTGCTTGTTGTGTTTTTTTACAAAAACTTTGTGATGAAATTATGTACCATGGTTAAAGTTGTTTCCTTAATTTACATCTGACAAGGTTTTAAATCCAGACAACTTTACTGACATCCTAAAATACAGTCACAGTTCTGAAGATTGCTCAAGAAGAGAAAATGTACCACACTAACTTGCAGGTGTTATACCATTTTAATAGTTTAGGATTTTAAACTTCTCTACGAAAGATGTGAGTATTCTTACTTGCAATAGCTTGATATTAGATCCTGAAGCCAGCAGGCAAACAGAGACAGTATATTTAGTAGACAGTAAATTTATCTTTTACATCTTTCCTGATATAAAGTTATGTGATGTGCTGTAGTAGAGCTCAGGTCTGAGTTTTTGGCTTTGATGGCTCCATTGGTGGTATGCCTTTCTTTCCCCACTGCTTCTCCATACCAGACTATATTCAACTATTGTTTTTGTTGTTTTTTTGTTTTTCTGGCTCAGCTTACTTTTACTTATATCAGAAAGGGGAAATAGGGGATAAATTGCTGGTTGAATGTGTAAGCAGAAAATTAGGAAACATAGGCAAACACCTAAAAGGAAATTTGGGCAGGACAGGACTATTTAATTAGCAATATATACCACATAAGAAAGAAGATTTACTGCCAGCTGTATTGAATCAAACACTGAGGGATTAGTGTTCTGTATTGAAGCTCCACAGCATATGTAGAAAACATTCAAAGAAATTAATCCTCAGTTTTCTCCATAAGTGTCAATATTTATTGCTTCTAAGTCTACTCTTTCTGCAACATAAGCCACAATAAAAGAAAATGTTACTGCTTTTATAGAAGCTGTTAGGAACTTTTCAATGATTAAGCATACTTGGAATTTCTTATTCAAAAGTAATGCTAAGAGGGAACTAAAAATAAAATAAAACAAAGATCTAAGAATTTAAATAAATCAGCTAACCCCAAAGTGTCAGGTTCTGTTTCTTTATGTGCTTGGATGGCAGGTAGAATAAATTAATAAATGAACTAACAGGCTTGGCACTGTTCCTGTATCATTGTTCCATCATGCTAGGGGACATAAATGTCCTGGGATGCATTAACAGGATACATCCTAGAAACAGTGGAAATGGCATTGCTTCACCCCACTACGCTCTGCATAATGCTTTTTTTGTAGTGGTCTGTCTTTAATTTTATTATTACATATTCCTATTCACAGAACCATTCCAAATCCTTCCTCCTGTGGGTTTAGCAACTATTTGCTTGCAGTACCTACTCTGCTTTTCAACTCCTTCAAAGCCCCTGTTCTGTGAATCCTAAATAAATTTATAAAAAGGGACTTATTTCTTTTTGCCAAGAAAGTAAAAGCATAGTAGTCGGTTATGTTAAAGATTTACTTACTGTTTATAAACCCTTTCTGTTTACAAATTAAGGGAGAAAAAATTGGCACTAAAATAACTTTTAGTTAGGTAAATTTATCATGAGAATGGGAAGCGGCACTAGTAAATAACAGTCTAGTTAAAAAAAAGACATGATAATCCAAATAATACAGCAGTGAGTTTGATGCAGAAAAAATGTCCAGGGAAACTAAACAAAACATGTCAATGTTGTATTATTAAGGTAACTTCAAAACCTTTAATATTTAGCGTGAACAGGGGAAAAGGAGTTTTTTTTCAGATTCTTTTTCTCAGGATATAGTTATCAAATATATTTTCAGAGATGAGAAATACCAGTAGTAGTATTAACTATGGGTATATTAGTATTAACTCTGGGGGGTCATGCTCACTTCTGAACCAGGACAACTGTTAGGAAAATTTGCAATGGAGTTTGCATGCAGACAATTTTTGCCACTTTTACTGCTGGTAATTTCACATGTGTATTTACAAACGTAGATGTACCAACCATTCTGATTACAAGCAGTTTGGACTGTTAGCAGTGTTAGCATTAAATAGGATACAATAGCAAAACCATGATTGTGTTTCCCCAGCCTGTTCCACTTATGCAATAAAGTGGAAGTGACAACACTCAGTCTGTGATGCTGAAGTGTTTTTGTTTTTTTTTAATAGTTGCAAGACTAGAGAGAGAGACTAGAAGGTGTGCTGATACAAAGTAGTTAAATACTGTAAAACAATCAGGAAGTTAGGACGAATTACAGAACAAGGACACAAACATAACATTTTGCTTCCATCTCCCTCCGTTTTCTCTGAAAATAATATTTCCACAAAAGCAGGTATGTAAATCATTAGATTAAATATACTTTGTATATTGTATCTCAGTAACCTGAGGCAAACTTTTACCATTCTTTGGTGTTTAAAACTCAAAAGGTAATCCGGTATTTTAATTAGCTGAAATTTCTTCATAGTGGCTCAGTGGATATTTTGCTCTGCTTCTTAATAAAATGTGTTTTATTTGCTGTAGGGAAATACCATAAATGCAATGATCCAGACCATTAGTGATTTCAGAGAAATTGCACTGTGCAATTTTTGTTGAAGAATCTGTTTATCAAACTAGATAAACTCATGAGTGGGTAGAATAGAGGGAGGAGGAAGTTCCCATTGTAATTTTCCTTGTTTTCCTAAAAAGCATCTGCTTATTGCCCTCAGCATTTCCGTCCTGTGTAGTGCTTATATTGTACTGGAGCCACTCAGGCTCTGCATCATGCTGGGCTGTTGGTGTTTCAGAAGGAAAGTCTCTTACAGAATAACCACAGCACCTCTAGTACAACTTAACCAAGCTTCACTTTGTACATGTAAAAGGGATTTATAAGTTTGGGGTTTTTTTCTTAGAAAAACTGCAAAAATTCACAGAGTGTTCATAGATTTGAATAATTGCAATAATTGCCTTGCTGCCTAAATTATGATATTATGTTAATAAAACACTGGCTGTATTCACACATATCTGGGAACTGACACTGTCAAACTAATCTTCAGTAAGATCTTAACCTTTTCTTTATGTTAAATTACTGCTTTCACTAGATGGCACTTTGTCTCCCTTCATCACACGGCTAACATAAGAGCTCCTTAGTTCAGACAAATAACCTCTTCAGATCTTAGTATTTCTGCTTATAGACATTTAATGATGTAGTACAATCTGAAAAATGAATCTTTTTCAAACGAAAGTGTGCATAGTAGGAAATCTTGGCACTGCAGCCTATACATCCCGTGTAAAGAAATGGAGGAGCCTTAAACAGGATTACATAGGAAAAATAATTGTGGGATAGAATATTTTTCTGTCTCATCTGAAAGATTGAAGGAAATGAGTGTATAATCTCTGATGGTATTTGGAGATTGATGGTATTCCTAACAAGGGTGCAAGACAAGTATTAGAGTGAAGTTAACACTGTTTAATGCTGCCATAGTTTAACCCCAGCTGGCAACGAAGCACTGCACAGATGCTTACTCATTCCTGCACAGTGGAATGGGGTGAGAAGAAAGGTTAAAAAAAAAACTTGTTGGTTGAGATAAAGAGAGTTTAATAATAATAATAATAATAATAAAAATAAAAAATAATAAAAACAATAATGATGATAATAATATTAATAATAATAAATAGTAATGAAAGGGAAAATAACAGAGAAAGTCAAAGCTCAAGAAAAACAAGTGATGCAAATGAAAAGCAAGTGCTCACCATCAAGCAAGTGATGCCCAGCCTATCCCTGAGCAGAAGCCCCCAGGCGCTTTACCCCTAGTACCCCCTATATGTTAAGCATGATGTCATACAGTATAAAACACCCCTTTGGTTGTGTTGCCTTCCAGCTTCTTGTGCAATCCCAGCCTCCTTGCTGTCAGGGCAGCATGAGAAGCTGAAAACTCTATCTCAGTGTAAAAGCAGTACTCACTGCTTAGTAACAACACAATTTAGTTAAACATCTGTCTGTTCTCATAAATATGCTCGTCCATAAATCCAAAGCTCAGTACTATATCAGCTATGGGAAGAAAATTAGCTCTATCTCTTCCAAAATCAAGATAATATCCAGCCATTACTTTATACCATCTACGTCATGCCCTTGTCCCATACTTTCCAAAAGACCCCAGGTAATCACCACCACCTTTCTGTCTTTTAATTTATGCCCACAGGTAGCACTCCTATAGACTACAGGCCATCCCTCTAAAAAGTCTGTTGAATTACTCCATAATTCACAATCATATTTTCATTCTGGGCAGCCTATCCAGCAGGTCAGGATGCTTTACCTCTGCACTGCCAGTTCCTCTGCAGTCACTGCTGCAGCCATCCCTGCAGGGCACTTGCCACCACTCAGGAGTCACCACAGACCCAGAGCACCGGCCACTGCTCCTCAGCAGCAATGTCTGAAGGCAGTTGGAGAGCATTTGCTTCTGCAAAATGAACATAATGTTTGCCAGGAAAAAAAAAGGCAATTAAATCCAGCAAAAATAAAAATAAATCTAAAAAAATTCAGTCAGAGCTGTTCTTATTCTTGCTTATCCTCCAGGTATTAGCAGCTATGTAACTGTAATTTTGTCCTTAAAATTTCAACTTTTGTCGGGATGATTTAAACAACTTTCACAGAGCTTGTGGTGTCAGCATGGAGAACCTAGCTAGCATTTTCAATAAAATGAAGTTACAATATCTGTGTAGGAAAAAAAAATCATCATGTTTATAAACCATCCATTCCTCCACTTGAGGGCATTTTCCAAGAAACTGAATAATTTCTTACTATATGTGGTGTATATTGCTTTCTCAAGGAAAAGTAATTCCTTGGGATATCTTGTAGGTTGGAATATAAGCACAAACAAACATTTCATCTCATTTTACTTATTCATATGGCAGTGCAGACAAACGTTTGCCTGAAGAGCATTGCAAAATATTGCAGTTAAATACTGTAGCCAATTCTATTCTATTCCTTTACATAATAATTATCTAAAATATCTCTGTTTTTTAAGAGCTTCTTCAGGAACAACAGGAAGGACCCAGAATTAGTATCTGTATTTACCATTTAAAAAACATACCTCCTCTACTACTTAAATAAATAATCAGTATAATATAACCACCATAAGAATATTTGTGCTCATGTAAAATAAAATATGATTTTATAATAATCAGTATTCCATCATAATTAAAATTATAATATGAACCAACATCTCTTTATTATTTTTGTCACATCGATTTCCTAGTAGCTTCCATATAAAGAGCAGTAAATGTATTTCAAAATATTATGCTGTTGTATAACTGCTTTATGTTGGAAACTGTCAAGTCAATGAGTAAACTGTTTACCTTTGTGGTTTTTAGTTATTACTGGCTGTATATATTTGCATATATTATTACATAAAATTAGTGCAGTCATCCAAAATTTTTCTTCATGGAACAGTGCCAAGTTTTACACGCTAGTGATGAAATTTTCTATGACGAATGTATATTTGTGTTGGAAAACCAGCAGGTTTTCCAGTCTTAAAATTCAAAATTTAATTCTGACTAAACTGGCATTTCAAGTGGCAGATGAAATTTAGCTTGGCGTCATCTCTGTGTCAGGGATGTGTCTTTTGCTATTTCATGACAGTTTACTCCACTGTTTTTATTGTGGAAACCAGCCTTCAACAGCTGCTTCTTAGTATTTAGGAGCTGAAATGATTTCTCTGCAATTATAATTCCATATTAAATTTTCCTGAGACAGTACTGACAATAAGAATGGGCACCAGGGCAGCATTTAGTTTAAGTCCCAAGTGTTTGGCTGGGAAAAGCAGGAATTTGAAGACAGCAATGCTAGTGACTTACCCTGGAAACACCACATGATGACATCTGTTGTCAATACACTGGGGTTTTTAATCGTTTTATGTTTTTCAATCCTAAAGAATTTCATATTGTATCACAGTCCTTGAAACAGAATTCTGTGGAAAAATGCAAGCATGTAATCAAGGCTTCATTATGATGTGTGGGACCAGTGAATGCAATGAACGCTCATTCTGGCAGCTTTTAAATCATCAACATTGCAACCTCAGTCTTTAATGTAAGGCAAGTGTTTGTATGCATAATTTGGTATAAAATGAAAACTACATATGACACTTCAGTGGTACCAGGTTGACATCCACCAAGAAGCTAATTAACATTCTCGACATTCTGGAGGGAAGGAACAGCAGATGAGTCTTTCCTAAGGGCTTTAGGATCCATTAAAAGTAAGATTTAAACTTAGCTTGAAGATTGTGTTTGTGCATTTGTTTTCTGCAAGAGAAACTTTTTTAAATTTATGCATGAAATTGATTTCTCAAAGCAGTGAGTACAGTCTTTGACAGATTTGTGACACAGAGTGAACATTTCAGTGGAGACTATAATCTCCTTTGGGTAAAAACTAGGCTGAACACTTCTGAGGATTCAACTGTGGAAGAATACAACCTGCAAAACAGCAAAGGAACCGTAGCTGGATCTGTGCTTCAGGAGTTTGGCTAGTTATGTGGGCTTTTTAAATCTTTTATTTTTTACACATTATAACACTGTTCTACGGTGCAGCTGAGTGATGGAGGACAAAAAACTCGTTCTCTTTTGGTTATTTTAAATTAAATACCTGGTAATACAATGAGGTGCCTGCCAGTTTCAGTCTTAAAGGAAACTGAATAGCTATTCTCTCTTTACGTTCTCCATATTTTTCATATCTCTCTTCATGCCTTTTCCAAAGTGAAGAATCCAAATATATGTGGTTTGTTCTAAGTCAGTTTCATTTTCTCCTATGGATATCCTTTGCTATTTTTTTTTTCTGTATTTTTCCTAGTTCAAATTGGTTATTTTAAAATTAACTTTAGGAGCTACTAAACTTTCACAGGGTTTATAGTTACCAGTATATAAAGGATTTAAGGAATCACCTTTTTTAGTCAACTTTTTTTCCTAGTAAGTCTCAACATCCATCTTTTTTGACTACAAATGCATATTGATCGACATTTTCAGAGAACTATCCATGAGTTCCAAATCCCCTTTCTAAGTATCAATATATTGTTCAGACCTATAACATTATACATTTCGATAGAGATTTTTTCTCCACATGCAGTCAATTCACAGTTGATTTTGTCTGCCATTTTACCACTAATTCATTTAATGATTTGAAATCTTCCTGCTTCACTTCATGGTCAGTCACTTCTGGGTTTGACTATTTTAAAATTGAAGAGCAGAGGTCCCAATGCAGATTTCTATGGACAATCTAATGGCCAAGTTTGTTTCTGTTCTCTATTTGTTTTTCACCAGACATTAACTGATGAGGAAAACCATCTGTCTTATGCCATAGCAGCATAGCCTGTTTGACCTTAAATTTTAAGACATAACTTTGGAAATCAAATATAGTGTACCAACCTATTCTTGCAAAGAGTTTGACAAGTTATGGAAAACAAGGTCACCTAGTTGAGCTGTTAACAAGGCTTAAATTTTGGATTAATGCTTCCTCTGTCACATACCAGAATCAAAAACCATGAGTGCTCCCTGCATATCTCCTGCAACACAGTGTCTGGGTAAGAGACAAAATCCAGTGCTCCATGGAGACTCGCTCATGCCTTTCATTTATAAAGATGTTAGTGGAAAATCCCACTGAAGCTTAGGTCACAATAGCATGCACCTGTTTTACTTTGCTCCACATGAGGAAAGCTGTTCACAGGACCTTTGGGGTGCCCCAGTTTGCAGAGGCCATTGTTCCAATCCATGTTCCTCACCCATGCCTATCCCTTAGGAAATGAGAGTAGAATTGAACAAAATCTGTAGAAGCATGATTACCTGCAGTATTCCCTCAGGATTAGAGAATTTGTCTGCAGGAGACATCTACAAATAGGTGTTTTCAGAATTTCCATTTGAACAATCCAATAGGACCTTGGAAATAATTTTTCTAGAGTCTGTTAGCATAGGCCAGAAGAAGACAGTGAGGGTGAGATCCAGCTCATTACCCTTATTTACAAACAGGTGTGGGAATTAGGAAGCGGGACTTCCACAGCTGCAAGAAATCAGAGAGGTCCAAGTAAAATTTCACAGCACTATAAATTTACCTGTCAGAAATAAAGCACAGAGAAATTTGGGATAGAAAAAAAAAATAGAAACAGGATAAAACCCCAAATTAAATAAAATATATTTATAAAAACAATAAATTGTCTAATATGGCCAGGATGACTTCTAACTTTAATGATCTCTCCTAAATGATAAACTTACAAAATAAAGGTGTTCAGCAATACTTCAGTTATTTAACTTTGCAGAATCAATAGTGGAAGCTGTACTTTTTTGAATACATAATTCCAATAATATTTTGTATTTATAATGAAGATACAAATATATTACATATATGGAAATACAAGGAAAACAGCAGTTCTAAAAGGGGAACAGCACAATCAAATGACTAAGAAAACGAGGCACTATATTTTGTTGTGTTTTCCAATTTGTACAGTCAACTGCTCTTCTTTTTTCCCCGTCTCATCAGGATGTTGAAAATATGCAGCTGCCTGCTCAATGGAGTTAATGAATTCCAGCACAGGTGCTCTTGATAGTATTGCATAATGGAAATTCTTTTTTGTCCTGTCCCTCTCTTTGCCTCTTTACCCTTTTTAAAAGACTAATAAGGTTATTTTAACGGTGATTAGTTTGAAGCAGTTAAATGTTGGAGTAAACAGATTCAGAAGCTGAGTTTTGCAGACCTGTTACTGCTATTGTTTGTAACTAGTAACTTGAGATTTTCTAGCATGTCTGTATTTTTTAATACATTTTTATGAGACTTTGAAGCATTTGAAAATATTACATGCTAAGTGTAAAACATAGAAAAGGGAACACTGAAGGTTTAAACACTGAAGTCTATCATTAAAAATAAACCCTGGCCCTACTGAAGTTGTCACAAATTTCTCAACAAGTTAATTACAGCCAGGAAATCACAAATGTGTTTTCAAGCTAGGTAGAATTTAATTTTTTGTTCAGCTTTGCAGGACTCAGAGCTGCCATTAAATGTATTCAGGATAAAAGTCATCTTCTATTGTTTCAGCAAAGGAGATTCTGGTTCAGGCTCCCTTACCAGAGAAATAAAATCTTAGATGCTCTCTTCAAGTAATATTGTGGTATTAGAGACCCTCTGAATTTCTGGGATGAACAGAACAAAAGAAATTTCAACTGTGTAATATGTCTGTACAAGGACATCCAGAAAGTTGCTTTGTGAGAGCAGAGCCTGGGTGGTAAATGCCAGCAGACAAACACTTTTTCTGGGATATGAAAAATGCATCAGAACTGGCTAGGACCTGTGCATTTGGTTGACATCAGATTAAAGGAAAAAAGCCAACAAATTAGAGATTGTTTTGATTTACTGTCAAGAAATGCCAATTATGTGAATGAGGATTCACAGTAGAGAGAGTCATGCAGAAGCCCCTCTCCATCAACACATTAACAAACCAAATGCAGCATGGAACAGTGATAAAATTGTTCAGTATCTCCCAGTTATTAAAAAAAAATCCAAACAACAAAAACAAGCAAAGAACCAACTACAAACCAACAAACAACACACAAGTTTTGAAAAGCAAATAGAAAAGCTGCAGTCAGTAAGATCCAAAAGTAGATAGTCTTGTACTTTCCAGTCACAAGCTGAAAACAAAGAAAAATTACCTATATTGAGGCAGATGTGAAATTTCAGAAAGGCTACATTATGATTTGTTCTGAAATGTTAACTTAATAGGAGATACTGAAACAGTACAACTGATATTGTTGTTTAAGAGTTTGATAAAACATGACAATGCTAGCAACTCATTCTATTATGTGTTACAACAGATCAATAAAAAAGAAAAGGAGATAAGTCCATTTAGCTAATAATTAATAATTCATAAAGAAGTTTTTTCTAAATGTAATTTTCCCATAGCAGGAGTTACAGACTACAACTCTAATGAGATTAATATACTCAAGAGAAACAAGGTGAATAAATCCTGTCCCCAGATGAGACCTGATTGAACAATGGTCTCGCTTCTACCTTTTATTTTCAGGTCATGCTATTAAACCACCTGTGCTATCTATATAACATGGCAGAAACCCAAGAGTCAACCAAGCTTGGGTTGGGGGCAGGTAGAAAAATGTCTAGGCAATAGGGAACATAGGTGACATGGGAGCTGATTTAACTCTTATAATACAATTCCAGCTTATTATTGGCATAAGAGGAACGCAAGAGCTGAATTAAACAAAAGACTTGATGCACTTAATATTCCAGAATAAAGACATACCAAATGCAGTAAACTGAAAATTGAGGCATTGGCACTAAGGCATCATTTCTTGTTAGGTAGCCTTGTATTATTTCAGAAATACCATTATTCCAATCCATAATGTAGAATTTCTTTTGTTGCTTCACAGCATACCAACAAGTAAAATATATGCAGTTTAATAAGTGGTATATGATAGTTCCCAGCCTTTCATATTTCTCTCCATACACCAGCACACTCTCCTACACAGTTCAAGAAAGGAAAACCTATAGGGAAAAAAACAAAATCTGATTTTGCTTAATTTGTTATAAATAAAGGTACCGGTTTTCCCAAAGCTGAGAAAGAACCATATCAAAGGCCCAGAGTTTATGAACAAGTCCTATGCTGAGCACTGCCAAGTTCAGTTTACTTTTCTTAGTGCCTTATTTCCCATAAAAAGAATCAGATTAAAAAACATGGTTTTTCTTTGGTAAACAACAGTTGTAGTCCCTCTGATGCCTGTTCCTTTCCACACCTTCCTTTTATCTTTTTTTTTAATGGAGAGTGTCTCACACAGCTCTTTGTTTGCTGACTTGGTGCTATTTTTTTGCTGCTGTCCATTACGGTATCTCCAGGCTTGCCAGAAAAGCCCGGGGCAATGTTATTGTTCTGTGAGTAATTGCAATGTCCTCAAGGCTATGCAAAGGAGGATGAAAATTATCTTTCTGCCCCACGACTCCTAATCATCGAAGACAGTTAAGCAGTTATTTTCTCACAAGAGCTCCTGATGCCTTCATACTGCAACTTTTCCAGTAATTGAGAACTGTTCAAGATCAGTGTTAAAATGCTTTATTGCACAGGAGTGGTAAAATAGAGCTATTATCTTCATTTTTCAAGTAAGAAGAGAATGGAAATATAACCTAAATCGCTGAAACTCAGATTCCCAGATCTGATGCTGCTATGTTACCTGAATGTGAGTTAGTTTTACCTGAATTAATTAGATCATCTGATCTCAGAGAGACATTTTAATACATTGAGCTGCAATTTGGGAGAGTTCTAGCTGTTCAGTCTATTTTCAAATTGAGACTAAGAGGAACTACCTGCCAGATTTCATGTTTATGTCCCCATCAAGAGAGATTTTAATGTTTCAAATCAAAGATAAGTACCCTAGGACTGAATGAAATGAGAACTCTGGATCCATACTGTGATCGTTAAGCTTAGCCGCTGGCTAATCAAAGCTGTGGATTTCTGTAAATACTCAGACATACCAATTTCCATGTGCAGAAATTAATGTCCACCTAAGCTTATCAGGGACAAGAGAAATTTCAGTGTCTGGAGGGAGTTCACAGTTTTATAGCAAGCTTCATATGCATAAGTTCTTTCGACTCCTTGTGAAATGCAGTGACAGATTTCTGCTTCATTTTAAAAATATGAGTGGAAGCAAAGTTACTGAGTAGTACAGACCAGTTACATCTGTATTGCCAGGCAAATGCTTATTTTGCACAAACTCTGACACAGGCTTTCAGGGAAAGCATACTGAAAAGGGAATATATTAAGATGAATGGAGCATGTGGTGACAGTAACCTTGGAACATGTAAAGATCTTGCAGTGCACTCCAGGCTAACAGTTATAAATTCAAGAAAATCAGAGTCAAATACACATGTAAAAGATGGGAATAAAAAAAGGGATAACATGCAATGAATGTTAATACAAATGCATATTCAGAGCAACAAAATATTAAACTAGAACCCAATAGGTATTTACATCCCCCCCATTACATTTTTCTGATTTACATTTCTGCTGGCAGAAGTGGAGAAAGTGATTAAACTCAGGAGCAGAATTCTAGAATAGTAACAGGTAAGCATTCTTCTGACTCAAAAAATACTCTTCCTTTTAGAAACCATTTCCATGTGCCTCCCTAGCAGCAGCTCATTTCTTGTAACCAGAATATTCTTTTTCTCTTTATAGAAGGATTTGTGTAGTTACACAAAATGAATCAACTCAGGGTGTAAGTTAATTGAGGTGTTTGGATGGATCACAAGCAGACTGTTTCAGAGAACCATTTATACAATTATTTCTGGAACTGAAACTGTGTGCTGAAGTTGTTCTTTGCTGTATAGATATTTGTAAATACCATCACTGCAAAGTCATTGGAGAGGAAAGAACCCAAAAGGTCCACCAAAACGAATGACTAAGAAAGAGTGGTTACTTCTGTATGTCTATAACTGTAACTGTTCTTTTTAAAAGCTGTAACTGAACTTGCTTGTATTTATTGCTTGCTTTAAATACTGTCATATTCTCGTTAATAAAAATGTCTCATTGAAACAACCGAAAAAGGATATGTAATCTTAATTTATTGGAAATATATCTTTCATACTGCATTTGATTTTTCCCGATAAAATTTGTAATTTTTACTGTAATTTCTGAAAATAGATAATTTAATTAATTACAATATGATATTACACACAATAAAACCAACATCTAATGTCTTGAATTTTTTTTTTTGGTGAGAGTAGAATGAGAATGACAGGAAGGAGAAAGAAAGGAAGAATGATCTCTGAACTTTTCTTTCTCCTCAAACTAATATTGCAATGCCATGAAGTTTGTAAGAAGTGATTTCTCATAAAATGATATGAGAAATTCCATTTCACATAGGCATTAGAGGCAGTTGATTGTGGCTGTCCCACACCAGAAGCTCTCTGTCTGTCTGGGAAATATGAATAAGAAGTATTTCATTCACAGAGCAGCTTGCTTAAATAGTTCTGTGGATTCCAGTGACTGTGAAAGAGATTCCCAGATTTGAGGCTGAATATGATTATATGAATAGTCTTATCATATAAATTTCCTCTTCTGGATAAAATCACAACGAAAGGAACTGTTAAGAAGGTGTAAATTATAAAGGTTGGTTTAAAATTTGACTTTTAAATGCTAACATTTTTAATAGTATTGAAGAATATCCATTTAAAGATAAAAGAGGAGAAAATCTGCTTTTTGTGCTAGTGGTTGTGTGCAGCATTTTCTTTGTAGCAATATGCAAACTGATTTCCCACTTAGGTTTTTCTGTGGCAGCACAGCTTTTTATTTGATTCAGAGATGACTAGGCATTACCTGGCATTTCTCCAACAGGTATATTCCGTAAGTGATGGGGGGCCAAATTGCTTTCTGACTCTCTTGTTATCATCAGTCTTTTATTTTACCTGTCAGACAGAGAACAAACCCAAGTATGTGCAGTTATTTCATATTAATTGCAGCTAAGAAACTTTATGATTTCCTAAGTAGCCTTAATTTTGTTTCCTAAAAATGTTAAAACAGATTCTCTTATTGAGCTTCCTTTTTCAATACATTTTTATTTGCATGGTGGTTTAGCTGGGGGACAGAAAAAAGGATGGGGAAAGAGGGTGTTTGTTTGTTTTGAGTAGGTTTTTAGTGTTAGTTCTAAAGAGTCTGATTAATTTATTTTCTTCACTGAGTCAATGAATCCTGATCAATATAATAGCCTTCAACAAAATTAATGTCGTTCAACAGATTGAATTTTCAGATGCTGACTGATGTCTTATTTTCCTAGAGGTGATGTGGGAAGGTTTCTTGAAAAAAAATAGTCTCTAAAACTCCCTTGATGGAGAGAACCATGGAATTAGAAGATGTGGCAGTCTTAGTTTTACTTGTTAATGAGATTTCACGCATATGCATGAGAAAAAACCTTTGGCCTGGAGAGTTGCACTAGCTCTAGGAAAACATATTTTGTTCCACACTTCAGTAAGATAGGTGAGCCTGCATAATTTGAAAATAGTCAATTATAATTGCATTCAGAATATGCAACCAATACTTATTACTGTCATGAGAAGAAATATAAGTAATTGCAAAATGTAATGTCAGAAGACTGTAATTATAGTAAGAAAGCTTCAGAAGGGGAAGCAAGCAATTAGGGACAGAAACCGATGGCTGTCAAGAATTTCTGGGGTTTGGACATCTGTTTAAAAAAATTCAAAGATAATAAGCAGTTTGGGAATTAAAAAAAAAATTCAAATCTACAAAAAAGAATCAAACCATCATCTTCTCACTGCTTTCAGCCACAGGAGGAGGCTGAGAACCATGCCAGTAGATCAGATTGCTGCAAAGCAACAAACCATTTAAAACCTTCACTCTCCTACATCTCAGGCATCTGTTTCTCTATTAAGAAACCTGGACATAGTGGCTCTTGAACGACTGAGTGAGAACCTTCTCTTTTCCCCTTCCATTTTGCTGCGCAGGTGGATGGAATAACTCCAGCTCAAATATGTCACAGAGATAGAACAGGCTGCCAACTGGCTGGAAAGGGGAGATACATTTGCCAGGCTAATGGAAGAAACCTCCAGGTTGTTGAGAGGCATCCAAGGAATGGGCTGCACATACTCCACAGGGAGTGGGAGCAGTGCAACTCATAATTTAGTTCACCATTGGATTTGTTTAATTATTTAATTCCTGGCTAGGAAAGAGATTTATATTGACTTCTCACCCTCCCTTAAATTTCTTTGTATTTCATTAACCCTGTGCTAAGCTAGACTGGGAGAAGTTTCCCAGATGGGCATAGCAACCCCCATAGTAGGTACTATGCTTTGGGCTCCAGCTCAAGCAAGGTCAAACAAGGAGAAGCCAAGTTATCTTAGCATAAGGATCATTTGCCTGAATGGAAGTAATGATAATGAAAATATTTTAATTTTTTAGCTGACGTGGAAAATCACAGATCAATAGCTTATCACAATATTTCAAGCTCTGGTGTGTGGCTGCAGAAGTCATAGTAACAATGATGGTGAAAACCAGAATCTAGAGAGACGCTTCAGTTTTCTGAAGTTTGATTTTTTGTTTTGCTTCTGTATAGTTTTTTGTTGGTTTTTTTCTTTCCCTGCAATTTTTAAACATTTGTTTTCCGCATTTCTGCAAGAGACAGTGACAATCACATCAAGCTACTATTCTCTCCATTTGGTATGGACATGGCATGTGAAGCACAACACTACGTATTTACTGTGTTGAATACAAAAATTTTCTGGGGAAAATCCCATGGAGAATCCCCTATGTCAAAGAAAAACTGAAGTCATCACAGAGATGCTCATTGTCTGGTTTCAAATGCAATTGCAAGAAGCTTTGTAGAACAGGATGAAGCTTCTCATCTGTTTTTATGAGAACAGGTTGTTTTTCCCAATCCTTGGCAACTCAGACTGCTGGCCTGCAGCAAAATTTTTATTGTGTGTATCCAGATAAATTGCATTCGTGAAATAGAGTTATCAGGAGTGAATCTACACATGAGTGGAATGTGCTCACTGTTGCATACATGGTGAGCTTTATGAGTTGTTGCTGCATTCTGTGACTGTGTGTATGGTTTATCTGGAATTGTGCCAGTGTTCAATATTTAAAAATTGTCATCTGTAATGTCAGGATGCAAGAAAGATGAAAGAAGTTCTGCTGCAATCTATTTGCTGCTGGCACAGCATATGTTAGTGACGTTATGTGAGCATCATATATTAAAATTGCCTTTCTGCACATCACTTGAAGACATGTTAGTGTCAGTGAGAGCAAATCTGGATGCTTCAAGCTGTTCTTTTCCCCCCCTTGCCTATTGATTGCAGTGAGTGTCAGTGCAAAAGCAGGATCACTACCATCTTCTAATCTTGAGTTAGAATTGTTCAACTCAGGTAAGAAGTCCCATTTTAGAAAAGTCACCCCTTCTTATTATAGATCAGCACATAGATAGTCAGAAGAGGCTGGAGAATCCTGCTTGCAAGTGAAAATTCTAAGAAATTCTATACACAAGAAATTACTTGAATAAAGATTAGCTGGCTAAATGTCCTGATTGAAATGATTTTGTAAAATCCCAGATTTAAGAGATAAAATTCAAATGCAGGATCTGTGGTTAAATAGCTAAGCAATACCTGACCTTTACATGTAACATCTTCATGTGACAGGGGATCAGGCTGAGCAGAATGAAGCTGAAGACCTTAATCAGCTAAGACCTTATAAGAGTACCACCACATTAGAGTGATGAGGGGAGAAAAGGGAGAATTTTTTAATGCAAGGTTTGAGAGTGTATTCTGTAGCAAGGAATGCTGTACACAGAAAAATGAGTAACAACAAAAGTATTACAATAAGAGAACATATTTTCTGTCCTCCCGTATTTGGCAGATGACTTTAAGAAGAAGACAAATGCTTTCAAATGATGGACAGTGCTGTTATTCAACAAAATACTATTTCTTCTAGACAAATTAATGGAAGAAATGGGTTAAGCACAAAATTATTAATTTTCCCTTCATATTAATATTTGTGTTGAATCAGGGCTAGATTAAAAACATAATCAATTATTCACTTCAGTTACAGATGATAGAGATTATAAACTCAGGAGGTTTGCACCACTGTAACCGAAAAAGTGTCCAAACCAATTCCTATGCAAACCTGTTGTTTTTTGGCGGTT
>JANRGV010000094.1:41496144-41550854 GCA_024734035.1 Alethe castanea | reverse complement strand
AATGGAAGGGTATTATGCTTCAGAGATCTCTCTTTTGCACTGTAAAATAAGTTGGAAAAGTGAAGTAGAAGTAAATGTTTTCCATCTTGCAGTCACATTGTGTTAAGAACCACGGAGCAGAAGGATTAAGGTGAAAGCTTCAAATTGGATAAACCAGTATAACTCACCTGTGAAGACTTTCTAAGTTGTCACGGCCCCTGGTTATTCTACCTAGCAACCTTCTACTTCTGTTTAAATCTGCAGATGTAAGGAAAAAACTATTTTCCCATTACTCTTTTGCAAGTCTGGCATTCTTTTGCATAAAATAGGAGGGTCCACCTCTGCTTCTTTGCAAAGGTTAACGTTGGTGATTAAACTACCTAATATGAAATAAAAAATAAAAATAGGTCTACTAGTAAGTCCATGGCAACTATAATTCTTTCTTTGCCCTCACCTTTGCAGCTCTAATCCAACCCCTTCTACCCTCTCCAACTGGTGCACACCACGAGTACTCACATCTGTTCCAAGGGGATTGAGTCATCTTGTAGAACAGACATCAGGACAGGCACTTTGATGAGGAAGAATAAATGAGGATGTTTAAGCCACATGGCCAGTGTGACTCACTATAGCTGGAGACAGTCAGCAGCATTTGAGATTAGGATATAGCCTAGTGGGCTTTAAGGTTTTTGTGAAAAGGAAGGTTTATTAAGAGATATAGATTTAGAGCTCTGTTTTGTGCCTATGTGTTCTTAATGTTTTCACAAGAATATAGTGATGCACATGGACAGACCTACTGATTTGAAATTTGTACTGGATTTCCATCCATGCTTCTTTGACTATTTCTTCTGAAATCAGTATGGGATTTCATTCTTTCTTAATTAAAAAAGCATGCAAAAGTGCAAGCAAGGTTGTGGTATCTTGTCATTTTTGACAACATTGTTAATTTTCTTCACTTTTTAGAAATCAAACAGGCCTTTATCTAATAATCCTCTAATAATATACAAGAATTCAGTTTTTTGTCCTTTTTTTTTTTGGTATGAAAAAGACTTACTGATTTGTTTTATGGTGGTATTTGTTGCAATCTTCCTGCTGCCTTATTGAAGGTTAGCAATTTTCCTCTTTTTTGCAGCATGATAAATTGTGTCACTAGTATAACTATCAACATGTCACTGTTTTGTGATAGTTGAACCTCTCTTCTGGAATCTAGCATATGGCAAATAACACAAAAAAATTAAATGCTTCAAAAAGAAATGAAAAGTAATCGTTACTAGTGTCAATGTAAATAATAATATGGACTTTTTGAAAAAAAGCAAAATTGAAAAAAAATAAACTCAGGTCAAATTTGAAAGTGTCTGGAAAAATAAAAACACAAATTTAATGTCCCTCAATTTTCTAAAGAAAAGTTGAATTAACTAATACATGGTTGCTGTTTACAGTTGTAATAGCAAATGCAGTGCATCATATCTTCATCTTTTGAAGCAGAAACCGAGTGGTCTAGAAGCCTGGAATTCTGCGCATCCTAGAACTTATCTTGGAATCCTTGCATCTAATCCATGCTGTTAATATAATACATGAGATATAAAAATATTTTAGCAATTAGCAACTAGCATTAATAGCATTTCTCACTTTCAAACTCCAGCCTCAAGCAGATTTCACTGATTCCTTTGCTGCTGATCTAGCCCAAGAAAACCTCAAGCTATTCTTAACTAAATACAGAGAAATGTCCAGAGATGATGTCTCGGCCTGAAATCAATGGACACTGAACAAGCAAAGTGAAAAAATGCAATGCGGTAATTATAATTACATTTTGGCTAGCAAACTCTAGTGCGATAGTGTCTTTATTTAGACATTTATAAGGTGATTAAAAAGATTTACTGTAAGTCATATTACAAATTAAAAAGCTAACGCCGAATAGGTGTAATTGACTTTAGAATCCCACATTTCAGGGTATTTTCCCTCCTAATAAAAGAAGAAACAAATACCAAAAACCTTGTTATGATTTCCAGACAAAGAAATAAAACATGGTTTTATAATACCCATGTGTACTGAAAACTGTAGGAATAACACATTTAGCAGAAACAACTCTATTGTATTTTCTAATGACAACATGGTAAACATCCCATGACAATTTTTGCTAATTTCTTCTTCATTAGGTAACACAATTTCATCATTTCCAACTACCTCTTACAGAGACACAGGAGTTTTGAGAAAGATAGACTTTATTTTTTAGTATCTGTTTCTGAACAGCATGTAAAAAGTAATTTTGTAATTCACTTTGAAGTTTTCTGGCAAATTCTGGCAGGGCACATTTTCAGAAATTTACTTCAAACCTTTGTTATTCATGGGTCTATTTGTGTACGAAAAAGAAGCTTTCTTATATTCACAGGGATTTAGCTCTTCATTTTTTTGAAGGGAAAACGGGAGGAAAAGTAAAATGCAATTGAAGCACACCAAAGTGCAGTATTAACAGAGGACAGGTTACATTCACTGGCTTTGCACTTCTAAGCTCTTTGGAGGAGAATGCACAGTTACAAAGAGTACCTAAACTCCCCAGTGTTTAAATTGCATGCCTGCTGAGAACTACAGACAGGGTGGCAGCTTCCCCTAACCAGCTTGCTCAGCAGGGATTATACTTTTAGGGACTATCTTCAGCACAGAAAGTCTTTATACATATAAGTCCTATTGAAACAGCCAGCCTAGGATAAAAGTTCTGCTTATGAAATTCTTTGGTTTAAAAAAAATGCTTGGACCTTCTCCGAATGCTTTATAAAGCTGAGTTTGCACTGTGTATCTCAGTGCAGCCAAAGAAAAATCAGAAGTCACTTGAGGAGACCAGGATTAGATCCTGTGTATGCAGGACTTTTGGCTTGCTTAAAAGTCTGGCTGAGTTTTTTTTCCTGACCAATTGTAAAGACTGTTTCTTCACCTTGCACTTCTACTTTGTGGGAAATTAACCTAAGAGACTAGTTTAAAGCATTGTCTGAAATCAAGGGCTAAGGGAGCCAGCTCCAGGGAAAAAGATTTTCTAGTTTACCCAAAAAAAGATGTTGCCTTGCATATGAAAATTCTTATTTTTCTACTTTACTTTATGTGTTCTGAAGTCCCACATGAAAAAAAAACAAAACCACAGTTTGCTCTGTCCAGAAATGATTGAGCAATCTATTGTAGTCATATATTTGAAAGCTTTACTTAAATAAGGCTTTTGAAACACTTGGAAAAAAATTACAGACATATCAAAAATTAGAATATTATTACAATTATATGAATGAACAAATGTGACTGTTTGGAATTTTCCAACAAAACATCGTCACTAGAACTGCATAGTTCCTTAGGATTAAAAACTCCTCATTAATTGTTTTGATTTTGCTAGATAATTTTAAGCCTGCTATAGACTTTTAGACTAAACATTATTCCAAAATAGCTAGTGTAGAAAATAAGCTATATTTGTTTGTGTTCAAATATCTGGGTGATCTAATATCCTTCTGAGATCTTTCCTACATCTTATTGATTGATACATCTCATGCTTTAAAAAACCCATACTTTCTGTGACAGACGTTGCCAAATAACCACCTTGTTTGGAATTACAAGTAGACTTCTCTATATAAGTCAGTTGGTAGGATGACAACAAACTAAACCAATCCTATAATTTTGTTTTCTTTCAATATAACTTGCAAAAAACCCACACAACCAACAAATCATTTGCAGTTTTGGTTTTATATTTTGGTTTATTTGAGAAAAAAAAAAGAATAATTATGTTTTAAAAGTTAAGACGTTAGAAAAGTTGAGACATTTCAAAACCAAATGGCATCTAGTATGAAAAAAGAATCTGTCTTTTAAATGGTTTTGGTTTTGAACAATATTGTAATTGAAAGTGTGGAAAGGACAATAGAAAACATGTTGATAAGACAAAGATTTCATATCATAACAGAGGAAACATTTTTGAACCATGGGCATTGAAATTCATGCAGCCAATCTAGTTAAATTTTGTAGGTCAAGGTAAAATTTTTCTCATTCCATTTTTCTATTGCCAGACCTAGTCCTCTGGTGTTTATTGCTCCCTCCAAGGTTTATTCCTCCCCACTGTCTAATATAGGCCTTAAACTATGCAATTTTTCTGACTGCTGTGTAGTATGAAAATACCAAAAATAGATTTAAATTACCTTTCTCTAGTGGTGGTTATATTCTAGATGGTACAGCACTAAAAGTTGATTAGAACAAGGTTTTAATACATTCATTAAAATAATAGTGAAGTCTAGAAACAATAGCACCAGAAATATTTCTAATAATTCTAACTTTGCCAGACTCTCTTAGAAGGAATTGACAATAGTTGCCAATTCAAAGCAAAAATTGCTGTGAAAGCAGAAAGGCTTAGGTTAATTTGGTTTAAGATATCACCACTGCCCATTTATCCTCATGGGTTTTACTGTGAGGCCAGAAACACCACACTAACACTAAATAACACCAAGTGAAATCTGTCCTGCTCAGAGGTAATGTACCAGAAGGCTGTGATGCCATTCAGGAGGATCTGGACAGATTGGAGAGTGGGGCAAAGAGGAATCTAAAGAAGTTCCAGGAAGGCAAATGCAGGGTCCATGCACCTGGAGAAGAGTAACCCCATGCACCAAGACAGACTGGGGGCTGAGCTGCTGGAAATCAGGGGCAATGGGCAAAAAAGTGCAGTACAGGATGTTTCATCTAAATATGAGGAGAAAAGCCTTCACTTTGAGGGTGGCAGAGCACGGGAGCAGGCTGCCTGGGGATGTTGTGGAGTCTCCTCCTCTGGAAATATTCAATCCCATCTGGACACAATCCTGCAGAACCTGCTCTAGGTGAACCTGCTTTAGCCATGGGCTTGGACTAGATGATATCCAGAGGTACCTTCCAATCCCAGCCATTCTGAGGTCCTGTGCTAACTAAAACAGTAAAAGCTGCACACTTCTAAGAAGAGAAACAGGGACAAGAATCTGACAGACCATAATCCACCAGACAGAATTTTTCTAGTTCCTTTGCTTTCTTTCTTTCTCTGCTATCTCCTAGGTTTTTTTCTCATTATGCATCTCTTTGTCCCACAATAAATACTTGAAATGATGCTTAGCTACAGGAATAAAGGAGAGTTTAATCTAACTAAATTGCAAATGATTTACAAAAAAGCATTTTCCCATCTTTTTTACAGTGGAAGAGAATTGTTGCTTTAACATTTAGCACATGGCATTTAGGAGCACATTAAAACCAACTATAAATCTATGTTTCAGCTGGGAAAATGGGAATAATTAGCATGCCCATACACTGATATATTTAACAGTCTCAGGGCATTCAAAGATGCTGTTATATTTTTATTTTTTACTTTTAGCAAGAGAATTTTAAAAGAAAAAAAGGAAAATATGACTGAGAAAGTAAGCAGAATTCATATTTTATGATGTCTTTGGGTAGCTAGCAGCAAATTATCTACAGAGATTAATGGCAGGTGTTTTATATTTTCCCATTTACACACTCATAAAAATAAGGATTTAGTTGAGTAGCATGCCATTCCCTAACTGCAAATTGTATCCTAGTGTATATGAAAAAAAAGAAAAAGTGGAGCTTATCATAATTTTTTCATTTTCTGATTTTAATAGGTTTCATTTGTAGTCATTGATCTTTCAAGGGCATTGTTTTGTATGAATAGCAAATATCTTACTCAGTTCTCTTGATTTGTTACAAAGATAACACTTCTAATTAAACCCTATAACAGAAATCCCTTTTCTAGACATGCCAAATGTTATTCTAATCCACTCCTTAATGAAGACTGTACTTAATTAAGAACACCTAGATTTATTAATTTTTCTAACAGGAAATCTAAGACCAAACATAATTTCTCTTAGCTGGTTTACATCATACCGATAAAACTGAGATTTGAGCACAGGAGTTCATGGCTCCCCCTTACGAATTCAAGTGGACTAAAAGACATTTGTCCATGAAGATAGGCGATTTATGTGTTCTTCTTCTTTTTAACTGAAACAAAGCTGTTAATGTCCAAAGACCAGTTGCCAGCCAAACTATATATTTGTCAAGTGGGAGCCATTTGAAAGGCACAATCATGTAAGAGTTCATTTCAATTATCTGTTTCATACTGTCAGTAAATTAACATTTTCTGTTTGCAGCTGCAGTTGGTGATGATCACAAAGGCAAAGCTTTTTTACCTGCTGGCCATGTCTTGTCCTGCTGATGCAGCATTTCAGTGTAACAGCTGTTCAATGCACAGATTCCCAAAATCATTGTCTGAAGTGGTAAAAAAAAAGGTACACTTAATATTCTTGTTAACTAACAGTATGAACCACATTTATATATTTTACTGAGCATTTAACATTAATGTACCCTTATTTGTGGTTTATTTGGGTAAACTTCCAGGTGTTACTCCATGGCTAGTATGTTGCAGAAAAAAATATGGGTGCAGAAATAGCAAATTATGTGCACATAAAATAAAATAAATGCACGTATAAATATCAATAAATTTATAAAAACAATATCAATGTAATAGATATATAAATAATAGCAAATGTACAAATAAGAAATAAATTTATATGTAAAATAAATGTATGTGTAAAAATATATGTACGGAACAAGAGGAGAAAAAGGCAGTACTTCAATATCTTGTATATTATTATCAAAAGTAATTGCAATAAGCAAAAACTACTTTATCTTTGTACTTACTTTCCAAAATATTACAATTTTGTTTATTTTCTGGTAATAATTAATTAAACCAGTATTTGATGCTCTTACTGATCCCTTTTTAAGATAATTTATGTCAGGTGAGAAGTCTGGAAATCAGATAATTTGTGAATTGTAGTGTATAGAGCATCGGTTTTTACTTTTATTATCATTAATTCTTCATAATGAAAACTTATTGAAACTATTTACTTGGACTGTGTTTTATATTTTAGCATTAGGCCTATTCTGTGTCATTTAACATTATTGAATGCAAAACTCAGTCTTTTGCAAAGGAGGAAAATTACCCTGGTGAGTTTAGTTAAATTAGTATCATTTATAATGGTTTCAAGTTTATTTCAAAACTAGTGATCTATACATGAAAGATATTAACTTTTTAACTCCTTACCATTTGGTGAAGTGTATGTATTCTGTATTCAAGAAATATCATCAGTAATATATGCAAAAATAAAATAAATATATAAGCAAACAAAGACATGACCAGACCTTACATAACTGGAACAGCATTTGCACTTACTACCACATATTAAAAGTCCATCGTTGGTTTACCTAATTTAAATCAATATTAATCAAATACAAATTCACAAAATTAACTGTGCTCTCCCCATCTCCTGCTTTAAGCCATAAGCATGAGTGCATCCAGACCCACCACACTGCTTTGGTACACCCTGCCATGGAGTCTTGTTAAACCACATTCACATTTAACACTGAATGTCGTTAACACACTGATTTATATCAATAAAATACATCATCATTCCTCTCTTATGAGTGAAGTGCATCCCTGCATTTGCACCACAGCTCCTGGCTGTGGGAATGTATGATACAACTGGCCTGTCTTTTCTTCATTATTATTTGGAGAGCTCTTCTAAAACTGGATGGCATGCTCCAGGGATATATCCCTCGAACAAAATCTTCTTATTTTCTCTTTAGGTGTATTTCTTTTCAGCCTCTCCATGTCTCAGTTACCCTAATAGCACTTAACATGTCTGTCCTAGGTTGAGCTCATCTTTTTTTATTACAGTAATCACAGGTGCATACAGCCTTCCACATAAGGTCTTGCTGATGATGTTGTACAACAACACTTCTGTTTTCCTATCTGCACTTTGCCTCAAGCATCTCAGAAGTATATTGACCTTTTTCTCAGGTCTATCACATTCATAACTCATAATTATCTTCTGGTAAGTTTGTACACCTATTTTTTTCTGCCCTGTCCTTTTCAGCTAAAGACACTTCAGCTTATAACTCCCTTATCCTATAACTTGATGCATTAAATCTCTCAATTTTCATTATTCCAGTATTTTTTACCATTAATTTTTTTTTGTGTAATGTTACAGCAGTTTTCTGTAGCTCAGGATCATAGGTCTTAAACATTTCTCATCCTTAGAAAAGGCTCAAGCTTACAGCAAGAAGTTGCATGCTTACAAGTATGCTCTTACTTGAAAGAGGCAGAGACAGGAAGGAGGTGATTTACTCTGAATTCGGTTCTAATGAGTTAATTTTTAATTCATTTGGAATAATTTCTCGGAAGCAATCTCAAAAGTGAAGCTAATACAAGAAAACCTTCTTTATAAATACACTTTGGTGTAAGGACACAGGCAGACACCTTGTGTTTAAAAATGAGAACATCAGCCATGTTGAGTAAGTTGATTTCATATCCTGAGTACCAAACAGCTTCCCAGTTAACACAGTATACAAAATGGATGTTTCCAAGAGGAAAATAAATAAGGAAAATAATCTATATATATGAAATATATATGAATGTATATTTTTGCTATAAATATGAACCAAGCTTCTCTTGAAGCACTTGTTATTCATACATGCATTTCACTGCATCTGGTATAGTCTGCAATGAAATACCATGCAACTCACATTAGGAAAATTCAGGCATTTTATGAGTAATATGCTAGGTGGATGACAAGCCTGAAATTTTTCTATTTTACAGTGATCACAAAAATAAACCAAAACTCAACCAGTGCTGACCTCAAGAAGTTAGAGAAAATATAAATATGACAATGGTTCAAAGGTCTTATTGTTTCCAGGGTTAGAAAACCATAAGAAAGGCAGTAACAAGCAGAAAAATAGAAAGAAACTTCAGACTCCCAGCTGTGATCAGCATCACCCTTTTAGTGGGATTCTATGGGTTTAGACTGAGGTGTTGAGAAGCTTTTCAAGAACTAAACTTTCAAGTGGTTTGAGATTCTGTACAAAATATTCAATGCATGCATTGCTGAGAAGTTTAACTAAAAAGATGTTTTGTTGGGTGCTCACCCAGTCTCCAAAGATGAAAAGGAATTTTTATGTTTGATTTCTTTTCTTCCTCACATATGCTTTTTTGTGTATTTACTGTATACAGCTTTATAGTTAGTTTTACAAGCATATGTTGCTAAACATAAAGCAGTGATTTGTGCATGTTTATAGTCAGCAATTTCAACTTTATCTGTATTTTGTAATAATGCTCACATTTGTAGTTGGTGATTTTTTTGCTTAACAATTTTATAGAGCCACGGCACTAAACTGTAGGATGGACTCCCCAAAGCACTAATGCATCAGTTCTCCCTACGCTGCCATATGGGCACTGTCTCCCAGCTTTTTCTGCCATCTGCATCTTTCCACTCTTGAGTCCTTGGTCTCCCTTTCAAAGAAAGCATCTCAGCCCATTATCCCAAGCTTCTGGCCAACTGCAATTACATGGACACAATGCCACATCTCACTAGGATTGGTGCCATTTTTAGCATAGAGATTTCAATATCAAACATACTCACTAATTCAATCTTACTTCTTCTTTAAAAACTTTGTATATATATATGTTTTTTAATGGAAAGAAATATAAGAGACTCTAAAAATGTGTCTATCTTACTATCTCATCTAAAGTAAGTTTTACAATATGCCTCTTTTTTTGGTGATGAAATAAAAAATTACTTTTTGGGCAGCAAAATGGATTGCAAATATAACCGAGAGAGAAAAGTAATTATGGAGGGGATTCCAATTTGGCACAAGAAATGCAGCATATCCAGGGGACTGTGCCAGTGAGCAATGAAAGTATTGGTGCCAATGAATCTTGTAATGTTGTCATTAAGCCCACTTGTTATTGTTTATCTTCTGGTTGATCATCATAATTTGTCATCCAATTCCTAGCAAAGCATCACATTGCTCTCCCAAGTTGATTTCTCACTGTATGATTACTCAGTGCTGGGATTGCTGTCTGCTTTTGGCTGGATTCAGGCTGAAAGGTTGGCTGCTGTGGGAAGTTTTAGGTAACAGTCAAAATATGCAATTACTACCAGTTTAGTCTTCATAGAGATTTTTGAGATTTCTTTAGATTTTCCATTTTCTTGCCCTCAGGAGTCTCTTTATAGGCACTATTTTTTCTTTATTTTTGGTGGAGCTTGGATTTAAGTCAAAAGACAAAGTCTTTCAGATTTAAGTCAAAAATGTACTTGCTGGTGAACCATTCAGAGGAGATTGCTCCTATGTGATACTCCCTTTCTCCAGTGCGATACTGTTGTTCCTTTCCATCTATATACATGTTCAAATTTACCTCTAGGTTTTCAGGTGAAAAAAAATCCAGCCCACCCAGGAAGACTCACTGCTGTAAATCAACAGCGGGTTTCTTAACAATTTTTAGAGAAGGGCAGAGACTGACCCTTAAAAATACATTCCTCGAAAACCCAAAACCTTCACTAGCATTCAGCCTTCACAACTGGAAGCTGTGCTTGTAAATCCCTTTGGAATTGAAAGAGAAAATGTTCTTTCCCTCACACAGTCCCTAGTAGTAAAATGTTCTAAAGCTGCTAGGTAGGTCCCAGAGCTAGAGTCACTCTAGAAATGGAATGGCAATGCACACACACACACACACACACACTTGCATGCAATATATCAGTGATAAACCTGATGTCACCTCTGCTTCAAAATTCCCTTCTGCATTGTGGTTCAGCAAAAACCCAGAGGATTTCCTGTTACTCAACAGATGGTCAATTGTTATTTTTAAGTAAAAAGATGGCTGGAGCATTTTGTCCATACTTAGACTCACAAAATTTTTTTCTTTAGTATACATATTAAAGAGGTTTCAGTAGAATCCCAGAAAATAAAATTATTAGAAGAACCACTCTGTGTAACAGTAGTATTGAATCATCTCTTCACGGGGTTTGCAAAGAACAAATCAAGGAATTTTTCCCCAATTAATCAGTGTCAGCTAGAGGAAAATTGCAGAAAGTGGAAATGAATACACATTGGTAAAACTCATGTTGCAGAGATAATCCATTGACAAGAGTAGGATGATTCTAGAAAAATGGGAGAACTTTTGGAGCAAGACAAAAAGGAAAATGATGAAGAAAGATGGAAAGCATCACGGGAAACTGATATTAGAGGTAAATATTAGAGAGTTTTTTTAGGAATCATGGATGTATTTGGAATATTTCTCACAATAATGAAGATTTCCTTATGTTCTCAAGGTTTTTTAAAAGAAAATAAGAATTATTTATTGACTTCCTAGTTTCTAAGGTTTTGAAATATATGAGAATCTAATTTTCCCAGCCTTTTAATACTAATAGGAATCTGATTATTATTTTCTTACAGTGGATATGCAGATCTAAATTTATTTCATCAGGAGCTAAAAATTGCAAAAATTGTCTGGAGAAGAAATTTATAAAAGTTTTTTTTGTATCTTCTGATTAATTTATTCTTCTGCATTTGTAGTTAAAAATTAGTAATCTCCTCTCACCTAATTGCAAGAGTATTAATTAGTTATCTTGCTTAAATGAATTTATTAAATATAAATTATGAACTACAGCATTTTTTTCAAAATTGTCTTTGACAAAAGTATTGTAGACTTCAGCTTTGCATCACAAGACATTTGTGCCAATATTCCATTATCCACACACAAAAAATTTTTATGAATGCTGATGTTTACAAGGACATCCTGTTCCTCTAATAATGAATTATACACATTTTATTATCAATTGTGATTTAATTTTACAACCATCATGTTAAGACTAATTAGTTTTAATACTGAAAGGATTCGCATTCTCTGACTTCTTGCCATGTTTGCCAAATTCAGAAAAAATATGTTGTGTACGGAAAATCTGCCATTTATATTAATTTTGTTTAATTCATCATTAAAAAAATACAATGTTTCATTTGGAAAAAATTCTTTTCACTGATATGCAAGTACTTTGTCATGTCATGGATTCATAGAATATTTTAGGATGGAACTAGGATTGTTAAAGTGAAATTTGTCACTTTAGATTTTAATCACAAGGGTTGCTTCACTTAAATCTGAATTAAGCCTTAAAACCAAATTTTAATTTAACATACTGCTAAGTAGAGTACAAACAAGCCATAAGTATGGGGCTGCTTTTATGGAGAAATTCTGTAGAGAACTCTTTTGGACAAAATTACATCCAACAAAGTTGTTTGACAAGGTACCTCATATAATGAATTATAGGCCCATAAGATGTTAAGAATGTAGCACAGTGGGGTTTTTCTGTTGGTTTTTTTTTTCATAAAGACACACAATCCTCTTAAGTTCTGTCTGCTTGCAACTCCATTATCCTTTCTCCAAGGAGCTCGTGGTTTCTTCCCATCATTACTTGCAAGTAAGTGGCCCCAAGGTGCCTTCTGGCTAATAGTAGAGAGATAAAGAGCAAGCAGATCCACAAAATTTCATTCTCTTTTTCGTGTGAAACAGGAAATGTGTATACAAGGCTCATCTCTGTGTGTAGACAGATGTGCTTAGGTCGAAGTCAGGAAAAAGAATAAAGAAAACAATGTCTTCTTGGACATTTAATTAGTTAACAAAGCCTGCTAAGTTCCTATAATCAATATATATGTGTTTAGGGATAACTTTTAAAACATAAAATCTTTATTTCTTCTCCTATTCTTTAGGCTATAAGCTTTACTCATTGTACATATTATTATTCCTATAGCAGTAGTTGTAGCCTGGTTCAGTAGGAATCATTTAAAATTAGGGAGAAAATGAGAGCCACTGCTCCTGTCACATATTCAGTAGGAAAGGGCTGGAGTTCTCAGAAGAAATTAAGAAGTTCACTCTAAGATTAATTAGAGAGACCTGTGAGATCCAAGTGGTTCAAATAAGCTGCACCAAATCCAGTTGAACTTCTAAACCAGTACTACTTTTGAAGATTTAATCATCACTGCATTCCCACCCTTTTATGTTGGCTGAAGAAAATAACATATGGATCAAGGTATCATAGTGTCTCTCTGTCAGTATATTTAAAGAAGAAGGAAAAGGAAGACTTATAATACAGAATGAATAATGTCTTTTCCAAGCTCTTGAAGCCTCTCTCTCTCCTTTCCCTTTCTGCAATGCTTAAGAGAACAAAAGTATTCCTTAAATCAAGGTTATTATCTTTTGCACAGCCTACTGAGTCTAGATCTCCTTGATGTATTATACATTTGTAGCATATTACATCATTGCATATACTTAAATGAAGCATTTTATTGTACTAGACAAAGAAGACATGGTCGTTATAACAAATAAAATTCATTTAGTTCTGGTGTGCTTTAAACTTGGGAGCAAAGTAACACCCCACAGTGCTTTTCCCTACCTTTTTCTTACACAATTCCTTGCATCTACCAATAGTTTATCTGGCATTTATTATCTCAAGCATTCTGTATGGCATCTCCTGAGCTACTTTAATCAACAGTTTAATAGGCATATTTGGGTCCTAACATAAATGGTGGTGTGTATGTGTACTATTGGCTTTCCAGTCCTACTTAAGCTGTCATTATTTTTTCTTTGGATTCCATCTGACACATAACTAGGCTGTGTATATATATGTGTAGATTTACAAGTCCTAGACTGTAGGCTATAGAGTACGCAGACAAGTTGAAATTAATTTATGATCTATGTTAAGAAAGATAGAATATTTATTTAAGCAGCTGGAATTAAGTTTCTCATTTGTAATTGAAACACATCACTAGCAAAACAGCCTAAAATTTCTATGGGCAGCAAAAGAATTTTATGAACTATAATCCCTGATGAGTACTAGACTTTATGGATTTGTCTCACTGTATTGCAGAAATTTTTCATTTGTAAGTAGTCCCATCATCTCACATAGCCACATAGTTGTTGTCATTCCTGTGTATCTAAGATATCTCAAATTGTTTCCAATTTTACTGGTAAGTTTTTAGCCTAGAATTTTTCACCATGCTAATGTGACTTGCATTCCAATGGACTAAAGGATAAGTGTCACATTCTCCCTGAAACATAGTGTCATGGTCTAGGAATGGTATTCACCAATTCAGAGTAATTATGAAAATCAAAGGCAAATAACCATCTCATAATATCTTTGTCTTTCATTACCAGGATAGATATAGCACTGCTGAACCAGTTTCTGGGCCACTCTTGTTGTGGCAGTAATGAGAAATGTGAAGTTTCCAAGTGTAATACTTAGGGGTACACCACTCCCATCCAGTTTGGTCACAGAAAGTCCAGGTATCCAGAAGACGGAGGATTCGGGCAGATCTGTTTTTTTCATGGTCTACAAGGCACTTCCTTCTCTCAGGATACATCCAGAGTAATTTTGTTTCTGGAGAATGGTAAGAATCAGTCTTGTCAGAAAATCTTGCAGTCTTCTAAGCATTGGGACAACAGCTGTTTAGCTGTATGCCATAATTCCTATTTCTACAAATTCTTCTTTATCTTAGAGTCAGATGCATTAAAAAGCTGATTCTACTGTCCCATCACTGCTGCTTGTCATGTTCTGAAATGCTATGACTTGCAACGTAGCAACAACCCCAAAGCCCTCCCTGACTACAGATTTGTTATAACACGTTGCATTTGTATTTATCCCAGAGGATACCAAAGTGTATTATATATCAGGCACACAGCAATCTCTTCATCTACCGGTGAATCAAACACCACTGGGGTGGAATACAGCAGATGTTTAACAGCATAAAGCAGTGTTGCACAACAGTTTTAAGACTGAAAGTGAAAAATGACTCACCAAAATGATACTACAGAAGGAATTTAGGAAGACAGAATGTAATTAAGCTAACTGCAGTTTATACAAGAAACTGATGGCAACATATTATTCTTGCAAAACAGTGCTGTGAGATCTTTAGCAAGCAAGAGAGATAAGTTTTCAGTTTTATATCATACCTGGAAAGCCAAACTTTGAGCCATGAAATGGCCCTTAATATAATACTAGATATAGATAACTGTCAATATTTATAAGAAGCAATTAATGCAGGATGGTCAACTACTGAATAGAATAAAACTAAATCTCTAAAAAGACAATAATAAAACAGACCTTGATCAATAGAAGAGCCAGACACTAAACAGTGGTATCAGCACAAATCTGGAAAAATTATTTTAGCCTTAGTGAAGTTATTGTGTATTTAAAATTATTAATCCTGTGAACTATCCTAGAACAGAGAATGAAACATGACCTCTAACTGACAGGCATGTTCTCAAAAGTGGAGCAGAATAGTTGCAGATTCAAATAACCTAACTCATCCAGTCAAGATGAAAATTTTAGATAATAGAATTGGGGGAGGGTATGTGTGTATAATTAAGGAAATTATAACTTCAATAGATGATGCAAATGAGGAGGTCCTGTCAAATAGCCTAGTATAACTGCAGCTGTTATAACTGGAAAATATGTAAAGGCAGCCCAGGAGATCTTGTAAGGAGTCAGCCAGGAAGCCAATCATATACCCAGATGCTACACTGGAAACACAAATTTGAGAGCTTTCCATCTGGGATTTTGCATCTGCCAAATTTGTCACATAAGTGGTCACAACAGTTAGGTTCTGTGCTCCAGATGAGAGGAAAAGGCACCAAAGGGAGCTGTTTACCACCCTGCAATCAACAAGAAAATGCTGTGCCAACTGAAAGTGTAATCATATCTACAGCAATGTGTTAATGAGCTCTGAAAATGTTTAGTAGAATAAGAGAAGCCTCTAGAATACAGAGAAATCTGACACACTCCATATAGACATCAAATTACACGGTAACATTTATGATTAAAAATCTTCATTAGCCATAAGTTTTCTGTAAAAACAATTAAATCGAACCAAGAGTAGAACTATGCTGAATAGCTTAGCGTGATTACATATGCATAGTTCATGGTTCACAGGTAGCTCAACCATTGATAAAAGCATTCACTTTTCCAACTCTTGCCTGAGAGAGGCGAAATATAAGTTGATTTTTATAGTTAAATATTAAATTTAGGTTGGTCACTAAAAAAACCCAAAACCAAGCAACCAAACCCCATTTTCCTAAATAAAAACAGCAAAACCCCCAAACAATCAAAAAATCAAACAAATCCCTGAAACCCACATGCAGCAGAACAAAAAAGAATTTCCACCATTTGATAATTTTTTTAAAATTATGAATGCTTCACTCATAAATTTACTTCCTAAGAGGTTAGCAGTGCAGCACGTAAAACTTGTGTTCTGAGGTTCTGTCTATGTGGTAAGATAGAGCTTTCTCTTTCTCCATCTTTTCCCTAGATTACAAATTGAGCTAAGGTCTGTCTTGCAAAGCTTCTGTACAGTAAATGAGACTACATAGCAGAGAATCTATAAACAGACGAAAAAAAATATCAAAAAACTCTGCGCAGAAACAGGGAGCCCTTTGGATACCACAAACCAAAAGAACAGAGTATAATATTAGTAGTCAGGAAAACTATTCTGACCAAAAGTGGTAGACAATCTAGTGTATTTCTAAACAGTATAATTAGAAAATATTAATTATATCTTAACGTTATAGTAAGTATCCACTTGACAAAGGTGGTCAGTAAAATGAGGTTCATGCACAAGTGAATTGGTTGAACCTGTTTTGCAATTTAACAAGAAACCAAAAACAAACTGAAAAATCTCTTTGGAGATGTCTTAATTATTTGTTAGTTCTCTTTAAGGAAAAGAAAGATTGCCTGAAGATATGGAGGTTCTCCTGAACTGACCTGAGTAAACCATGAGGCACACTGATACAGCTAATGCATGTTAATAAGGGAGCCATATGAATTCCATTTGTTATCCTTGATAATGTATAGCCTTGGGAAGATAGCAAATTGAGGAAGCTACAGAGTGACAAATCATCCCCCTCCTTCTGGCTGTTTGCTCCGGTAGTTCATTAATTTATACAGCAAATGTGGGAAATATCAATATATTATCAATATTAATGTAGTACCACTACACGTGTAAAATATTTATCTGGGACAGCTGGTGATGATGTGCTCTATGTCACTGTCCTTTATGTCAGTCATCTGAGCCTGAGATAATTTGTCCTCAAATAACAATATACTTGCCTTCTTTTTCCCCTAACATCGTCTGCCTATTCACTTCTTACAGACCTTGCATGAGTACAGCATATCTTTACAGAATAAAACCCCATCAAAAGTGAGGAGGTTAATCATGCAGTACAACTGGCATAATTGCACGAGGGATTTCTGAATGTGGAGAGCAATGAAGTCTTTTGTGGTTCCCTGGATGAGGGACTGAAACCTGAAGTCTAGGAGCTTGACAGACAGATGTCATTAAAGGGTGATACTATCCAGCCCATTTCTTTGGACACTTTATCCAAATACTTCCATATTTTCCATGGAGGCTATTAAATAAATGAGGCTGAATTACAATATGTTCTAATGCTAGTTATTGCTTAAAATTTCAGCTAATGAAGCAGGGCAATAATACAAGGCAGGCTTCTAATTAACACACAGGGCATTACCTGTGGAACTACCATGCTTATTTCCTACAAGGATTTTCTTCAGAATAATAACAAGCAATAGCTAAAGAGGATGGTAGCAAATAAAAATAAATAAAATAAATAAAATACCAGCATTTGATTATGTAATAGTTGATTAATGAACAATCTCTGACTGAGATGACTGTACATCTTCCTCTTGAATGCTTTTGAATGTACATTTCTTCTATACAGGACTTCTTTTGCTGCATTCCATGAGTAAACTAGACAGTCTCTGATAAAGTTCAGAGTGGTTAAATTTTTTTAGGAAAATAGCATAATTCCACTCCTTTGTTAAAAATAAACAGGAATTTTCCTCCATCTCTGACACCATAAAAAGTAATACTGCTTTGAACTCTCCCTCTTCCTCCTCCATCACCTTTCAAAACATAATGATCTGTACATTGAAATGATTCACAGAAAGAAGGGTTTTACTGCTTGTTGTGTTATGCAAAGCAGTGACTCATGCAAAATTCATTTGCCGATTGCTAACAGACCTTTTTCAAGCACCAACAGATTGCAATAGGTCCATTACATCAGAGAAATTCTTCATAGGAGCCATGAACCAGCGCTCGGCAGAAGATGAGTAAACTCTCAGTCAGAAATGTTTTAAATGTGGTTGCGAACAGTTGCACAATATAATGATTTTGAAAAAACTCATAGGCAGTAAAAGATGACAAATAGATCTTCAACCTACAGCATAAATTAAAATAGTATGTAAATGGCAGATGTCATAAATATGACAAACTTGAAGAACAATTCATCTTGCAATAGTGCAGCAGGGAGGACAGGTTTAAAGAGAGCAAGCTTGATCTTCTAAAATGAATGCATTCATAAAAAGAAAAAACCACCCAAAGAGCTAGAGAAGATTCTGAACATCACGGAAAAGCTGTAATAAAACAGAAATGGCACTGCTCCTGAGAATCTTCATCACCCTACATCAGAGGCCCAGAGAGGACCACTGTTTTGGGTGCTACAGAAGAAATAAAGAAAAACATGAGGAAATATACTCAGTGGTAACTGTGCATTAATATGTCTGTTAACTAATTTTTATCATACTTTTTCCTTTAAGTAGGAGCTTATTTAACTTGGGACCTGTATATGAGGTGGAAAGGCTGTATTTTCCCCACTTAAAATCAGTGATTATTCGGGAAAGACATTGAGATAGCCTTCTTTGCTTGATATGTTAAGGGTTTTCCCTCAAGAGGAGTAAAGAAACACACAGTAAACTTTTATGTAAATTTTATTTTGTCTTTTGGGAGATGTTTTCTTGGATGGGCATTCGACTCTAACTTATTATCTTGAGACATTTTAGTTGAAACTACAACTTTGTGGAGATTGATAGTCCAGGTTCTCTACATATCTTTTCTTTAGGGTGGGGAAAAAAAGCCCAAACAAACACAAAAACCAAAAAGAGATGGAAAAAACCCCAAAAGCCATGACCAGCAGGTTTGGACTATTTTGCAAATGAAATGAAGCAACCAACTCAGAGGATAAAGAAGAGAAAATAACATATTCATCATACAAATACTTAAATCAATATTAAAAATAGAACATAGTTGCTGATGGATTTGGTAACTTGGTTACCTACAGAAAGAGGAATCTGGAGTGAAGTGGAGGAGGCTGGGTTGAGACAGCAATGAAGAGGAACTAGTACAGCTGTCAAAACCAGCGATGTTGCAATAATATTTAGGCAGAAGCCTTAAATGAAAAATGGATTAAAATCTTAATAAAGCCTTCAAAAAAGAGTATTGCTATATTCATGTTTCACTTCTAGGACTGCTTTCACTTGAACATCCTGTGAGTAATATATCTTTAAAATTTATCTGGTCATCATTTTACAGCCACATAGAACGACACAAAATGTTATGGACGGGTCTTGAAAGCTGATCCTATATTCCTAATGAGACAAAGTTCAATGTCTGTTGTGACCTACACAGGTTTATATGTGAACTGCAAGATCCTTAAAAGTATTTGTTGAATTTGAAAAATTTCAAAGCTTCAAATATGGATACTACCAGGTCCTGACAATCTGAAGATGGAGGAGTATAGGAAGTAGTAAATCATCAGTGTTATCTGAAACTTTCACTTGCCAATGATGACCGCAGTTTGAGATTGCTCACTTCATAGACTGTATACGTTAAATGATGCGGGTGTCTGAGGAGATAGACACATCTCAGAGGCTGATTAAACCATATGGGATTTATTATATGGATTCTAGAGCTGGTGTCCTAGTCAGTGTTTAGCTGCAGAGAAAGAAATAAAGAACCTATTTTGAAGTGTTCTGTTTTGTTGTGTAACTTGTACAAAAAAGTGGTGCCATTCAACAAATTCAGGCAACAAATCAAGCAAACCTTTGTATAAAAATTTGTTTTCAAATTATTTTAAATGCAGTGTGTTTTCTGTTTTAGTTAATGTTAATTATTTCTTAAAGTTTTCCTTTTTTTAGCCTGCACAAGTTCAGTAAAAGATTAAGTCCTACACCCTAAAAGCAATTCCAAGTGTGTGTGCCAGCACAGGCAGCCAGACAGAACAACAACAAATCCATGCCCAAAACACAAAGAATAAATTTATTTCCATTATCTCGCTAACTTCACGTCACATTGACTATTTCTGGATTATATTTGAGGAAATTGTGCTCATTAATTTGGGAGTAGGAACAATAGAAATCATTCTTGCAAGAAGATTTTTAAGCTAATAGGAAAACTAATAAGAAGACAATAGGTTTTATTCTGTATTCAGGCTGTAAAGAACTCCCAGTATTCAACATGGAGTTGTTTTGACAATTAATGGTACAGGAACAGTTTAAAGGGGTAGAGCACAGCATGCTAACATGGTAGTGCAAAAGGTCTAGAGCACTCAGCTCAGCAGGCAGACTCCATAGGAACTTGGAAAAAGATTCCTGAGTAACTCATCGCAATGAGAAATTTTCATAGTCAAACTTTATTGAAAATATTAATAATTTTCCCTTAAAAATATTAGCATTATAAGATTCCTTCTGCAGGAAATCGATAAGGCAATAAAAATATTTTGGAGTCATAAATTCAGAACCCTTGGTCATCTCTATGAAGAAATACATGCATAAATTCTTCCAAAGCTAGTGAGAGTTGGCTCTATTGAGTCATGATGAGCTGGAGATCCAATATAGAGGAAAAATTAACCTGGTTATTGAAGGTGAATAGGAAAGGTTCCATTCATTCCATTCCTTCACTTGAAATGGTTTCTTTTTGTTGTGTGCTATTTGAAGTACTCAAAGCTACTAGTTCTGATGTTAATTGCCAGCAGCAGCACTACTGTTACATGTAAAATCATCTCTGGCTGAAAGTCAGTGACAGGTTTATTTGAGGTTGTAAACAAAAGTCAGGCCTGCTATATTTCCCAAACTAGCTTATTACAGAATCACAGAACATTCTGAATTAGAATGGACCCAGAAAGGTCATTGAGTACAAGTCTTAGCCATGCACAGGACATTCCCAAGAGTCACAGGATGTGCCTGAGAACACTACCAGAACAATCCCCAAGAATGACACTGTGTGCACTGTTATTTAGGAGAAATATGAAGTATCAAATATGATTATAGGTTCATATTAAAAAGTGTGGTTGTAAAGTGGTTGTCCTATGATAGATTACAATAGCCTTTTCCAGCAAGCATTCTGACATATAAACACATTTGTGAAAAATACTACAAGATAATGAAAGAAAAAAAAAAAGTATATATAAAAAAAAGTTAATTTTGGAATAAATATTTACATGTTGTTAGCATAATTTTATTAAAATTCGTTTATGGGGTTTTTTTCAGTATTCATAAGAAAACTACTGTTATCTGTTCACAGTGCCTATAACTTCCTAAATTAACTATACGTAATTCACCTAGTTATTTCCTCAGTTTCTTTAACAAAAAATGGAAGACAAAAAAACAGATAGGCTTTATAACATGTCTAGATTTCTAAGAAACTGAGTCCTAGACCAATTAATTGATAAGAAAGTTAATTTTCAAATCGAGGACCCTCACAGATAATCTGACAGCCACCTTGTTGTTTACATTGAGAGTGTCAAGGTCAAGAGCCTGCTGCTGCCTACAAGTGTCCAAGTCTTAAAACTTTAGGGGATTTATAGGCTATACCAAACACCAGTAATTGAATCAAGAAACATTTACAAAACCAGTATAGATCATGTAACATGTACTCTGAATATATAACCCATCTTTAAAATGATGTAAAGCACTGCAACTGCAGCAATGAATACCACAAAAAATCCATTTAAATAACTATTCATTTTGTATTCAGAACAAGTTTTCAACAGAATGAAGTGTAGCCTCAGGCTTAATTTACATTAAACAGTTACCCATTATTTTATTTTCTTTCAGTGTTCATTTAGCAATCACTGACCACCAATTTCTTTGAAGAAATGTGATGTGGATAGCAACAAAGCTGTTGTGATGAACATCAAGCACAGGTGATATTGATTTCACTTTTCCTTACTGACTTGGCGTTTCTGCTGTCTTTAACATTATTTTTTTTATATGCAATCATAATTTACATATGGTTTTTATTGTGTGTTGAATTTTTCTAAGTCTACCAAACATCATAAAGTCTACTAATGGCCTGAGAATAAAAAGAAGCAATAATGACTCTTCCTGGAGATTAGAACCCAGAGTGGGGAAGAATCCAGCAAGAGTAAATGAAAGGGACTTGTGATATAAATGTGACATGGTAAATAAAGGTGGCAGTGAGAGTGGTGCCAAAATCCCTTATGGTCTCAGAGACATGGTTCTGGTAGATCTTGCTACTTTGAGGAATTGTGGAGAGACAAATTCTCCTATAGAGCTTTGGGTGTGGCCTGTAATTATTATGTAATAGTAACGGGTTTCACGTGGATGAGATGTGCATATGTTTGTGTTTGAAAAGTTGGTTTTTTTTGTTTAAAAGATTTTTTTTGTATTAAAATTTCTAATTTTAGTTCTTGGTTCATTGAAGTTAATTGTTCTGAATAGTATTTGAACTAAGGTAGGGCTTATGTATTTCCCTGGCCTAGCTGTACACAGTAACTGATCAATTCTCACAACCATCATTGGGAAACTGCTGTGTTGTGTGGTGTCTGAAGGTGAAAAAGGTGTCAACATCTGCACACTGATTATTGTGTTCCAGTGCCATGACAAATTGATAGAGAAAGCAGGCAGCTCCTACTTCTCTCATGTACATTTCTATTTTCTTCTTGATCTCCAAATGCGGACTTATGTTCCAGAAAGGTCAAAATGCAACAGCTCAGAAGGAAATAAAACAGGTTGTGCCCATGCAATCACAATGAGTCTTTGCAAGAATTTCTTGCAAAGGAATTCAAGGCAAGAAAACCAATAAATAGTACTGGGGATAGTCAATGTCAAGTGCATTGTCTAGGAAAAGGTCAGTACCTCACTGCAAGCACTGACTTAAGAGATGGACAAGCCAGTTCTGCCTCATATCAAGCAACAAAAGACAAAACTTACAATAAGTGTAGCAGCAGTCATCAGAATAGTCAGTGCTAAATGGTACCAGTCAGACAAGGATTTTAACCACATCTGGTACCAATTCTGGCAATTGTCCTCACGGCTTTAAAACTTGATGTCCATCTTTTCTGGCCAATCCATGCCTGCTAGTTGGGTTGGGTGATTTGTTGAGTGCAGAATGTGCCAGCACCATTCCCTGTTGTTGTTGGCAGCAGCCAGGCCCAGGAGGCCTCTCTGTCCAGCCCAGGGGACACGGCTGCTGCTCAGGTCTGCAGGTCCTGCCAGCAGCAAGGGAATGTGTGCTCCAGAAGGACACATTACACACAATCACACAACATTCAACATGCCTGGCCACTCACGGCCCCGCGCACACAGCAGGGCCTAAATCGGTGCCAACGTAAATATCGGCAGCACTAACACAAATAAAAAATGCTGGTGTTCAGCAGGTCAGTGGTAGTAAGCATTTAAGAAAACACACCTTCTCCTGCTCCCCACACTCACAAGAATACTCATGTTCACCTAAAAATCCCATGAATGTTAGCACTGGCTCTTAGTCCCTAACACTGACGTTACAGAATAGGCAAGGAACACCTTACTGTTACTAAGATCCCACTTGAGGCCAAAAAAGTCTAAATGTCTTTAAAGAACACTATTTTTAATTAGTTCTCATTTCTTTATTTACCTTTGCAGAATATATTAATTGTATTGCTTTTTAAATTCCACTATTTCAGTTGACAAAGTTATCTGTATTCCCTATCTAACAAAAACATCAGGATGTTCCTTTAATGCTTATGCAAAAAATAGCTACTGATAGACAAAAAAATTTCAAGAGGCTTCCATCTGCAGTAGAATAAAATCAATAAATATTTTTAAAAACAAAAATTTTTTTCCAGCCTAGGGAATTTCTCCCTGTGTAGGCTTAATCCTCTTTGAAAGATTTTTTGTTTTGATACTCAGTTCCTGCATAGCATCTACATCCAATCCATTATGAGATCTTATCTCCATAGCTCAAAAATTCTGTCTGTTTTTAATACTCCTTCTTATTTCACATCTTCATTCAGTTTATTTCATCAAAGGTAGATGAAACAAATATTTAGTTATTTTCTGGTGCATTTTGGCCTGTGTCATCTTAATCTGTTTATGCACATTCACCAGTACTTATATGTTTGATGCTAAACTGAGTAACACAAGGAAGAGGGAGATCTGATTATGTCGTGCCAGGGTCTGAAGTACATTACTACAATGAAATTTCATTTTCCATTTTCAGAAACCTAAACTCTCTATCCATATTCTTCCCTTGCAATTCCGTCATAAGGAGCATCTAACCAACACTTTCAATCTGGAAACAACTTCATCTGAAATGGTATCAGATATTTCAGCCAAAGAAATCCCATTGTGGGCATACAAGATACATCTACACATTTTAATGTTTGCTGCTTGGGGAATGAGGTTCCTGACAGCAAATGCAGTTACTGATACCTGACAATGCATTGTGTACAAACTGAGTTTCATGGAAACACTTTCCACGGATCTAGTTTCCAACTCCAGGGCATAATTTCTTCTAAAATTTGTTTGTTTTTATTTTCGGTTTTTTTTTCTAAAACCTCATTTTATACAGGACTATTGAGCAGAAGGATGTTCAAAAGTCTTTATTCAACCAGTTCTTCAGAGCCTGCAACCACAACTATATGCTACAGTTTTATCCTGAGAGCCTGAAGTTAGTACAGGCTTGTCAACAGAAATACAGAACTTGGACATACCTGTGGCAATACACAGGGTCTTGATCAAGACCAGTGACACCCATCTGACTAGTTCTGCAGAGTGTTTTTACAAAATGGCAAGTTTTATGAGCAAAAGATGCAAAAGGAACTAATTCTGAGAACCAGAAAACTAAAAATATGTAGTCTTGTTAATATCAAACAGAAAGAAGCTACTGAATACATATATTTCCAAAATTCTGCAAATTCATACAATTGCATGATTCAGTGAATTATATTAATATCCTGTATTTTGGTCCATATATGATGAAGAATATTTTCTTTCATGAAAATATCACTAACATTTTATACTTAATGTCACTTATTTTCTTTGAAGGTCATTATCTGTGATCAGGGTTTTTAAATTCTTCTGAGGAATGTGTCCAACATACAAGCCAGAATAGGAACTGAAAATATGCTCAGTGATTTTAATTGTACTCTTTCTGACTTTAGGATAACAGTATTCATTGCAGTTAAAAAAATTTTACTGAAAGGTAAAATAACGTAAGCGACAAAATTCTGCAGAGGTCAGTTAATGATATTTTTTTAAAAATCTATTAATAATAAGCAGTAATACATAATTTTAAAAAATCATTTTTTCAAAAACATTTTTCCTTGGAAAAATTGTATTTAGTTCTGTAGGATGGACAAGTGGACAAATAAAATAATGGTCATTGCCAACAACTGATCCCTCATTTGCAACCTCTTTTAATTATACTTTCCAAGTACTACCATTGACTGAAGATTCCTGCATAAAAATTAAGTAATCATAATCAGAAATTGCTCTTTACCAGTAAACGCAGCTTATTATTAATAGCTGTGTTAACTGGTCAGGCAATGGGCAACAAAAAAGGACCTTTGGAAACTCATGTTGTATTAATTCAATTGAGATAATTTTTAGAGTTCTTTTCAGTGTGAAGGAGAGCTGGGGAAAAGGAGCTGTCTGCCAGAGACTGCAGGGCATGATGAAAGGAGAAGGCAGATTCTTTCTACAGGAATAGCATAAATGTAATATCATTAAGTACTAATAAGATAGTTAGGAAATTTCCAGCCCTGGAAATTTTGAAGATTATGCTGCATAAAAGCCATCCTGAGTAATACAAGTAAATTTAGTACATTCTGGGGTAGAGAGGGTGTTGTGACCTGCAGATTGCCTTCATAACCCTAGAGAAGAAATAAAAATTATGTCAATGGAAGGTCTAACTAATCCTACCTCTTTCTTCATTTATATAAACTGCTCCATATAAACTCTCCTGTGATGAGACCTTTTCCTTCCATTCATCAGTACTAGACTAATAAAACAGCAAATGTCAAAGCTGGAGTGTGCAGTCAACTAAAAGAGCTGGCATTCAGGAAATATATTGCCATTTAACAGGTCTACATTACTACTTACAAGCAAGTACAACTGTTTTCATGAAAGATATGTGTACATTAAATCAGGAACTGCCCTTGTCTAATCAAGACTTATATGACCTATATTTCAACAGAAAGATTTTTTAAGCAGTAAAAAGGATAAAATCACTTCTCCATTCAATGATAATTGATGTAAGGAGTTAAGAAGGAAAAAGAAGAAAAGGAAGGTAAATTGTGTAATACATCAGTGTTTCACAGAATTATAGAATTAATCCCTAGTTGGAAAGGACCCACAGAAATCATCAAGTCCAGCTCCTGGTCCTGCACAGGACACCTCAAGAATCACAGCATGTGTTTGACAATATTGTCCAAACTGTTCCTGAACTCTGTCAGGCTTCATGCTGTGACCACTTCCCTGAGGACCCCATTTGAGTGCCCAACCATGCTCTGAATGAAGACCCTTTTCCCAGTATCCAGCCTAAACTGCCCCTAACAGAGCTTCTGTTCCTGTTGCAGGTCATCCAAGAGAAGAGCTCAGTGCCCCTTGAGAGGAAGCTGTAGAGCACAATGAAGTCTCCTCTCAGTCTCCTCCAAACTGAACAAGCCAAGTGACTTCAGCTGCTTCTTTTATGGCTTCCTCTCTAAACCCTTCACCATCTTTATAGTTCTCTTTTGGACACTCTCTAATGCCTTTATATTTTTATTACATCTGAAACTGCCCCCAGCACTGGAGGTGAGGCTGCCCCAGCTCAGAGCAGAGCAGGACAATCCCCTCCCTTGCCTGGCTCTGTGCCTGATGCTCCCCAGGACAGGGTTGTTCCTCCTGGCTGCCAGGGCACAATGACTCAGATCCAACTTCCCACAGACCAGGATCCCCAAGTCCTTTCCAGCACTGCTTTCCAGCCTCTCATTTCCTAATCTGTCCACACAGCCAGGGCTGCCCTGTCCCAAGTGCAGAATCTGGCACTTTGTAAACTCCCTATGTTTAGTGTACTTTCAGGTCCTCCATTCAAGTAATTTATAAAGATGTTGAAGAGCTCATATGTATGTATAGATATTTAATTGTAGACACTTCATATAGTATTTCACTTAATATTACTACAAGGGGGAAAGAAAAGAAAAAATTATCTTTTATCTTTTCTGGCAGACTATCTGGATTCATGCTCATGAATTTCAGATTTCTAAGACGTAGCTCAGATTCTGCAGATAGTCCACACCTTGAACTAGAATTTCAGGACTCAGAAGTGTTGCATAATTTTCTGTTTCACTGGAAGCACTCCACATGTTTTATGAATGTTTGAGTGGTTTTTAGTTTTATGTCCTTTCTCAAAGGAAAAACAGAAACTTATTTGCTAAATGTCAGTTAGTAAGTTTTACAGAATTGAATGCTCATTGAATGCTCAGGGAATTTATCTGGGAAGAAAAAGAGAGCTCAATCTGCTATACACACACTGGATGAGAAAGCATATTGTCATATGGTTACACTTTCTTTCAACCCAAGATTTACAGAATCTAAGTGTAAGGCATGACCAGCAAACATTTAGAACACCAGCTCTGACATGGCTTCTACATCCAGAATATCTGTAGATATGAAGAAAATATGAGAATGGGATTTATAATATAATCTTATTGCTGCTCTGTCTTTTACCAGTGGTCAAATTCTCAATTTTCTAGCCTGTGCTTGGACCTTCCTGTGCAGTCATTGAAAAATAAAAGAAAAATAAAGTCTGAAGAGAGGAAGAATAACATCCTGCAGAACTACTCACAGGTTTAGGAGGACAGCTTTGTCTAGACAAAGAGGAACCCTGGAATACTATGATACTATGGCTAACTCAGGCTTTATAAATTGAAATGACTTTTTTTTTTTTTTTCGTAGCTTTTTGTAGTTTTTCTTCCTTCAGTAGGGGCTTCCTTCTTTAATCATTTACTTAGCTGGATTTGTAGGTGGAGATATAGGACTTGGTTAACAACTCAGGTTGTTAAGGTCATTTTCACAGGTCTCTGTGTAAAGGCTCAAAAACTATTACAAAATATCTCAGAAACTGAAATTTTGCTTTTCTTATTGTCAGTCATTGAATGTATGTAACCCTATTGCAAATCAATCAAAGTGAGAGGTAGTACATAAGTACCTCAATACACCTAACTGCAGTCCCTGGAAGGGATATTGCAGGAGATGAATATTTTTTAAATATTGCTGTAGCAAGAAGATAGATGTCTCATTTTCTCTGTATGTCAGAGTGAATCTGAGCACACATTAGGATTCTCTCTCCAGAGAGAAATACAATGTCACCGTCTAGAAAAAATTGTGGTGATGTGTTACAGGAGCAAGTTTCTTCCAAATTCCACATCTAATTAATAGAAGCACTTGCAGTCACAGTGCGAGTGTGTTTTGTTTGGCACTCTGACCAGGATTCTCTTGGAATACAGTAAGCATTTTGTCATTAATAGAGTGATTATGGAATTTCCCCAACCCCAGGCATTAAAAAGGAACTGCAAGAGAAGACATCAGATGGATTTTTATTTCTAAGAATTTCATAAAGAACTCTGCCTTCAAACAAAATTATTTACTATTTCTTCATTGCCAATATCAGACTAGTTTGTGCTGGATCTTTGCTCAGACACACAGGGATGGACAAAAGAACTATCATTAAGTCATCTTTATCCTTCTCTCTTTTTTTGGAAAGTGTCCAAGTACAATCTCAAAACATTTTCTCCTGAAGGCAAAAGTTGTTTGTTTTGGGAGTGTGTGCAATCTCAGTTCTCCCTTAATAACAGATACACACTAAAAGAACACTTTTTCAAGATTCTTACCAATTTCTTTCAGCTAAAATATTAATAAGAGATTACACCAACTAAGCTTTACACCCTAATTGATTAAAGAGAAATATGGTATCAAAGACTTCAAAGTCCTATTAAATTGCTGTTTAACAGATCTTATCACTCTCTACAACCACCTGAAAGGAGGTTGCACCAAGATGGGAGTCAGTCTCTTCTTCAAGGTAACAAGTGGCAGGACCACAGAAAATGTCCTCAAGTTTCAGCAGAGAGTTTTAGATTAGATTTTAGAAAAAAAATTCTTCACTGGAAGAGTGGTGATACAGCGGAACAGGCTGCTCAGGGAAGTGGTTGAGTCACCGTCTCTGGAAGTGCTAAAAAACCACCTGAAAATGGCATTGAGGGGCATAGTTTAGTGATTAATACAGAAGTGTTGGTTAATGGTTGGACTCCATGATCTTAAAGGTCTTTTCCAACCTTAAAAATTATAATTTAAGACAAGGATTTAAATCCGTTATTTAGAATGGAGAGATGTTTGGATTTGGAGTTGGTTCCTCCATAGCAGTGAATTCTAATATGGAATCAATCTCTGCAGAATTTTTGAATAAAGTGTCATCAGCAAGATCAAGAATAACATTTTACTGACTTGAGATTTAAGAATAATTTCAGGGGAACCTTTCAATGATCCTTAGATGTGAAACATCTCACTTTTTGACTGAATTTCAAACATTACAGATTAAATGCTAACAGTTTCAACTAGGAAGTTCAAGCATTTTCAAAAATTCATATTGCTTCCTTCTTTGTAAGACACTTCTCAAATTTGTTAGTAACATATTACAGAAACAGTCTTGTCTCTCTGTGAATTGTTTGTACCTGCTTTCAAGATTAGCATTGCTGTACAGGAAAGTTTCTAATTTTAGTGGGAGAAAAAGAAAGTATTTTCTGCATCAAATAATGAATGTAACATTTATGCTCAGGATTCATATTCTTGATGCACCATCAGACCTCTTTGCTTAAAACCCAGAGAAAATAGAGAAAAATGTAATAACTGTTAAGTTAAAGATCTACATGTAAAAGAACATAACCCTATGGTGAGAAGAATTGTTTTAATTTGGGATTTGGACAGCAATGTCAAGGTTTATGTTGTTTATGTCAAGCTGTTCATCATGGGAACTCACATTCCTGATATAAACATGCTGTTAGCACATGCAAGGGAAGGATAAGACAAATATAAACTCTAAATTAAAACAGCAGTGGTAACAATTACATTGCAGTCATTATATGCTGCCTTCAGCTAACATGCAACATTTTCCATAGGATACTCCTTAGGAATTCACACAAAAGAATGAAAAACAGTCAGTCTTTATCAAGACACAGAATATTGGTATCCTCTACAAAGTTTCATCCTGAGGGACTGTCTCATCAATGCCGTAAAGAATAGCATTTTCCTTTTTCAAGAAGGAAGAAAGTAAGGGACAATCATATCTATGTCCCATAGTGTGGTGCACTTGACAAGGTGCTAAGAAAGGGGAGAGTGCTCAGCTGAGATGAAACAGTCACTGTGTCCCATGGCTTTAGAGAAATTCAGGAACAGGATGAAATTCAGAAATTCAGCCACTTGTTTCCTTTTACACATCTGCTGCCCACATTTGGATGGTGCCTGTTCTTCAACTCCATCCTTGCTGCTGTCACGTAGCAGCTACGCTTCATAGTATTCTAACATTTTTGTTAGTGGCGCTTAAAATGTTCTGCTGCAACTATACTGTTTTTCTTTATTAGCCAACAGCTGTTAGATGCTTTAAAATAAATTTCCCAGGGTTTGTGAAAGTGTGTCAGCTAATTACTTATAATTTCACTTCAATTGACTAATTTCTAGACCAATAGGATGTCCCTTTTCATAGATATGCCCAGGCTGGCTTTTAATGACCTGAACACAGCTGTCCGTTACTGGTTTCCAGCTTTCCTTACCTGTATGGGTTCTGGAAAATGCATTTAAAAACCAGAATAAATCAGGAAACTTTTAAAATTATATGAAAAAAGAAGCCTTTAATATTCTTACCTTCACCCACCCTGGAAATGTACTAAGAATGGACATTTGCAATAGATAGATCTTAAAAAGCTTTGTGTTTTTTTCCATCATTAACAAGTTTGGAAGCTTTAGCTGTTCTACTGAATATCTCAGATGTTTTAGCCTTCATCAGCCTCAAAAGCCATTGGAGTTGATTCTGCTTTTTGATATGCTAAATCAGAAATACAGGAAGATTCATTTATGTTGCTTTCCCCAAACTGAAACAGGAATTGAACTGTTTATGGGTGGCTTAGTACTATTTTGGATTTTTAAAATTTCAATTTGAGTTTCTATTTGCTGGTTGAACCTCTTCTCCACAGAGAATATTGACTAAAGTATGAATTTGTTTGCAAGTAATGTTTAGGGCCTAGAACATTCACCAACTAAATTTTTATGATATTATTATTATATCTGTACTAATAGGAGAGTAACACTTGGAGGCTGTAGTACATCATATTAAATCCTATACAAAGCCATAAATGATCCACAAAAGAGGTCCAACCAGGCAATCATTCCCACTTTTATACAAACCTTGAATGACAATACTTTGAAATTAAAATCCTTAGACTACTTACAAGGTTCATCTCTTTCTTTCTCTTCCTCTGTTCACACTATACTAAATATTTACAACTCAGTATAACATTTCAAACAAGACATTCCCTAAATTAATTAGATACAGAAAAGCTTTCTCACATTGAAAATGGAAAACCCATACGTACCAGTCATCTGAGATTGCACTCAGAAGTAAAAGTATCACTAATTTAGAGAGGAATAATTCCTTCCATAAAATATTATTTTCAGATTTGACATTGTTTTCCATGAGATCAGTTTGGGATTTCTGCTTGCGTATTTAGCTAAGTATTAACAGGTTGTTTTTTTTTTCCTCCAACAGCAGTGTGAAATCTTCCTCTTTGTAGTAACTCTTTTCAAGATTCTATTTTAATTTATAATATTAAGGTAGCATATAAGCCAATGTGTTAAAAATTTTTATTATGTGTCTCTGCAAATGCACATGTGCATTTTACTGTTAATACATTACCACAACAAGCAAACATCAAAGCATCTATGAGTTTAGAGCAAATAGTTTTGCTTCCAATTGCTTTTCTTGTCCTTGTAGAGATGAGCACATGCAATGATTGCAGACTTCTAGTTTCTTAATAGTGTTTGGATCCCATATTCTGACTCAAGCAAATCTTTGCTAAAACCTTAGCAAAACCATTAACTCCATATTTCAACAGTCCTCATCTTATATTTTGCTGTAAGACATTACACCAAATAATAAATGCATCTACTCTCTTTCTTTACAACTGCACCAAAGTCTTAACCAATGAGGAAATGGATGAGAAATAAATAAATACCAAATTCTATAATTACAACTGCTGTTTCTTGTAGACCATAGAATAAAAAAAATCAAAAAATCAAAGAATCTGCTTTAAGAAAATTTGTCTTTTTTTTTTAAGATATCAAGAAGCCCCAAAAATCCTCATACTAGTTTGCTGAAGAAGAACAATAATGTCTGCTCAACCTTGTGCATCTGAAAAGCAATCAGCCCTGGTTAGTAGCAGAGCAACTTCAGTGAGCCCTGGCCTGTAAATCAATAGACTGAATTCTCCTGGCCCTTTCCAAATTCTGTTTCCAATTCTACAGTGAAGATTAGTGTAGATTTATCCCCGACAGACAGATAAAACTAGGAGTATGTGCAGACTTACTATTTAATAGACTGGATCTAAGGTATCAGTGGTTGCTGAAATGGACTGTCAGCTAATGTAGATAGGGAAAAGATGGGGAAAAGGGGAGAGCAACATCCTGCTGTCCCTTAAAGCAATATTTTCCTTATTGTCTTCAGACCCCAGTCAGAAGATTTCTGCTTGGTTTCTGCCTTTAATATGTACTTCATATACTAAAAAGTTTAGCAAAACCCAATTGCAAGAGTAGCCCATATGAAGAACGCTCACAAATTTTAAATTCTGAAGGTTTTTAAAATGAATCTTGAATCTGGGTTTTATCATTATTTTTACTTCTTATTTGTAAACATTGTAATACAGATTTTCGTCTGAGTCTTGTAAGCAATATCTATTAGGAGATTAATGCTCAGTATTGCAAATGTAGGTATTATTGCTTAGTGTTACTGTTACTTGGCTTAAAAAAACCCCCAAAATAATCAGAATAAATCAGTCAAAGCTGATAATACAGGAACAAGTGACTGAACACCCTGGGAACAATGGTGTAGTCTTCATATCATGAACACTGCTAGGACTTCAACTTGCTTACACAATACTTTAAACTGTTTTATATTTAACAGTAACAAGAGCCTCATAAATCACTGCTCTGCGGAGTACAACTCTTTGTACTAAAATGTTGCCTTTTTTGAGTCAGTCTAACTGCATTTTAGGACTACATGTCCACAAATATTTTTACTCTGCCAATTTTTTTTTTTTTTGGCAGAGAGTTTAGACAAATGAAAGTACTTGGTCCTTTTGTGGTGTGAGATGCCTTTTACAGCATCTTTGAGTATATCACAGAATAATCTGAGAGAGCGTCCATGAGTTAATTAGCATTGGACAAACATGGAAAACAACAATATGATTATGTTGTTTCTCCAACATATTTAGGGCTATTCCATTTCTTGATCTTCAAGAAAGAGGACAAATAAGCCCTTCCCTCCCTTTTTTTCTCATTATCAGGGAAAAAAGTGAAATTTTAAAATAGTAGTTGCAGCCATCATGGAATAGTATGTTCTGTAACTATTAGTAGAAAAAGGAAATTATAACCTGTCATCAACAGGTTTCTCTAATATGCCTCTGAAAATCATACAGGCTTATAACTTGGTAGTATGAAGACTTATGTAGTAAATGTGTTTACACAGTTTATATGGCAGAAAATCAGTACAAAAATATTTTAAAGGAGAGGCAAGTGAGAAGATGTTTCATGTGGTGAAAGGAATGATTGTTCAATATTCCTGTTCATTTCTCCAGAGTTTGTACTGTTAAATAGTTTTCCGTGGTCTTCTCCCTCATTCGTAAATTTTTTAACCTAATCTATTCTATCATTCTCCCTACAGAACATGCTAAATGCTTTTGCTTAGCCTTGGCATTTTCTTTAAATCCTTTGTAGCGTTACTGTATCTTTCTTGAGGCCCAGGAAGGGAAATTTACTGTATATGTGTTTCATGGACTCAATCTATTTAAAGAGCTGCATAAATGATCTTATTTTATTTCCTATTTCTTTCCCAATAGTTTCTAGAATTCATTTTGTTCTGGCTGCTCACAACTGGGTATTTTCATAGACCTACTTATCATAACTGAATTATCTCATTCCTAAATGGTGAGACTTAGGCTTTGAGCCCATTACGTAAACTTAAAATTGATGAAGTGGAGAGAGGGATACTTTGTATTTAACTACATTCAATTTTCACATTGATATTTTATTATTTAACCACTTAGTAGTGTAAGGAGATACTTCAGTTCTTCAGATTCTCTCTCTATTCTCCCAAATAATTCAAAATCACAGGCAAATTCTGTCACCGCTATTACAGCACTTTTCACATTGTGAATGTGTGCCTTTCACAATACAGATCTATTGGATGTTCATGGGTGACCATTACTGTGGGAGTGCTGTGAGATCATCATTATTCAATATATCTTCTTTTTCTCTTTGGTAATGAGGACCATATCAAAAGTTAACTCATACTTCAAAAGGTGATATTTTTAACTGGTTTCCTTTGTTCATACATTTGCTCCAGTTCTAGGAAGGAACTGAAGATGATGTATGAGATGGCTTTTAAAATCCTGACAATCCTTGCCTAGTATTCTGCTCATTCATGAGCACCCCAATCCTGTTCTTTATTATATAGCCTATTATAGCCTTTTAATTTTCTGATAGAAGTATCAGCTTTTTCAGTTGCACTTATTCAGGCTTGCAGAATCTTAGAAAAACAATTGCTTCATTCTAAATAGTAGTGTATTACCTATTCTATAGCCAGTTCCTTTAGAGTATGGGTAAAATACTCTCTAGTCGTGGCACCCATTTATTTACTACTGTTCTATTTCTGTCTGTCTGCTCTGTAGCTGCACCTACTGATCCTTTATTTAGAAGGGATCATCAGTTAATGAGTCCTTCATAAAGACTGGTGAATCTCTTTGAATCTCTTGAACCATAAATAAACATATAAGCAGTTCACTTGCATTTTCCTTCCACAGTAGTACATTTATTTTATATCTGGATTGTCTGCTGGCTTCACACAAACTCTCTGGAAGGCTTCTTGCCTTAACATATTTCAGTAAAGACATTTTTATTAGATTTTATGCTTCATTTTATTTGTTCCCCAAACAGGTTTGGGCCTGACTTTTATGTGTTTTCTTTTAACTTTTCTAAATTTAGAAAAGTTATTTGCTTGTTTGCTAGTTTAATGTAGATATGCAGTAAAGGATTCCTTCCCCACATTTTTTATACTTTGCCTTGATCTTTAGCTAAGCCACATTCCTCTGAGATTTTTTGGTTGTATTTTCTCTGTATTTCCTACGTTGTTCAATACAGATCCTTAATTGCACTTGCAATTATTTCTGTCTTTATAATGCCCCTTTCATTTTTTAATTTAACAAATTTACCTATTTCTATGTAGATCCTCCCTTCAAATTAGGCAAAATAGTAATGAAACAGAGCTAAAATCAGAATGTGCTATGAAACATCCTATGAGAGAACACAACTAACTGGCAATAGAAATCATACTAAAGAACTAGAATAAAATATTTCAACCCATATGTAATATTTACATTTTGTTAAACATTTCACAAATGGATTTAGAAATTAACAGAATTTGTTATGTGGTTGTGGAACAGAGTATTTTCATTAGCTAACATTGACAGCATCCATCAATTAATACAGTAATAAAAATAAATTAACAACATTAATTTAAAAATTAGCTCTGTTCTCTGTATTTTTATATATAAAATTCCAGATAAACAAGGGGATAAGATTCAAATAAGCAATTTTCCAGTTTATAGGGAAATAAGGTCAGTAGTTTCTCTGCTACAAGCTAACAACAGCTCCAATATATAAATGTGATTTTCATATCACCCAACAAAGTGCCTTCCATCTTTGAATCCAAATTACAGCATTCTCAAAGACTCTCTGCTGTTAAGTAACAATTCAATTAAACAGGCAAATCATCTATCACCAGCGCTCAGTGATTAAAATGTTCTTGTTATCAGCACTATCATCCATTAATTAAATGCAAGATCTGTTTCAACAGAGGAAAATCTGCAAAATGAGTTGCAGCACATAGGATAAATCAATGCCTTACTAAAAAAAAGCTGACAGATTTATTTTTATTTTATTTTATTTTGCTTTGAAGAGAATTCAAAATCAGATAGTACGGAAATGCCTGAAGATGAAAATAAGAGAAAATTGGCAATAACATCCTCACTGTTCAGTTTTTAAAACTGTATTTGTCATCTTCTGTGTCTTGGCAGTATTGGTCTTTTCTTAATGTTTTGTGGAAAGCTTGAGACATGCACTTTGCCTGAGATTAAAAAAAACCTGCTTTCTTCACTCAAATTATTATGGATGTAGGAGACCAGGCTATCTGGCAATAATACCCTAAAGTGAAGCAGCAGTATCCAAAACCCAGAAGATTTTTAAAGACAGTAAAATTCATTAGAACATCATCTTGATGTTTGCTCACAACTGCAATGTACAGAACAAACCAAGGAAAGTGAATGTTCATTAGACACAGCACCTATGAAGGTGAACAAGCTGTAAGAAAAATGAACTTTTCCTTTCTTTACACCTGCTCTGTCACACCAGTCGTACACAAATGAAAATACTTGGGCATATGTAGAATAAGGTATTTTCATAGCTGCATGTAATAACAGTAAAAACAAGAAAAAAACAACCTGCAGGTTTAGAGGAGGACATTGAGAGAACCATCCAGGTTCATTGCCTAGGACTTTTAGGGCTCTCACAGAAGTGAAAGAAACGTTAAATGACTCAGTCTAAGTTAGCATTCATTTCTGATTGGCTCTTGAAATTTTCTCTTCCTCTCAACATCATAAATTCAGTGAAGCCAGAGAAGTCATCTTGATCAATTCAAGTCCAATAGTTGAAGATTAGAATAGAACAAAAAATATCTCAATTTCCTTACACTCTTAAAGCCCCTTGTTTTTCCAAATTTCTTTTTACCAGTCTTTAGACTTTATTTTGTTTGAAGACATGACTTATCTCTATCTAGAGACACAAATAAAACTAGCAAAACTTTAGAAAAGTCAGCACTTGAAATGTGAATCTATCATCAACACAAATCAAATCTTGATTAAATGACAATGGTTAAATACTGTCAACTGCATTACATGTTCCCACATTTGCACTTTTAGTCTTAGATATGGATGTCATTTTCAGGATAATGAAAATCAAGTTCCAAAATCTTTGTCTTAATTTTCAAGTTAGCTTTCAATGCTGTGGCTAGTTCACATTTAATTAAAATTAATAAGTGATTAGATGTGAGAGAAATCAGCTACAACACTGGGTTGAATGAACTGTATTACTAATAAGACTTTTCTTGCTTTAAATAACAACAGTTTTACCTGAAGAGTACTGCAAGCAAACATTTTTAAAAAACTTCATTTACTTCTTACAATGACTTATTATGTAGAAGATGACAGCCCTGTGTTCCACTATGGATTATTTTCCACCTTTGTGAACTTGTGCATAATTGTATTAAAATGTATAAGTAAAGCTATAATATATGCATCCTAGCTGAATCTATTTCCTGTTTAAATAAGTACATTGTCTTAATCTTGCATTTATTTAGCGTCTTAATGTCCAGGAATTTGATGTGAAATGCCTACAATTATAAGCACATGCAAATAGATCAGGTTTTCCTTCCTAATTGCATGCTCATTACTTAACCTCACTCTAAGACGAACTGTTTTACCTGAAATGCTAATAATATACCAATTATTGAAAACACTTCCATGGAAAAATATGTCTGTGTCTACAGATTAATGACAAAATGATGGGCTTTTACATTTCAGTATGATCTGTAATGAGTAGCCAAAACCAAATTTGACTGCCTAGGAGTTCTAGTGCTGATCTTCTTTTCTTTCCTTTCTCCATTCCTCTTTCTCTCCCTTTCCAACTATTATTTGCAGTGTCAGATACTTTTATTTCCTGACTGAAAATGACACTAAAAAGGAAAGTTCAACAAAAAGAAATTGCTCTGGCTTTGGTAGAAAGCAGATATATTCTTACAACTTCATAAATACAGGGAACTACCTCTACTGATGTAGATTACCCTATTTCTTATTCTCACTGTCTTGCCTCCCCAGAAGGCAAGTGTATCTTATATAGTTGTCATGTATGCCACTCTTGCTGCTGATCTCTCACTGTGGGTAGCATTTAATGTTAATCACAACATCTCCCTCTCCATTAGAGTAATTGTTTGTCTCTCCCTCCCTCCTGTGGCTGTTTATTATGCCTACAGTCTATCTACGTAATTGTTATGGGTTGTAAATGAACATCTTCTCTCTTGGTAGCAATTATATGTGCAATTCTTTACCTTGTTTTCATCACACTTAAGACTGGATGATACTTTGCTGAGAAAATCTTGATGCAATTAAAAAAAAAAGAGAGAAAAAAAAGGAAAAATATTTTTTATAAAACAAGTATATCAGATACTGTTTGGCCTTTAATGGTTCTTCTGTCAAAGGAAGCAAGGTGTAGATACTTCCTTGCCTTATTTCATTCCTTTAGGGAAATTGTTTCCATTAATGCCTGTTTTATAAGAGCCTGTTTAAACTTCCTGTCTCAATATTATTAGGATAGGGTTATATTTTTTCTTTTACTAAAAGTATCATGGCTAGTTTATAAAAGAGCCATTATTAACTAGGAAAAAAAATCTCCTCTTTGATATAATCCCTAATTCAGATCCAACAAGTTGAAAAGTCATAATTCCAGCAAAGCTATCGAATATGATTTTATGGTCATTCATTAAATACTATATAAATGTCATATAAATTTGTCACATATATGATCACAATAGTAAAACAAAGAAAAAATCACCCCCTTACATTTAAGTGCTTGCTAGCTGGCATGTTAACAAAAGTCAAGGTTAAAAAAGAAAAGAAAGTGATCAAAACACTCAGTGGTAGAGAAGGAAAATTGTCTACACCTACGGATGTACAGCTCTGTCAGAGTTTGCCAACACTCATAGTAATGGAAGCAATTGTAGATAGAACTATGGAAAATAGGACCACAAACCAAACAGAACTTTTACTATACAGCACATTCTTATAATTAGCTTTTTTGATTTTAACTAATCTGACTAGAGACAGAGAAAGAAAGAACCAGTTTATAAGTAACTTACCCATTACCTACTATATTCTTTTAGAATAGGTCCTTGTTTTCAAACTTTGTTTCAGTCAGCTCTGACTTCCTTAGTGTCAAGAACTTTAGCCCAATACTTCGGGAATTTCCTTTAAATCACTTCTCAGTCTTATCTATTGGTTTTCTCCAAAATCTGTCTCACTATGAGCTTTGGATTTGTAGCTCCTTTATATAAGTTATTTACTTATGCAAGTCATGTGTCTCTGAAACTTCCCTCATCAAGATGTGCAGCTACCCTCAAAAGAAGAAACAGGACCCCTCATTCCAGAAGTACCAATCTGACTTAATAATTCATCTTTCCAGAGGAAGCTGACAATACCTTGAATAAAACACTCATCAAACAAATGGAAAACCCCTTCAAATAAGCTTTTAAATGTTAAACCTTTCTAGATTTTTGACTAAGCAAATTGCCCCACAGCCAAGGATTTAAACCAACGCTTTTTTTCCCTTAACAATAAATTTTTCCATTCCCATTTGTATTTATATGTGTGTATGTGTTTTCTTTTTACTTAAGCCCTTGCTTTATCCCTGTCCTGTAAATGCAACATTTCTTTCTTTAACAAAGCACACAGCTTTTCAACAAGGAGGGTTGATATCTCAAAATATGTGACTGACAGCATAAAGAGATGGTAGAACAGGAAATGTAGTCACTGTTGTAGTGTCTCTGAAGAAGTCATTAGTATAGAGATTGTCAATCCTACATTACATTACTTGAAAGTACATTTAAGTAAATAAAATCTCAAATTGGTAATGTACAGTGTAAATATGAAGCTAAATTAGAATTGTAATCTGTATTTTAGCTCTATGTTCTCTATTTAGGTTTATTTTCACCTTCAAGAGTCCACAGAAATACAGAATTTAGTCTCTATCTCTGCTATGGAAATATTTGCATTGTAACCTCTCATATTCCTGTTACATCCTACAAAGTGACTAAAACTGGTTCAGGTTCACTGCCAAAGACATCTATAAATGAAGATTGTTATTGAAAATTACAAGAGATTATGAATTGTTCTGTAAGGTAAAAAATTTAAGACCACAGTTAGAAATAAAACAAAAATGTCAATTCCCCTTGCCTCTAAATTGCTTTAAAAATCCTGGTTTTGCCCCCTTGATCTTGACAAAACTTTAAAAAATTTTAAGTTGTATAAAGGGACTTCATACTTCTAGAAAGAGTGAAAGGAAATAAGTCTTTATCACCCATAAAGTCTTCTTATCAATATCGTGTAATTTTTAAGATTTGTGGAATGTAAGACTTTGCCAGCATAAAACTATGTGCTGTATCTAATTTTACCCTTGTACACATTAGTAACCTAAAGACAGTGCTAAGACTGCATGTGTTCAGTCAAAATTTCAAATATAATTTATCTAAATCTGCTTTTGTGTCCAAAAATGAAATCAGAATGGCAGTGGTTAGGAAGACCTGCAGGAGTTAGATGGAAAGAGAGCATGAATTTTAGTTTCTAATGAAGGAATTAGGTATTCTAAGTGAGTTGATATTGAAATGTAGAACTTCAAAATAGTGCTGACAGGTTGGCTTCCTTAGCTTAACAGGAATTGTCTTTTGTATTCACATATAATAATATAAGAATATGCACAAGTATTTTTAGTCATAAAGCTTACTTATATATCATTAATGACAGACACATAAAGCAATTATCACATACCATGATAAGTTTTCCACATGTTGATATTAATTAAAAGCAATACCTGCCTAAGGAACTCCATAAATATTTTGAAGTCATGCCTGAAAGAAAGCTCAGTGCAATGTGTTCGGATGGCTATGGACTTTGGAACACACTGAGCATTCTATAAAAATTGCTGTAGAAAATTATTAAAAGCAATATGTATCAGATATCTAATTCCTCATGAACTACAAAAATTGAGAGCAAAATACAATAATCACTTCAATAGATATTTTTGATTTTGTTTAAACCATTTTTGAGATTGATATAAAAAACTCTCATCCTATAAACTACTCTAAAGAGAAAAAAAATTAAACTTTACAACTTCTTATGATTTTTCATTTATTCTTTGGCAGAAATGTTTACCTTTTTTCTTTGTTTCACATCATTTTATATAGGAAAAAAACCCTTGCCACAAGATAATCAGACACATATTCAAAGGCTATAAGAATTTGGGTTTGTCAGCCTGGAAAAGAGGAGGCTTCAGGGTGACCTTATTGTGGCCTTCCAGAACCTAAAGGGGACCTATGAGTTGGATGGAGAGAGAGACTACCTACAGGAGCATGAAGGACAGGACAAGTGGGAATGGCTCTTAACTGCAAGAGGTCAGCTTTAGATTAGATGTTAGGAAATAAATTCACCCACTGTGAGGGTGGTGAGGCACTGGAACAGGTTTCCCAGATAAATTATGGCTGTCCCATCCCTGGAAATGTTCAAAGCCAGGCTGGATGGGGCCCTGAGCAACCTGCTCTAGTGAAAGGTGACCCTGGTCATGGCAGGTTTGGGTCCCTTCCAAGCCAAGCCATTCTGTGATTCTGTAGCATTTAAGTCCTAGCCTTAAAATAGAAGCTTACAACACTGTCTGCGGTCCTGAAGAGATTAGATGTCATTTTCTAGTAAATAAGCTCCAACAGAAGTCTACCAGATCTTCATAAAGTAAATTATGTAATATATTGAAGTTCATAAGAAAACTGCCACCCAGAGACTCAGATGATCCCTATCAGGCTCTGTCATTCCACATATTTTGTGATCCAGCAAAGTTTGCAAACACCTGGATTTTAAACACAGATCTACGCATGGAAAACTTTATGAAACAGCACACAAATATTACTTTTTAAATGCAGATTCTGTGTCCTCCTGTCCTGTGCTCTAACAAGCCAATATGTTAACAATCTTGGCTCTGACAACTGTGCAAATCTGTTTAATATTCTTTTCATGTGGAAGCTGTTGTCTGATCATTAGTCATGTTTAGCTGCACCTGCAATTATTTTTTCATATATTTAATATGCCAATTTTATTGCACTGACTGCTCTCAGGAGGTTTATAATAGTGATTAAAGCAATGTTAATTGTTGCGTTCATTTCAGAATTGCTTCAATGTTAATGTGATCAATGGTGATATTGGGAAATGTCAAAGTTTCCACAAGTTTAGAAAGCTTTAATTAAAATTTGCTAACCTTTTTAAATCTTTAATTTCCAGAATTCAGATTCTGTTTCTCTCCAAAATATCCTTATCTGTTTCCCAAAAATATCCTTTCATTAACATCCAGTGTTTTTTTGCAGTGTAAAATATTTCCAAAGCTTCACATATTGTAAAGGTTTATAGGTGAGTACATATGTCCAAGGACATTGTCTATCCTTGCTTTTACCTTAACACCTTCTCTATTTCTTTAGAAGTCTGCCTTTTTTCCACTTGAAGGTTTCTTTACAAAGAACTGATAACATCTGAGCGTAGTTGGTGGCTGATATTGTAAAATAATGGATCGCATTCAGAACTCAGGTATTTAGTGTTGAGAAAAAAAAAAAGATTGAAGGGAGAGCTGGCTGTGAGAAAGTATTTGCTTTACACTGAATGTTGAGTATTTCTTGTAACATCATGGCCTCAAAGGATTTGTTTATTTGTTTGTTTTTTTACTGAGCAGGCCTCAAATTTCTTGCCAGCTGTGTAAGTCAGCGCACTTACTTTAAAAAAAGAATCACTCAGGCAGTCCAGATGATTGCTACAATATCCAATAGATCTCTCAAAACTGGCATTTGAAAATGAAAACAAGTATTCATGAACACTCTTGTTCCGGGCAGGCTATGCAGAGCCATTGTTCTATAACATTTTATAATACTGTGCAATATAGATGTGTCAGTTCACCGAGGACTTCTCTGCAATTTGTTCTACCCTGAAACTCAGGAGTCTGATTTATGGGGGTTTTGTGGTGGCAGTCTGAATTTTATTTCAGCTTCTAACAGACAATCATTATGCTATGGAATGACTGTCACAAGGACTTAGGAATTTCCTAAAAATCCACTGTCCTCAGTGTCCATTGCTTCAGTTAAGGGCTTTTTTTATTTTTAATTTGCGACTTGAGCAGGTCAATATTAACAGCAGATTAATGCTCTTTCAGATTGGGCAGTCAGAATGGAAAGTGCTGAGGATGATCTCCACATTATTTTTAACTCTGACCAGAGAAAAGTGAAAGCCTTAAAAGAAATGAATTTGCTAGATTGGTAGCACAGACAGCTTTATCGCTGGTGCACAATGTAATAAAGGATAATTCTTAACAAAGTCTGTAGATAAAATGAAATTAATTATCCTAGTCATCTATTTAGGAAGCCTGATGAGAATATTTCAGTGGACTTGATTTAGTTTCTCTTTGTTCAGGTTCTTCAAGGCACAGTTTGTCTGTTTAATTGACAAATTTCACTCAATTTATGTCCATATGAGAACAGCACTTATTGAACTGATTATACTTAACTGTCTTTCCCTGAAGAGAACTAAAGTCCCACATAGTCTTCATTCCCATTAGCTTTTTCTCTCAGGCTAGCGAGTATCTGTGCCCAGCAAACAACTGCCTTCTGCACTTATGACGGCAATTTTATGGTCTATTTACTAAAATCTTGCAGGGCAAAGTTTTGGCAGCAGTGGGGGCTGCAGGGGTGGTTTCCAGGAGAAAATGTCAGAAGCTTCCCTTATGCTCAAGAGAGGCAACACCAGCCAGCACCAAGAGGAACCTGTAAGAGGCCAGGACTGAGCCTGGCAGTGATGGCGGTAGCACCTGTAGGGAAAGATTTAAGAAGAGGAAAAATGCTGCACAACAGCAGCCAGGAGAGAGGAGTGAGAACACGTGAAGGAAATAGCTCTGCAAACACCAAGGTCAGTGAAGAAGGAGGTGGAAGAGGTGCCACAGATACCAGAGGAGAGATTCCCCTGCAGCCAGTGGGGAAGAGCGTGGTGAGGCAGCTCTGTCAGTGTGTCAGTGACATTGAGCCTGGAAAGAAAGAGAGGTGGAAGGAAAGTGGCTTAAAATTTGTTTTTACTTATCATTACCCTTTTCTGTTTTTTAGCAATAAATCAAATTCTCTGAGCTGAGTCTGTTTTGCCCAATCAGTGAGTGGTCTCACCGTGTCCTTACCTCAGCCCTTGAGCCTTTTGTTTTGGTTTCTCTCCCCTGCCCAGGCTAGGAAGGGAATGATTGAGCAGCTCAGTGTTACCTGGCATCCAGCCAAGATCAGCCCAACACAATGAAAAAGAATATTTTATCTTCCTTTCAAATATTAAAATATATAATGATTCAGAAAAGGAAATTTTGATGGCAGACTCACTGATGAAACTAGTTTGTCCAGGTAGTTGGGACATAAAAATCCACTAAGAATCAGGAGAGTTTGTTTTGTTTTTTCCTTCTAAATTTTTATATGCTTAAAAATAGGATTGTATGAACTAGTTGCTTGAAAAGGCAGTGGAATGTAATCTTTTAGCCTGTTGATTCCTCTTAGATTTTATAACTATATCAACCAGCTGTGCTGGGTGCCTTGGAGACAAAAAACTAGAAGTAAAGGGGATGAGTTGGAAGAATGAGAACAGGGTACAAATATGGACATGGTGGTTCAAGGGTGGTTTGTATTTTGATTATGCAGACACTCCTTTCTTCATATACTTACACAATGCATTAGAATTTCTAGGAGCTAGGTGGCAACCATATGCATATCTTCAGCCAAACCATTGTGTGAAATGTAAGGAAAGGTACCAGGAAAGGTACAGGCCAAAAAAGTGTCTCCAGGGCTCATGGTCCTTTTAGGGATCTTCACAGCACACATGGAGTTCTCCAAGAAAAGAATGTGCTACTCTTTCTTTCCAATGGCAATTTTGAAAATTTTGATGCACTTTCAACATATTTAAGTGCTTTTTTTTTTTTCCTTTTTGCTTGTATGGCTGGATTTTTTTGTGTTTTTTTTTGTTTTATTTTTGTTTTTTTTTTTGTTTGTTTTGTTTTTTTTTGTTGTTGTTGTTGTTTTTTGTGTTTTTTTGTGTTTTTTTTTCCAAGTTAATTAAATAAATCTGTAACTTTTTGAGGAGTCCTTATTATACAATAATATAACAATTTTAAGGAAGAGAAGAAAATGTCACCATATTTTATACTGAATGTACACCTGTGTCCCTTCCCCTACAGGCTCACTTGCAAGCATGTTTTGAATTTAGGCTGTGAAATAAAATAGTTCCCCTGGAGATGTGCTTCTACTCCTCAGTTAGCTCTTGTCTAAACTTCAGAAGAGACCTTGACAGATGACACAGAAGTATTTCTAGCTCTAAATACTGATTATTTAATATACACAAATATATGATGTAATTTGAACACTACACTTTGTCAAAATTTATCTGATTGACAACTTTCTGAACACATTCAGACACATTTCTTCTATGCAAACTCCCTAACTGAAGCAAGAAATTAATTCCCTCTGCGAAATGCTAAAACTGGATATTTATAATACAGCTTTATTGAAATCCCATGCTAGTGTCAAGAAATAATTATTAAAAACCTAGGATAGGAGCTCCCTTGGTAGTTTGGGTTTCCTCAAGCACAAACAAATCTTTTTTTCTAGTCTTGTAAAAGCTGGTCATCTGCTGTTTAGGCTTTTATATGAACTCATAATGTCAGAGTGCACTCTTTGAGTAGAAATTCACTTAGCACAAGTAGAACAAATGTCTTCTGGAAGCTACAACACAACATGATGTACTCAGTTTCCTCTTAAGCTAAGCATTGGATACAGATATGGATTGTACAGAAACCTAATATAAAGAGGAAGAGTACTAGTAGTCTAATTATTTGAAAATGCATTTGCTGTTCTAAAATGAGGCATCTTGACCCTTACCTGCAGTTTGCTGCTCCTTCGCTCTTATTTTTCTGATTTCTTGTCTTCATAACAGAAAATATCATAAATACTATGAGCTTAAAACTGTAACTGAACACTAAATGTCTCTGAGCAGTTAATCTATCCAATCCAGCAAGTAAACAGTTAAGGAGGCTTACTATTTTTAGCACTAACTCTAATAAAATTCTTATTTATTTTCTCATCATGGGAAGAGTGAGACTACCCTTAATTTCAAGTGAGTGAGACTACCTGTAATTGCTCAGTTTCCCCCTATCCTCTTGAAGAATGACTAATTTATTGTTGTCTTCACAGGTGCTTTTAGCAGGGAAATGTATCTCATTTGCAAAATCTCTGAGGATTTTGATGCAATGACAGTCAGCTGTCACTGTCAAACCCAGCCTCTAAGGTGAGAGAGAAGTCACAGTTGCCTTCAGGCTCAGCTTAATTTAATATCAAATTTGTGATGGTGGAGGTTGGAAGAAAGTATTAGATTTGTTTTTGATGAACTCAGTAACTACTTTAAATTTCTGTATTTCATATTGTAATTGAACTTTTTATTTGAACTTCTCAGAAAATGGCAGTTCTTGCATTTTGATCAAGTTCTGTATAAATACTTGATCTTAAATGAATATATACAGGTGGAGGACGTCATGTTACATGTAGAAGACTCCTTGGGCTCCTTGTTAGGTAATGAATGAATTGCACTTCTGGAACTTTGAAGTGAGTATGGCTAGAGCTCCTGGGAAAAGATTATAAAATGTAGATAGCTATCATCTATCCTTGGACTTGCATCACTGGTTAACTGAAGGTAGGTTTAAAACATCTTCAGCCTTTGGTACTTTGTTAGGAAAATTAAAGAAGACATGAAAGTTCTATAAATATTAATTTATTTGGATAGTCTTATTAAGTTTAGATGACAAAGAACTTGAAGTAATACTTTCGAAACACTCTGACCAGAGCCCTGCAGATGAAAGCTCTTAAGTCATAAATGTGTACTTTGTAGGACATATGGCTCTGTAAAATATGCAGGAGGTATAAATGCATCCTTTGACAAAATAGAACAGTTTCCAACCAAAAGCAGATTTCAGAGTTAAATATTCTCAATAGTGCTGATTATTTTAAAAGTTACTTAATTTAAGTGAATATCCAGTATTGGATATGAAGCTCAGTAAGTGGCAAAGAAAATGGCTATATCTGGAAGAGAAAATGAAATTATAATCAGAAATATCAGGGATCACTTGCATAAAACTGTGACAAGGCTATGTATTAAATTATTAATTGTTTCTATCAATCATAATCTTGTCTGGCTCTTAGCTGTTTCCTTCTGCATTTTTTTTCTTGCTACAGAACCCTCTATGATATAAAATCCATTGTCAGCATTTGATTTAATCACCAAGTTCCCTTGCCATCTCTCATTGCTAGGTCCTCACAAGAAGATACCTGAAATTGCAAAGAATCCCATTTCATTTCTGGCTTGTAAAATAATTCAGTGTTCTTGCTTCTCATGACTATTTATTGTCTTCTCAAAATCAAGTTGCTCATTATACCAGGTGGCTTAGAAGTATGCGAAATGTGAACAAATTGCTAGAGAGGACATGCAGAAGTAATTTTATTTGTGTTAATTTTATTTTTTTTATTTTGTCTGTTGTGTTTATATAGCAAATATTTTGATGGGTACTATATTATTTTGCAAACAGCTTTAAGAAAAAACATCAGAAATGCAACATTCTGTCACCCTTCAGCTGTTTTTTTTTTGTGTTGATATTAACAAAGAAAAGACGTGTTCAGACTCATAATTGATCTTTGATTGTAATTGTGACTGTATTGCTCAATATTTCCAGAAGTTTTAGCTTGCTTAGGAAATAAATATTTGTTTCTTATAAACAATGAAATACCACATAGTATCTCTTCAGCTGTGCTTGATAAGAACTTATCTCTGCTTGAATAATGATTAATTTATAAAAAGGAAAAACTTTAACTCTGGAATTTTGAATACTTTCACAGTAAAACACTGTGATGTGCCCTCATTTCAAGTAAAACACCTCAGTAAGAGTCTAAATGCTGCCAAATATGTTTCATTCTTTCATTTGTCCTTAGCAGCCCTTAGTGTTAATTGTTCCTAATTTGATTTTTGATGGGCCCTTACCTAATTAACACTTAAAGAGTTTGTACGAACATAAAAAGACGTCCTTATGCAGAGACAGAAGATGATTCATTGCCATTTTTACAAATTAACAGAAAGGCTTTGTAATAACAAAAAAATACATTTTCATATTCTTGTCTGACTTATCAAACACCATGATTTGCTGAATTTGAAAGCTTCATTCTTGGAACTGATATTATGTTAATGTAAGATATGTGGTTCTATTGTTCTGAATACTAATTAATCTTTATAATTATAGTATCTTTCAACAATAATCATGATGATAAGCTGCATAATAGCAGTCGGAGGAAAGAAGTGCCTTCATCTGCATTTGAGATTGGAATGCCTTCACTTGATGGGCACTGGTGAAAGAGAAATATCAATTTACAATAATGGACTTTTACTTACAAAGACTGAAGTGTGACTACACCACATCTTTTTTCTTGTTCTCTACCCAGCTTTTTCAGTGAAAACATTAATGCCTTATTATGACAAATCAGCTGGAGAAATTCTTTTAAATTGAATCCTTGACATATACTACATGACATTATTACTTTTCTTTTTGGAGAGAGAACAAGAAAAAAATGTCAGCATGTCAGTAAAAAAAAACAGTAAAAATGTCAGCAAAAAGACAGTTAGTACTAATAGTCATTCATAGATCCATTTAAAATAGTAAATCTATTTTATATCAAGTATAATATCAAGTGTAACTGTCCAAGTCTATAAGACATCAGACTTTAAGTGAAATTTTTTTCTTTTTCTGATGATAAGTATATTAATGCAGATGTTCCTGTATATATTTGGCAGATAGATCTGTCTCCATCTGTCCACGTAATATTTAGTCATATTCATTCTTTTAAGCTTGTATTACATTTGACCAGATTGAAATTTATTCCTTACCTGAGAAACATAATGACTGTAGATTTTGGCTGTTGAAGCCTTGCTACATATCATAGCTGAAGTCAATACCTGGAAAATTGTGTAGCTTTATGTATAGTAACATAGTTAAGGAAGTGTGACATCTTTCCACTGGTAGAGGAAGATTAGGCACAGGGAAGGATTTGGTACAATATTTTATGATGCTTTAGACCTGTTTGAGTGGGCAAATTAAGTATACTTAGACAGATGTAACTGAGATTGTAATATTTCATATAACTAATCAGATAATACAGATAATGTATAACAATTTACACTTTTTAAAACTTATAAATCCCTATGGAGTTCATAAGGAATTGTGTGTGTCTATATATATATAGAGAGAGTGTATATATATATTTATAGTGTATATATAAGTGTTTATAAGGAGTTGTGTGTATATACACATACACATGCACCTACACATACACCTGTGTGTTATCATGATCTTTCCTTTGCTTTCTCCAGCCCTTAACAAATATCTATAGCAGGTGAAAATTTCTTTACCGATTGCATCTAATCTTCAGAGTTCTAAATGCTAATCAAGTTGGAACCACAAGTTAGGATGAATTACAAACTCTGTAAAAGAACTAGATTTTCTGTTGTTCTGTGTTTTGTGTTGTCCTCTACATAAGGCTGCTAAAAAATGCCAGCATTTTTCTTCTCACTGATTTCAAAAGTAGTTTTAATCCTTGGCATAAGTTGAAACTTTTGATGTTTCTCTCTATGTTAAAACAATATTTTAGTGCTGTCAGGCACTAATACTGCACCCAAGGAAGTGAGAAGAGGGTAGGAGGCAGACTTATGTAAACTGGAAAATAGCCATTCCCTTAACTCAGGCTGCTCAGGGAAAAAATTGGTACAAAACCAATTGCTTCACAAGAGTTACCATTTAACAGAAATTATCCAGCTTTGCAAAGAGAAGTTGCCATGCTGCCTTCTGGCTTAATATTGTACACAGAGACTTAAGAACACATTAGCAAGCAGTTGCACAAAGTAGGGCCTAAGTCTTTCCTTTTTGGTCATTTATATAATTAAAATATTTAACTCCTACAGAATGAAACGGACTAAACAGACTGAAAGTCAAAACACTAGATTTCAAAACACTGTTAGAAAAAAAAATTGTTTTTATCAAATAACAGAAGTAAAAACTCCCTTGAATTTTATACTCTAGTGTTTCATGTTGCCTTTTTTCGGTTGAACAAGGTTAGTATCAGAAATAGAAAGCATTCGTTCTTTTTATTTATATTAATGCCTTAATTTAAAAAAATGTTATCTTACGTCTGATTCTATTCAATGACCTAAAAAAAAAAAAATTGGAGTCAGATAGTTTAAATATTTCTGTTCTTTTTTTTCCCAAGGTATTTAATTTTAATTGAACTATGTTCTTACAAATATTCACAAAACCTCCCCAGCTCTCTAGTGATAGCTGAAGCTGCTCAGGCATTTTGTTTCTCAGTGACTCAAGGCAAACAAGCGGTTAATGGCAGTCACCCATTTGATGTGCAATAACTTATTTTGTCACAATAATTTGTTCTTTGTACTTACACAAGCTACTGATAGTCTTTGTTTTAAAAAGCCCCAGTGAAAGAACAAGTAACTTTTGAGTCAAGGTGTGATTTTTAGAAAATTCCATATTTGGTGTTTTTTTTATGGGCCATTATTTAACTATAAATTCCACAAGCATATATTCTATTAAAAACTTAGAAGACAACTAACTCTGCTGAGAAAATGAATATATATTTTGGTTATCCTTAAGCATCTGAATCTCATTGTGTTTCCTACTTTTCATTGTGCATTTTGTTCCCAATTTTAAGCTACACTTATCTTTTATATGAAGGACAGAGACAAGGACATGAGATATGGGAAGGAGCTTCATCTGTGTCATGTTTTTATACTCAGACACTGAAAAATTCAACATAATGCTTTTAGGTATCATTCCTGACCAAGGAATATACATTTTAATCCTAGTAGAATCTGCCTTTTATTTCATTACTTCATCTTATTTTGGAAACTGATTTGGAAAATGGTTGCTTTTCAAAACACATATAAAACAAATGTTAACAATTTTGCTATCACAACAGCTTAACATGCGTTCCTAATTAATTCTTAAGCAGATAATCAGCTACAAGTATGTTGTGGAACCAGATGGTCTAAGATTTCCAGGATATCTGGCAGTAAAGAATACTTCATTATAAATCCTGTGTTGAATCCAGGCCTGCTCATGGGCATGCAGTGTGTGTTCTAATTGACGGTGAACAAAATAACTTGGAAACATGAAAAATGGAGAAAAACAGGATTCATTTTTCAAAGCTTTTATTCTCAAGTAGGTTGCTCTTCACTGCCTTTTTCCCTGAGGTAAAGTATGAAATGAGTGTAAGGCTTTTCTTCTATACCAAAACTTTTTTATATGTGTTTTTCAAGAATGTTAAACACATCCTCAGTAATAATACTTCACCAGATATTCTGCAAATATATCCAAAGACAATATTTCTGCTTTTAAAAGTTAAGAAGCTGTACCTGGCAAATCAAAACACAACACAACTGTCAGCAAAATAATTATATCAATTTATTATAAATGATACTTGGTACTAAATGGAAGAGGATGGAATAAGCAAGAATTATACTTTTTAAAATAAATTTAATTTTCTCTCTTCTTTTACTATGAAAATACATCTACATCTTGGAAAAAAATCTTCAGATTTTATGGAAATTGCTGACAAAAAATGAGCAGTGAGTAAGAAAATCTTGCAAGAAATAGCTATAAAAAGGTGAAATATATTTTGTTCCAGAGTCATATAGAACAAGTCTGAACAAATTCTTACTCTGCTTAACCAAAAAAAGAGAGGTGGAGCTATTGCTGATTTAGCATTTAAAACAATTTCTTAAGTCACACTGTCTCCAACTTAAAAATCTGATGCAATATATCCTCCAAAAATTTACTTCCATTTATAGGAGGCAGATAGCTAAAAATGTAGCAATATATAACAATTTTTAAGTTTATGGGTAAAGTCTTTCTTCATGTGGCTTATTGGAAGCAGAGGTCTTTACTGGCAATTGTTTTGGAGGGCAAATGAATGAAAAGAGATTAAGTGAATTTACTATAAAAATAAAATATAAATGGAGCTACTGTTGAACAAATACATTATATTATTGCTACTTCTACAGTTCAATTAACTGCAATCCCTTTATTATTTAAACAAAATTACCAGTTTGCAGCTGGTGGATCGCATAATTTGAATATTAAGCATTGCTAATATTCTATCAGTCACAGAAAAATTAAAATAGAAACCTAACTATTCAAGAATGCATAAGGTAAAAGACAAATTATATTTCAGTTCCCAAGGGCATCATGCTATGCTAAGAAAAGGCAAGTTTATGCACTAAGAGCTTGGTGCCTCTAACAGAGTGAGCAACCCATTATTGAAATGGTAGGAGTTTAGGTTCCTACAACTTGAGAACATGGACCTTAAAAACTGTATCTAAAGAAATGCACTCAAAGGTTTTTTATGTTGAGTCTTATTTTGCACCAGATAAAATAAGAAGGATAATAATCAATATGTTGGGAAATTGCTTCCTCATGACTATTGCATTGCATTTCATCTCACAAATATTGATGGTTTAATTCGAAAAGAAAATCTGGAGCTGGCAGCAGGTCAGTGTGTAACTTGGAATTTGCAATAGCTGAGGGACTTTGAAGTCTTTCATCTCCTAAATGAATGTTTTAACTGCAGAAATGTCCCATATGAGGACAACTGTCCCAGAGGCCTGAATACTGACATAACAAAAACATACAGCCCAAAAGCCAACCACATCCTGGTCTGTGACAAAAGCAGCATGGCCAGCAGGTCAAGGGAAGTGATTCTCTCCCTCTACCCCTGCCATGAGACCCTACATAGATGGAGTGCTGTGTCCAGCGGTGTCCAGTGCTGTGTCCAGCTCTGGGCTCCCAGCACAAGAAGGATGTGGACCTGCTGGAGTGAGTGCAGAGGAGGCCAGGAAGGCAATCTCAGGGCTGGGGCAGATCTCCTGTGAGGATAAGCTGAGAGCTGGATGGGTTGCTTCACCCTGGAGAAGAGGAAGCTCTGGGGAAACCTGGCTGTGGCCTTCCACTCCTTAAGAGGGACCTAGAAGCAAGCCAGAAGAGTCATTTTTCACAAGAACATGTAAGGATGAGGGAGAATGGCTTCAAACTGAAGGAGGGCAGGTTTACTTTAGATGTTAGGAAGAAATTGTTTACAGTGAGGGTGGTGAGGCACTTGAAGAGGTTGTCCAGAGAAGTTAAAGATGTCCCATTCCTGGAAGCAAATTAGAGCAGTGCTTGAGGAGTTCAGATGTCTGGTTTAGGCATCTGACTCCAGGACCAGTCCCCATATGAGTGGACAGTTACTAAGTTCTAAAATGTGCTAAGTCTACGCGTAGCAGCAACTAAGAAGAAAGTGACATCTGAAGAAGTGGAATCTGTTTATTCAGAAAAAATAAAGAGGAAAGAGACACTAACAATTCTCATGCTTCCAAAACTGAAAATGTCTACAGATGCAAAAAGAACTGTCTCCTTCCTCAGTGCTTCACCATGTAATATCTGGTTTTCAATGAAAACATGTTGAGTTAGTGTATTTCCAAGTATTTGTGCTGTTTGTATGAGCATCACAAATTCACCACATTAAATAAATGCTCAGGACAACGGTGGAAAGAACACTGCTTCTCAAGACCTGGGTTAAGACCCCTTTTTACTCTGTGTGTAATGTGAAGAAAACGTAGGGTACTGGTTTCAGAAATATAGTCTCTGCGGTCTTTCAGCATCTCAAAATTTGACAGTGAAAATGCTTATCTGTTCATAAGAGGGGCAAACAAGTTATTTTATCTGCCTGATTTCTGACACTGGCCAATGACAGATAATTCAGAGAAAAGCATAAATTGTAACAAGTAAAATATCTGCAGCAGTTGAATTAATAAAAAATGTAGTTTAAATTTAAGTAAATGAGGAACATTTAGTTACTAGTCAGTAGGTAACCAGCTGAAACAAGATACTGAAACTTATTTCTATGCTTTGCCATTTAAGAAACATAATTTTAAAAGACTTCTATCAATTAATTAATGAATAGAAAATATAAACTGTTATATAAAACTCCTGACCACAATTATATGCCATATCAACCATGCTAATTTCAAGAGAAGTTGTTTTTCATTTAATCTACTGATTTAAAAACATAAACAAATGATTTCCTGATTCCTGATCTAGTATTCCTTCCTTTAATTTTAATCTGGGAAAAATCTCTTTGTTGTGTCGTCCCTACTTTGCCAGCTGGGCGAGAGAGGTGGCTGTCCTCCTTTGCTCTGCACTGATGTCACATCAGTTTTGGTCACTGTAAGAAAGACCTTCAACTATTAGAGACCATCCAAAGAAGGGCAATGAGGATGGTGAAGAACCTTGAGGGAAGCCATACAAGGAGCAGCTCAGGTCACTTGGTCTGCTCAGCCTGGAGAAGAGGAGACTGAGGGGAGACCTCACTGCAGCTACAACTTCCTTTTGAGGGAAACAAGAGGGGCAGACACTGATCTCTCTCTGGTGAGCAGTGACAGGACCCAAGAGAATGGCCTGAAGCTGTGTCAGGGCAGG
>JANRGV010000094.1:41452025-41488588 GCA_024734035.1 Alethe castanea | reverse complement strand
GGAAGGAAGGAAGGAAGGAAGGAAGGAAGGAAGGAAGGAAGGAAGGAAGGACGAACCTGAGAAGCTCTGATGTTTGTCTTTCCAAGCAGGCATTACACATACCAGGGCATGACTGAATGCCTGCCTGCCAATGGGAAGTGGTGAAATAATTTAATATTTTACTTTGCTTGTATGTGTGTTTTTTCCTTTAGGTATTAAACCATCTTTATCTCAACAAATGAATTTTCTCACTTCTATTTTTCTGATTCCTGTCTGTTTTTTCCCCCATCTCCCTGGCAGGGAGTGAGCAGGTGGCTGTGTGGAACTTAGTTGTGGGCTGGAGTTAAACCACCATAACCAATTGCTGTTTTAGACAGCTATATGCTTTAAAAATCATGTACAATATTGATTTGAAACCATCCAGGAGAAGCTGTTCCAATAATACAGAAAAAGGTCACATAATATTTTTTTCACCATGTTTTTCTCTTTTATTCTTTTTTAGTCATTTTCGATATCTATTAAAGCTTATGAGAAATTCCCCATTAAAAAAAAATAAAAAGCTTCCTTGCTTTTATTAAAATCACAAAAATTGGTCTCATTATAATAAGTATAAAGCTTCTATTAATATTACATTTTGAGTTGCTTGAAAAAGAAAAAAAATAATTGCTAAGTTAACACAGTAGATGATCTAGAAGCAATTAGAATTTTAAAAAGTTAATTAAATCTGTCCTGAGATTGCTGACATCGATGAGCATCTGTTGTCTGTTCAACCATTCTGGCTGAGAAAACATTGGTCTAAATTTCTTTGGAGTATTAATTGGTTTGAGATTGTAAATTTTTACTATTCTTCTTTTCTCCTCCACTGGTTCTTACTTAAAGCATCCAAGCATAAGATGAGTCATTATAAAAAATGTAAACAAAAATTAGTTCCTCACCAACAGTAAAAAAAATCTATCAGGTTCTTTGACTGAGAGCCAAATGAGTACTTACTAAGGTAATCCATGCCAGACTTTTATTCAGTAGTGAATATCAGTGCACAGTAGTTTCTAACTTTCATCTGAAAATCAAATCTGTTTGTCTTCTTTCCAGCTGCATTGGCACCTAATCATCTCTGACAGTGAGAGCTGAGCAACACGAAATATCTCTGCACGTCTGAGCTGAGGAGGCCCAATGCTGCCTCAGCCCATTACAGAAACAATGGCAGTATGTAAAGACTATCTGGGGACTTTACCAAATTTAGATCCAATTATCTGATCCTAGCAGTTGCATATTACCACTAATTAGATTGAAGCAAATACTGTACTGAGGGTCATGACATATGTATCTTATTTAACATGCCTTTCCTAGCAAAGTGGAGAAACCTGGGAAATATACAGAGTGAAGAAAGCAGTTTTGTCTTTAAGATAGGTAAATTCCAAAAACAGTGCTACAAAGAGCTGGACATGCGTCAAATAAAAACTAAGCTTAGCCGAATTGCTCCAAAAGCAAAGCCCTGCAAAAGATAAACACAATTTCTAAATTGAACTAATATTGAGCTAATATTAGGAGAAAATTTTTATTCTCATATGGCTCACATCCCAAAAGGTCTCATTACTTAATAAGATCACAGTTAATAGCAGTAAGTGGTAGAAGGACAGATTTCAGATTAATTAATGGCTGGGTAGTACTTAGCAGGAAATTGGTTCTTTTTTAGGCCTCAAAGACAGCCCACTCCTTTAAAATCTAATGCTGCTGTAGATGGTATTTCACACACTGGAGAGCAAAGTGGTCAAACTCAGTCAGCTTCCCATATGAGTTTGTACCACAGAAAAAGAAAACCCAGTTCCTACTAACTGGCATCTTTACAGGCACTCACAGGAAAAACTAAAACTATCCCTTTTGCAGAAGCAGCAAAACATCTTGAGGATAAAGCTTATGTTGGTTACGCATAAGACAAGGATAACAGTAGATAACAGTAAAAATGTTGTTACACGGGCGCCTGAGATTTAAATAATGCAGTGCAAAGATTATCCAAAAAGTAATTTATCCAGAAATTTATCGTTAAATATTTTGTCTGAACTTTATGACACATACTAGTGTTTACAATTCAAAAGACTCATCAAAAGCTGGCTGAAGGTGTTATTTGTGTTTATTCTGCCCTTCCAACAAAGTAAAGCTAAAATTAATGGTTTCATGGTCTGCAAAATGATCTGCATCTCTAAAAAAGGCAGCAAAATAGAACAGGCTGTGAAACACCTACATCCACTTGGTAAAGGATGTTGATGCTTTTTTTTTTTTTTTTTTTTTTTTTTTTTTTTTTTTTTTTTGCCAATCCAGTGTTTTAGCAGTACCAAATGAATTTGATTGCTGGGAAAGCAAGGAGATAATTGATATTAAAAATTCCACTTGTAAATCTATTTCCTAATTTTCTCAATGAAAGATGCTTTCTTTTGTGTAAATCTCTGGGCAGATAGCTGAGCACACTAGATGACATTTCCTTTTAATTCATGTTTATGCAGTATTAATTTCAGATGGCTAAACAGGTAGTGCAGTATTTTGACCAGTCATTTGTGCATTATGCATATGCTAAATTCTGTGTTCAACATAACATAAAATAGTGTGTATGTTTTTGAGCTGTCTGATATCTTGCTCCCTGGTGCTTCTCCATATCTATTAAACAGAAACTGCTGATTCAGAAGAGAATGACACTTGCTCTTTTTAGGTGGCTCTGAAGGACTTATATTCTAGCAGTAGCAAATGGTAAAAGAAAGTCTCTAGTGCAAACTACAGACAAATTTGACAAGTTCCACTGTTTGTTCATGACAGAGCTATCAAATCTGCTTCACTGACAACTAGATGGACTTCTAAAAAATGTGTTTGCTGCCTGAATTTGTTGTGCAAATTCATTCAATTTTGTATTTAAAACCAATTTTCATTTCATAAAAGCTGGTAGCAATTAATGGTCAAATTAGTGAAGTTCTGCATAAATTTATATAATTTTATTAATGAAATATGCACAGAAGGAAAAAAAACCACAGTTGGTGCAGATGAGATTTTCTAGACACCGTTTTTACAAGTTATTCATGCAGGAGTGATTTACAATTGGACCCACTGTGCTCAGTGATGTGTTGTTATGCCACCAGCGGATGGTTGCAGAAATGACAAATATATTCTGTCCAATGAATACATTGAACAAAGTGATTCTGTATAGAACTAATAAAAAACACATCTATATGCCTGTGATAATCTGCGTAGTTGGGACATTTCAGCTTATCCCTTGTTCTTACATTTTTAATTTACAGTATTATGTTGCTAGAAGATATATGTGCATCCCTTCTTTTACATGTGGCAGAACACAATATTTCCTCAAAATAGATAATAGATATGACACAAATTGAATAAAAAAATATATATTTGATGCTTTTAATGATAAGCATCTTCAGACACTGCCCAAAAATCTTCCAATCATTTGTTTTCAGAGCAGCTGTTTTCTACTATAAGTGCAAGAAGAAGCTATGTACAAATACCAGTGACCACCTTGCTTTAAATAATGATAAATGATCAATTTTCCATGCAAATATTCAGAGAAAGCCATGTATCAAAAACTCCCCCAAAAATCCAAACTGTGCAACGTTGTGTACAAGTGACAGAGTAGGTTCTTGTATATATGTACTCTGAATATCCACTCTTTTCAAATTCCTGTCTGCAGCTTTGTCAACCACAATATATGACTATTGAGGAATTCTGTCACCAGTCCCAAATCAGGAACTACAAAGGCTACAACACAGGAGCATTGTACTTGCACTCCTGTGGTTACAGTGCCTTGCTGTGCCAAGGTGTTATGCTTATTGCAAAGAAAATAAATGGCTCTCTGGCATTGGACTCATGCCATCAATGCAAGGGCTGCCCGTGCATGGCTGTACCAGCTTTGGTCAGCATTTGCTCAAGGATCTTTGTGCACTGCAGGCATGTCCTAGTTATGATCCTACCCTGATTTTAAGTAAGCAACGTTAAAGGCTAATGAGGATTTTTGTAATGTAGGTTGTTAAAAAGCTAAAGCTTCTAGGCCAAGCTGTCAGTACAAGTGGCAGCTGACAAATTTCCAATTTTTCCTGCATCAGCCTTATTTTTCCTTGATTCCAGTGCTACAACCTCTTCATAATTTTTTTTTCTTTTTTTTTTTTCTGCATATCACTAAATGGATTGGACCAATAGGACTTTGAAGCAGTAGTACAATGCTGATCACAATTTTGATGCCTTGAAAGCATTTCTGTACTCTGCAAGAAATACCTCCTGTGCAAAGGGTCAGTTGTGTGGACTGTGTTCAGCAGTGCCTTGGTGATGTGCTGGCTCATGTTAAAATAGAAGAATCATCATTCTTGAATGTCACCCTGCTTTCTTCCTAGGTTTTTCTTTGGTTTTGTATTCTATCTTCTAGTACCCATATTGTATTCCCAGGTTTCATTTTTCTTTCTTCATTTTAGAGCTCTTTGTATTCCTACCCAAGGATCTTTTTCTCCATTTTTTCTCCTCCAATATAAAACCTGCTGTCCAACACTTCTTTCTAAGAAGCTAAGATAAATTTGGAAACTTTTCAAATGAAAAAGAGTCACATTTTACAATAATGTAGACACCTTATAAATGAAGCATAACAGTTTCATTAGAATTTATCAGGATGAATTAATTATGGAGGATAAGAATAGTATTATAAAAACCCATTTTCCTGGGAGGACAGTGCCCTGAGAGCAAACTTTCAGATTCATCATATTAATTGCTTTTGATGTAAAAATATTGATTTTTAATTTTATGTGCATGCAATATTATTTAACTCTGTGGGGCTAAGATGGTGAAGTCTGGCACTTCTAGAAAATACCTTTCCCAAAGAGCAATAATCTGTGTGTTGGAGTCCAAACCTTTGACATAAAATTCTGTGGTATTTATGTCATCTACCTGAAAGTGCCACTCACCTATATATTTTTGAGGCAACATCACCTTTAAAATAAAGATATTTTTTATAAACTTCTTTAAGACCAAAGAACAAAACCGAGAGCTGGCACCTAAAAGCATCATAATCAGTTATAACAGTAGATAATTTATATTAGGAGGAAGAAAAAAAATTATTGCCAAAAATTGAGAGCAGCTTTTGAAATAAGAAACAAGTATGTGTTTAATTATGAATATATTAATTTTATGAAATTGACTACTGTTTCTGACTTTAACAAGAAATTTAAGCTTTTCATTTTTTATTCCTTAGTTAAAAGCAGGTTGTGTTGTTTTTTTTTTTTTTCCTTAAAAACAATTTTTTTTCTCTTTTTTAAGATATTGGAATGGATTATATTGTGATTTTACCATAATAATTGCATATTCTCTATGACAACATAGCTGAATATTATATTCCTTAATACTCCTATTAACCTCTTTTTTTCTGAATATCTGGTATTTTCTATTTATCTGTTAATCTCTCTGTGAAGGATGAGAGTCACTTTCCAAACATTATTGAATAAGATTTGTATTTATCCTATTTGTGGATGAAAAGACCTACAGGAAGAAAATAGTATTCTTAGAAACAAAATTGCATAGAGAAAGTACATTCATTTTTAAAAATTAAAATATTTTATAATTATTTTAAATCAAATGGTTCTGTACTATAAAAAAGAATTCTTTGCTTCACATCTACTTGAATTCAAACACATGGCAGGTCCGTGGATGAAGCTAATTAACTTAAATAGAGATATGAAATCAAATATTAAAAAGTAGGATGAATCATAAGACAATTCCTACTCCTTCAAATACCTGCCCTATGTTTGGAATCCAGGTCTTGTGAAGGGATCAGGAATAGTGGCTGTCTTTCAAAGATTTCATCACTCTTGTAGTCATGCTGTTCTGTTTAATACCCTTGAGTCCTGGCTCAGTGTTAAAGGTGGGACTATTCATCATCACACCATGAGGCATAAGACCTTTATCATATAATAACTCAATAAAAATCATATGTACAGGAATAGGAATTGGCAGTACTCAAATCTAAATTTGTGTAAATCATGAGAACATTAGTTTATATTCACACAGGCAGTTAAACACTAAGTTTAACTTGATGTGAACACTTAGATCATACTTATATTGACTTGCATTAAAAATATATTTTTCTTTATATTATGTACAGTACACAATATTGTTGACAGCAGAATTGCTTCACTACATGTTTTCTTCAACAAATGTTTAATCAAACATTAAGAACTCAATTATCAGATACAGAGAAATATCTGTGTAGTGAAATATCTCCCGTGCAGTAGTTTCACTACTGCAAAAATAGTGAGATATTTTTTCTGAGCTGCCAGAAAAGGACCTAAGGCAGCAACATCAAAAGAGCCTCGATACCACCTGATATATTTGTCTGTCACTGGCCCTACTGGCACAGTTTCACTGACACACTTGCACACTTGATTTGTCAGAGAGGGGCTTGACAGAAATTCCATCTACTTAAAAATACATCAGGAAGAGACTCAGTCTTCCTTCTGAGAATAAGCTTTAGCTTCTTGAGCACACAACTGAGTTTGAAAGATTCAGACTAATCTCAAAAATAAGGTTCCATTTCAGACTTATCCCACTTCTGATTAGACTGGAAATACTGTGAGATTATACCTTTGTTCAGCAGTAATCTTTTGAGTGACAGTAAATGAAAATGAAGTAACGGAGTATTCATTGTATGGACTTTAATGAGACTTTCTCACCAAGTTCTGAAAACTTAAAAAACTGCAAAGGATGGTAACTTTTAGATTATTAAAATTATAAATTAGAGTTTCAAAGTTGCAAAAGTTTCTCTGAAGTTACAATTAAACAAATAATCTTCTTTGCTTCCTTTATTGTTCGATTATATTTGAAAAAGTATATCACCAGTACTAACCTTAATAACCAGCTATCTGTAGCAGTTTATTGTGTCTCCAAGGAAGATCGCCGTTTTGACCCACAAATCTCAGCACTCCTTGATAACAAAGTAATTCGTGGTTAAGAATTCTTAACTTTTTTTTGTCTTGAATGTCAAAGAGCAGATTATTAGCCATGAACTTCAAGAAATGAAAAGAGGGGAGGGTAGGGGAGGTGAGGAGAGAGAGATACTATGAACATTAACTATCTGAGACTAAAACTATTGGGTGTTCAGAGAGCAGAATTCACTGTCCTGAGAAATAAACCTTTCCTTCTGCATATAAAACACTCCTTTCAGTTTCCATGTCTGTGTACTCGACCTGCACAACTTGATCACGTGTCTCTAAATTAATTAAATAAAACGTTTTGCTTCAGTTTCATTACACTGTGTAGAACTTCTTTTTTTAAGGGTAAGGTAGAGGATGGTTGTTGCCTGTATTCATTTTAAGCTTCCTACATTTTATTGGTTTTATCTAATCAGGTGTGAATTTTATCCACAGAACCATAGTACTCATAATACAAAATCAGAACATTGATAAAGGATTATAGGCTAAAATGAAAAATTTCTTAAAGAAAAATTAAATCAAATAGGATTTCCCTTGCATTTCTTATACTTGATATACAAAGAGCTGAGACAGCTTAACTCTTGCTCATTTATATACTTGGATGAGTTTTCTTCAGAGACTGTATGAAGCTTGAGTTGAACAATGGAATTTTATTTTTGATAAAGCAGCATAATAAACCAATGTCTTTTAGAGAGTCTTGATAGTTTTCACATGATGTTATAAAAACTTTCCATCCTTGCCTTGTCTCTTGACATATTCTTCTTTTGCTAAAGTTTGATCTATTATTTATATTAGTGGTCCCAAGCCTTTGTCTCTGCAAGAGAGAGGGCTGAGATTTCAGAGATGCCTTTGGAGACTAAAGTTCTTAAGAGTTTTGACAGTGACAGAAAGCCCCAAGGTCCCTACAGTTCTGCCAAAATAAAAAGCCTGCTTCTGCAATCAATGAGTAGCTTCATAGTTATCTATTGATTACACAGAGAAGACAGATAGTATGTGTGCACTTATTGCTTCTTTGCTGGGGACTATGAAACTATTCAAAAACATGGAAGTGATTTTTTTTTGTTTTACTCTCCTGAGATTTCAGAAGCATAAGCAGTTGGGTTTTGCTCTTCTCTATTTCCACTCCCTCCCCATCTTTCTTATTAAAATGATTTATAAATAAGCTAATTAATGTATTAAACAATCCCAAAACACATTCCTTAAGTGTTCCCCTATGAATACTTGTTGTGACTAGGATACTGATTACTATGTCGTATTTATTGTGAAAGACCTCAAATAAGACCACAGTTCAGAGATAGAAACAACAGGTAGGGGAAGGAAGGAGACAGAGGGAGACTTTTAAAACCTCTAGATCCATAAAGAGCTCTCATGAGGTATGGTCAGTCCTGTGGGAGATGAAGAAAATAGGCTCTGAAATGAAATTAATGTCCTGTAACTGGCAATAGCATTGAAATAGGTAAGGAGGGCAGTAGGGGAAGGAAAATTCATTTTTGTATTGATAGTAGGACTCTGGGTTGAGGAATTGGTAAAAAAAAAGACATTATTTGGAAAAAAAATGGGAGGGAAATAGTAAAATGCATATAAAGAATAAATAAGTTGAAAAGTCATAGACTGCATAAAAAGAAGAAAGATATAAATGTCGATGTAGCACACAGAGATATGGATTCCAAATTCAAGGTATAAGAGTATTTACTAGACTAAAGAAACACCTGTGCAATGTTGCAGGCCTGGGTTTTGTGTATTTGGTGCCTGCAAGGAAGGGGAAAGAAATGGTTTTGAAAATGTGATGATTTGTGACTCATAAATGTTCATTATTATAATCTGTGAAGCTCTAAACTGATCCTTTACTAGAATTTCCCAAATACCAAGCTGCAAACTTTCAGAAAAAGACTGATGACCTACATTTAAAATCTGATCCTGCTCATAGGAATGTTATTTAACTCCAGCTTATGTATCTGAAAATAGCTCTCTAGCTCAAAAAGGAAATCCTTGACAACTTGAAGTTCAGTGTAAAAAGCAGGATAGTGTTAAAAAGCCATTCATTGACCATGTCACTCTTTAGGAAGTGACTGAAATGCTTTAGTTTTAGAAAATTAGGTAGACTTTTCAGAATCCAGTTGGGCACTCATATTTTATTTTCCAAAACCAGATATTATGAAAAAAAATATTAGCAAGATGAAGTACAAGTACAGTCTGAGAATATTCCTCCCAAGGCCTGTAAACAGGGTGAACAAAACATACACAGCAAGAAAATAGTTAAATTGAGAATTCTTGACCAGGTACAACCAGCAGACCCAGGAATGAGTCTCACAGTACCCACACAAAACCTCCTTAATATAAATATTTCAGTTCATACTTCAGTGTCTAAATAAATGTCTTCCTTTTTTTTCCCCCACTCTATTCACTGTTCACTGGTCTACTCTTCATTGTTAAGGGAATTGAAAATTCAGTCATAATGTGCAATTTTATAATAACCATTAGATGAAACAATGGCTATACTTTCTGGTGAGGCCATATACTATGACTTAAATCTAGTGAAAAGATTAGCTTGTCAAAATGTTCAGTTGTCAGTGATAATTGTTTAGCAAATCAAAAGAGATATTAATATGTGTTTTGAAAGATAGTAATAACCTTACTGTCATTTGTATATCAAATGTCTATTCATGACAAGGTCCTATGAACTGTGAGGATTGCTTAACATCTGGGTTTCATGAACATTTTGTTTATAGACAGACAAGTAGAAATTTGTTCTACGAATTGTATCTGACCAATTATATATTAAATTATGTAAACAGACATTACAGAATGCATCTCATTAATTATTCTGATATGCTCATCTACCTTGTTTCAGCAAGTTGCTTGCAATCTTCCATGAGAGTGACAGAGTACTCGACCATTAGAATTTAGATCCTTAGACAATCTAGGATACTTCAGTTGAAGACTGACTGATAAGTTTCTTTTCCCATAAACACAATGTGCTGGCTATCTGCATACATGTGCCATTGGTAGATTGGTTCATCATTAATCAGCAAAGGAAAGGTGAAGAAACTCTCTTGTAAACAGCTTTTGACATGAGATGGCAAAAAGAAGCATAAAAACCTCTGAGAACTCAACATTCAGGTATATGAAAGCATTCTTACAGCAAATGAAAAAAAATTGCAAATTTAAAATATTCTCTATGAATTTATCTGTATAGGTTTTTGCATTATATTTTGCAAACTAAATTTAAAAAAAAAAAGGTTTTCAAAACGTAAGATTTTAATGTAAGTGCCCAAATATTAGTACATTCTTTGCAGGGGAAAAGAAGTTAAAAATCTAAATACATGTCCACATCAGCAAAATTTCTGTATGTAGAGATTTCTTTTCAATAGCATTCACTGCTGAGTGGTGAACAACTGGATGTGGAAACAGAATAATATTCTTTGTGGCTGGTGAGAAATTAATATACTCTCTCCAAACAGCCTCCAGCTCTTATAGCTGATCTGTATTAAATGTGCTTTGACCTAGAACTGTGGCAGCAAGGGTATGAGTCTTCTCTGTACCAAGCTCATTAGAAATAGAGAAAAGAAATGCTCATCCTAAAATTTATTTTAAATTTACATGTGCTGACTGAACTAACTATTGGCAATTAATCAATACAATGACTGGATGAAGGGTCAATCTAGTCAAGATTAACGCAAGACAGACCATCAGTACTTTATCAAAGGTTGACTATTATGTTTCTTGTTGTCCAACATTATCAGTGCCTTCATTCACCTGCTCCATTTGACTATTCTGCCCACCTCCTGAACAGGATACTTAATTGACCTCAGTATGTGAAACATGTTAAGTTATTTGCTGATCAAAGTTGATGTTGAGAAGCACACCCTTACGTTATATTTCCTTTCATATTTATCTGTTCTTTTTCTCCATGGTAATTGCATCTATAATAACTGCACGTGCCTAAATGCATCTATTTTAGGTTTTAAAATGTCCTAATAAAAACACTCATTTTGTTTCTGAAATAGAGGAATTCTCACTGGAGGGGTCTCATTGTAGTAATTCCAATACAAAAAAGAAGGCAATGTTCTCCAAGGCTGTCCAGGAGCCAAACTGGCACAAAAGAAGGGGAGAACTTGCTTAGTGTAAATTATACATCTAAAACTGTACTTGTGTCTTCTGTCAGCATTTTTAGATCTGCAAGTTTTTTTTGCATTTCCAGGAAAATTTGTGGGCTTGCTGTTACTCATGCTCTTTTGAAAGAAATACATATTCATTTTGTCATTTCATTTTTATTCTCACCTATTTGAATGTTCTTGTGAAAATTCTCTCTATCTGGTATTTTTCCATCCAAAATCAGAGATTTTTGTGGCCTTTGATTTGGCTTCTCTAAGCCGTACATTGATAGACATTCTGGTGAAACATCACTGAATTTGATGATTCTCTCTTTATAAATAGATTTATCCAGTAGGATTCTTTTCCCCAATAGTTTATGCTTACAATTTGAATGTGATTGACATAGTTTTAAAAGTAAAGGAAAGAAGATTTTGCTATGGTATAAATAGGACATTTTCCTCCTTGGACTCTGAACACATCTTGCAGGGAGAATAGGAGTGACCAAATTACTGTGGAATGCTTTGGTTCATGACCACTACAGAAAAAGGTACCTGGGAAAGATAGGTGTGCTTCTGATTGGATTTTGAAAATGAAATGCTGCAAGACAAGTGTCCTGGTTTCTGCTGTGGTAGAATTAATTTCTTCTCAGTAGCTGTCACAGTGTTGTGTTTTGGATTTTGAAAGAGAATGATGCTGATAACACACTGATGCTTGGATTTTTTGCTAAATCATGTTTATCTTAAGTAATTTTTTCCCTTCTTTTCTCCTATCTTTATTTTCCCTCACTTGCCCAAGTGAGGAGGTCTGCAAAAGAAACTGGAAGAGAGTATAGCCAGGAAATTTGCTGCAAACTGACCAAAGGGGTATTCCAAACCACAGAATGTGGTGCCCAGTGCATAAACTGGGGGAGGTCACCCAGAAGTGAGGCCAGTCTGGGTCCAGGAAGAGGTGTCTGGCAGCATTCAGTGGGTAGTGAGCAACTGCATTGTGCATCACTTGTTTTTTCCATTATTAGTAGAATTAACTAATTTTATTATTAACCATTATTTTTATATTTTACTTTATTTTCAATTATTAGACTGTTCTTATGGCAACATGAAAGTTTTACTTTGATTGTCCTCCCCATTCCAGTGGGGTCGGGAGGTTGTTGAGCAAACACAATATGTGATGTTCTATCTCCAGCTGGGCTTAAAACCATGACAAGGAAATGCTTGATATAAGGGACAATAGGGATTTTCACCTTCTAAACTATTACAGCTGTGAGAATTATGCATATATTTTTTGGAATGAAGTAGGACATTATGGTTATGACCTTGTGGTTAGAGCAGAAAGCTCACCTAGTGAGGGCTGCCAGAGAAGCCATGTTCATTTGCAATCTGCAGGAATTCTGTCATCAAGTTCAATAAGACAAAGATTTTGTTCTAGGAACAAGCCCTAAAATACCTTCTTTCTCTTTATGTGATTTCTTGTGGCTGAGTTGAGTCCACAGAATTGTGATACGAGAATATTTTCTTGGTTTAAAAATTATAGCTATGCACTCTGCATTCTTCCACTGTAGAAGTAGAGACAACAGCAATTTTACTTTGAAATTACAATAAGCAAGAACAGTTCTGTCATTCTGAAAGATGGCTAGGTTTTTTACTTCCTTGGATAAAACCCCTGAAATTCATGTGATTTTATATTCCCATATGAAAACTAAGAACTGGACTCAAAGAAGTTGTTGATACAATTCTCTCTCAACAGGGCATCCAAATATGACAAGATATGTGGGACCTTTTCTAGGTCTCATGCATGGATAAGAAAGACAGATACATATTCTCTGTTTGCTTCATCTTCCATCACTTACATTGAAAAATGAATGTTGAAAACCTGTCCAGATATATTTAAAGGATGCCCTCACAGGAAATGTAGGATTATATTCAATATTTAGCTACCTATATTGAGCTAAGATTTCTAGGATTTTTTTTTCTGAAATCCAAGAAAAAATATGCATGAACTGACTAACAGTTCATATATAGAACAATTTAGAAAAAATAACATAATTCAGTATTTTTGCAAGTCATAAACATCTATTGCAATCATAATTACTATGAATTTCTAAATTTAGGATTATGCAAAATTGAGCAATATTATCAGAATAGGTTTATATTTCAAATGATGGCAAATTTGAGTGTAAGCTGCTTATCAGAGTAGAGTTATAATAATATATATTCCAGAAAGAAGCATACGGTCTTAGCACTAATAAATTATATTTTCAGGCTTCCTATGCCAAAGAATAAACCAAATAGGTGCTATCCAGAAGGGATGGAAATAAGTAGCTTTCTGCTTCATATGAGGCCATTTTCCAAAGTCAGGATGTTTTTTTAGCTCATGATAGAGAAAATATTTAGTGGTTATATGCACACATATAAGTCTGCCATGAAAAATGAAAGGTAAAAAAATCCACCCTAGTTACCCACACAGTTTTGACAGTGAAGAACTGCAATCACTTCTCCCTAGGTAAGTTTAATATAGAAATTTGCTGAACAGGAAGAAAACTGACAACTCTGTGAAAAAGATGGAAACAAAGACACCAAGTGATCAAGATAGATAACTGCCAGTGAGAGCAGCAAACAAGCAAGCCTACTGTACATATTTTTATTGCTCAATATGATGTACTATTACCCTCAAGAATAAATATATAGAAGCCTGGCATTATATCAGAATAAGGAAGTATGGGATTCATTTATGTGTGTTAAATGGAGTTATTACCAAGTACAGGCAGGTTCCTACACCTGCTCACAGTAAAGCATTGTTAAACAAGAAGGGAGGCTTTCAGGGAGATTTGTGGAGGGGAGACTTGGGACTTGGGTAGGGCTGCAGCTGACTGAAAACCTACTAGAAACAGAAGAGCAATACAGTAATCAGCCTTATCATGAGGAGAAAGACCAGGCCCTTTGGTGGAATGAGGAAAGGGGGCCTTCAGAAAGGTGAGTTTCAGGATTTCTCTGCAGTAAATCTTTACAGGCTGATGGTTTTCTATCTCTCTGGGTGTCTGCAGTGATCTATTTATATCAAAGGGAGAGAAAAAGCTCTTTGAAGTTAAAGGGGAGCATTGGCAGCTTAGTCTCAGAAAAAAGTCTCTGAGGGAAAATGATGCTCAGTAGGTGAAATAGTTAAAAGCCCTAGCTTTTTATCATTATACTTTTATTTTAAACTTTTATGCAAAGAGTTTGGATTACCTTAAAATCTTTACTACCCAGGAAACAGGACTAAGAAGGAAGTTCTGAGACTTCCCTTCAATTAGAGTTAATTGAGGCATATTGATTCACACATCCTGGGGTAGCAGGTTCTGGAAGGCATTCTTTTAAGCCTCCTACGGAAATTTAGTTTTAGGAGCAGTAGAAGCAAGCAGGTCATTGGGTTTTTTTAGAAGCTCTTTAGAAATACACATTTCTAGATGGAAATCAGTCCAAAGAAGATAGTATGTATTTTGAATAGTGATCACTTCCAAACTACACATTGCTACCAGATCTAGTGGTATTTTCTTGCATTTTGACTGCATCTCTGAGCTACTTCATAGCATTGTGTTAAATCAAAAAGGAAGAGCCCCAACAAACAGTTGAAATTGATTGTATGTTGTCAGTTATGCATTCTTAGTGAAACATCTAATAACAATTTCTGCATTCTCTTTGCTAAAATTTCATTATGAAATAAAGGATGAGGAGACAAAAGTTACTGATATCTCTTAATTGCATGGTGGCTGATGTTCCTCAGCTGCCTCAGCTGTGCTATAAATTAATGTAATTTTTGTTTTTTGCTTTGTTGGATTGCTAAATGCTGAAATCAGAAGATTTGTAACCTTCAAATCTGTTGTTCAGATAGTAAATAAAATAAAATAGCCTTTTTATTTTTTTATTTGTTCTGTAACAACACAGGATAGTGACTACAGGAAGCAAATATGTTCCTTTTGACCTAGTGCATGTTCTAAAGCAGTGCTCGACCCTTAATTTTATTCACTACAATGTAGCAATAGTAAACACTGATGAACTATACAGGAGGAAAATTAAATTAAATTAAACAGGAGGAAAATAGTAAAGTGTCTGAAGGGACAGTGAGACATGTTTGTCGTCAGATCTCCAAGGATGGTTTCCTAGAACATCAGCTCATACCTGCTGATGATGTGTGTACAAAGTTGTGGATCAATGCCTTATCTAGCACACTTAATGTTGTAAATTTTGCACTAAGTGGAATAGAAAATGCCTAATTTCACTGACTCTATAGGAATGCTTCTTTCAGGCTCAGCAAATGGCAGAAATATTACTTGAGTTATTAAGAAGTTATTCAATATTGCTATTTTTCATTTTCTTTTTAAATTTTCAGTTGATAAGGAATAAGGAGATTTTAAGTATATTTTTTTGTAAATTTTAGAGTCTATGGGTATGATTTGAAAGTAAAAATGCATATTCGTTTACCTAAACCTTATGTGGTCTAAAGAGTTGTGCAGGTAGGTCACACTGCCCATGTGAGCGTTTCAGAGAGTGAGTAGATGCTCAACCAACTACCTCTGCAACGTTCAGGGTTTTCTCTTAGGCTCTAATCTGCAGGATAGCCAGATGTCTTTGTAATACAGTACATGAGTTAGGGTAATTTGTGGTCATGAATCATTGTCCTCTGGTGACTCACGTTCCCTCATTTCAGCACATAGAGAGAACAAATTTTACCATGGAGACACTCATATTTACACCAGGACCATTTCTTTAGCAATGCAGTATAAAAGCTTCTTTCATCTTTGAGACCCCTAGGCCAAGAATCAAATTTGATAATGGGATTGTATTTGCTGAAAAAAAAAAAAAAGTGAACTTATTTTAAAGACAGATATTAGAAATACCAAATAGTAAGAAAACAGAATGTTAACAGTGTGACTATCAAGAGAAAAGCAAGAAAAGATGGTGGAAAAAATAGCAAGCATTGAAGTATTTGAATGTCAGCACCTACAATAAAAAATCATGAACACTGTTATGTATTGTAATATTTACCACATTGCAACTAATACAAATTTTCATCTATTGGTTAACTATTCCATTCTACTCTGAAGTAATATTAATAGTGAACAGACTGCAGACTTCTCTGGATCTTCTTAGGAAAAGCCCCTCACCAAACTATTTCAAAATACCATTGTTTTATTTACAAATTTTGAGTAGCAACCAATGCACAAATTCTTGACTTGGAGAAATATCAGTAGGACCTGAATTACTATTTAAAATGATATTGAAAAAAGTTTATGTATTCATGATTAAGTAGTTTGACTTTAAAAAGAAAACATTAAAATTCTTCATCAGAAATTATGTTAGGATTAATTTTTTAAAATAATAATAAAAAAATTTAAAACTCTTTGAAGGCTATTTTTTACTTATTTAGATTTTTTTAAGCTACATTCCAATCAAATATCATAATGAAAGTAAAGAGAGCCCGCATTAACAATAACTTTATGAAAAATAATTCTGTGACTATCTATCCTAAGTCACATATATTTGGAGGCCTTCAGAGTTTAAGAAGCTGTCTGGCAATATCTGTGAGCAAACCCTTAATACCTAAAGCACTATACTGGTAATTTTAGTCAACATGAGAATGATTAAATACTTGTGGATTAACTAGCATCTTACACAGTGAAAACAAAGGATTTGTCATTGCCCAAAGGCTATGTTTTTCCAGTTATACTTAGAAAGCATTCATTTTCTAAGTCCGTTTTTCTTCTCATTGATATCCCTTTCTAAACTGGGATCATTACTCAGATGTACCAAGACCCTTACTTTCTTAGACAAATTTTGTTAATGGTGGATTTTTAGGGGTTTAATTTAGGACAACTAATAAATTCTTAGTGAGGTTGTTTTAAATAATACACTGCTGAAAAGAGAAAGTGCATAAGTGTGCTGAGAAATAAACTGCTTTCTTATCTCTTAAGATAAGTTCTAATCTTAAACTGGAATCTTATCATTGTTTACCTGGAGAATACCTGAAGAGTCACTGAATGTACATAATTAAGGGCTAAGAAGTGAAAATAACACTGTCAGTTTGTTTGTTCATTTTTGTTACCAATGTTGTGATTTTTGAAGGGCACCAGCACAAAGAGAAATCAAAGATGCACTAGTATTTATAATGGTGCATCAAACTGAAGATGTTAAATTAGGAAAACTCAGATCACCTAGATTCTTTCTACCTTACAATATGTCTTGCAGTGCCCACTCTATGTACACAACAGTGCCCAAGCTTCAATCAAAAATCTTCTTGTTCTGCCAGTTGAGCCTTTGAAGCTAGTTTGTGTCATTGAAGTGGATCAGAGTTACGTCCACAAAATTAGGTATAGGCTGCATGGCAATTACAGCAGCTGAGATGTTAGGAAGCTGTTCATACTCATCTTTTATTTACTAATTATTGTAGTTTAACTGATAGAGTACTATTCTACCCAGTGACAGAGCAAAAGATGAGACTAATTCTGAAATAAACTCCAGTCTTATCTAAAGCTTGCACTTGCCTGTGAAGAGACTGTCAAAACTTGAGATTTCCTGGATTAAATTTTAAGATGCTCATTACTCTTCTACCATTCATCGGAAATTCCATGAAGATGAAGGACATGACTCCTACCGTCTAGCTAAAGGTTTCTTGGTTTTTGTTTTTTTTTTTTTTGGTTTGTTTTTTTTTTTTTGATGTCCAGAGTAATAAGCCATCTGAAAAAGAATTAGCTTGTTTGTTTCGAGAGCTCAATGAAATGAATCAAACTAGTTACTTGGTCACATATGTTGTGGGATCTGAAATCTGGATACCTAATTGCTCTTTTTTGTTGTTGTTGTTTGTTTGGTGTTTTTTTGTTTTGTTTTTGTTTTTTTTGTTTTTTTTTTTAAATATATAGTAGGGTGGTAGAAAGCAGAAAGATTAAGTATGCTGAAAATGCTTTTTTAAAAATCTTCCTGTCTGGTTTACGGAGGACCTGCTCAGTCTAAAGGTTCTAGAACAACAGATGTGTTTCTAATTACATTCTTAAAATGAAATGCTGTTATTCAGAGCCTACAGCACAGGAAATATCCTTCAGCAAAGGGCAACAGCTGCAAAACAATGAGATGAGCTTTAAACCTTAATCCAGTGATTGGCAGGTTTTTTACCCCCTTAGGCCTTATAAAGTTTATATTTATTCATGTAAAATGTAAAAGAGGATTTTTAACTGCTTTAAAATACACTAAGCCATTTTGCCTATTCATATAGTAAGTGGCCTGAAATGAAAGACAGTGACTACCTGCAGTACAAGCTGTTGTGATTTAAATGAGCAGTGTGTTTTCAGGTAATAAATGTCTCAGTCATCCAAATACTCCAGGAAACAGTGATATGTTGACATTATTTATCTGAAGAGATTCAGTGTTTCTATACAGACAATCTAACTTTTTTAATACGTTCATAGTGTTCATTGATTTTGAACAAAAGTGATAGAAATATTAGTTGAATTAGACACTAGCCAAAAAATTATACCCAGCAAATTTACATGTGTGACTGGTTCTGTAACCAAGAGAAAATCCTTTGTGCAGACTCTTGATATTTCTTGGTCATTGTAATAAACGCTCCCTGACAGTTTGAGAAATAAAGAGTTTTCTGTATCAAACAAAACATCAGTTTTCCATTCAATTATGATTTCTGCTTACTGCTTCATGGTTTTTATTTTACTTTCTTTTTCGGTGTTTTGTAAAAGGAAAAGAAGCATATCTATGTGAAGAAAATATTCTCTTTTTCTATCATTAGAACAAATAGATGTTAAACTAAATCCAGCAAAAACCAGGTTTTCGCTTGTGTTCTCTGGAATGTCATATTGGATTGTTTAAGATACTATTTGTTTTTACTTGGGAAAGCTAAGTATTGTTAACCCAGATCGTGGTGATAATCTAGTCTGTTGAAACACAGATCATGTAGAATCTGATATAATTTCTAATAAAACTTCATTGAAGATTGGCGGCAGAAAAAGTACAGATATTATAATAGTATTATTACTAACTCTACTGAGGAAGATGACTTCTTTCCATAAACATTTCTCTCCCTCAACTGTGTCACCAGAGAACTCGAAAGAAAGGGAGCTTTTTGAGACTATGGTAAGGCAGAGATTTGTAAGGCACAGAAGCTGTATTTTCAATATTTGCAAAACTAATTTAGCTACATATGCTTTATAGTTGTTCAAATTACATAGCATCAATATTTAGTTTTTAAAAATTTCCATGTGAATGGTTTATTAACTTTTTTATGCACATGTGGGTGACATATACTTCCTAGATTTTCCTAAATACATATTATTGATGATTCAATGGCTACAAGACACAGAGAGATCACATGGTTTTCCTCATGCATGTCTTCTGCCAGGAAAGAACCACATTAATATCTTCTGTAAATTTGCCATTTCTTCATCTATACAGAATTCCTGCCCCTTGCAACTTCATTTGTGCTCTGCCAACACAGGATTAGAAACAGATTAATAAAATAAGTACATAAGACATTTGTGATTTCTGCTTTACTAGACTAAAATTATATATTGCACAATCCATTTTTGTGAAGCAGATAAAGAATATCGGCTGGTTTTATTGCTGGGAAAAATGCAGTGATATCAACTGACCTACAGAAACTATTAATTTCTTTTAAAATTTAGAATATAATGTCTGAGGACCTATAAAAAAACCCCTGAAAAGCCACTCACTTAATAAAAGAAGCCTAAGGAAGAGATGCTGTCACTGTTTTGGAAAAAAACATAAGGAAATGGAAGAGTCTCAGTTGAAAATCATGTAGAAAGGATGTATGTTCCTCTGTAAAACTTAATTTAAAAAAGGATACTTTTTCAGTATCTAATTTCAAAATTTAATCTTCTGCTTGCATAAGATTATACTGGTACTAAATTTTAGGAGAGGATGTGGGACAAATGCATGACACTGGAGAGAAACAAAATATTATCTTCAGAGAGAATCCCAGTGTAAGTGATGTCTTGCACAAAGTATTCAGGGTGGTCACTGGTGAATAGCTAGACCAGACACAAAATGTAGCCCAAAGTGCTGGCCCCCTCTTCCCTGTTCCTTTCCCCTGGGTAAAGGGGTACCCCTGGTCCCCTGGGTCCCAGATTCCTGGGGGCTAGTCTTGCCAGTGAAACCAATGCAAAGAAGGTGTTCAGTAACTCTGCCTTCTCTGCATCCTCTCTTTGACACCAGATCCCTGCTCTCTTTGTTAATTAGCGTAAGTTTTCCTCTAGATACTGGTGAATTTGAAGAAGCCCTACTGGCTACCCTTGACAGCCTTGGCTGGATTTAATTCTAAATGAATCTTTGTTTTTCTTGTCTTATTTCTATTTTGAAAACATCTCTATATCCATCTCAAGTTGCCTGTCTCTCCTTCCACCTTCTGTGTATCTCCTGCTTCTGTTTGAGTAATGACAGGAGTATTTATTTTTCATCCAAACAGGTCTCTTTCCTTGTTTTGCACACCAATGTTTCACTGGTGTGTAATATGGAATTACAAACTCGTGTGCTGGCTCATCTTCAAAGCTAACTTAGAAATAAATATCTGGCATAGAAATAAATATTTGGAGGCAGGCAAAACAGAATTCTTTAAGACAGAACTATCACCAAGCAAACAACTTGTAGAATTATACACTGCTTTCCCTCATAAGAGTTCAGACTTTTATTGGCCACTGTATCACAGGTGAAATTTAGTACTTAATTTTGAAGGTAGTGGCTCACAGTATATTTGGGAATATTTCTCCTCTTGTCAGCATATATAATATTGTTATGTATATGAAACCAGGGCCAGTACATATATAGTGCATATACAGTCTTCCCATGCTGCAGATTCTTTCTTTAAATGTCATTTTTAATTATAAGGGTGAATATTAAATTATATTGTCTATGTTGCCTTATTAAATGCCACAAATTCCTGCAATGTTTTGCAGTGGTGATTTATATGCTTAAATTAAAACAGAAAAAAAAATTCTCTTTTCTGCATAGAAATCTGGTCATTTAGTATGATATGGTCTGTTTGGCCAATACCAGCAAACTTTTATGTTTCATTGCATTCACCAAGAGATATTTTTTTTTTTGAGATGTCATCAACTGTCATTTATTCTCAAGGCTTTTTTCACCTCTATTCTCAGAGAGACGTGTCAATGCAAACAAAGCATCTGTGGATATCATTGGTGTATTTGTATTTTTATGAAGCTTCTATTCAGATCACCTCTGATGAATTAAAATACCATCATCCATCTGAATAGCACAATGCATAGGAGCAGCCAGAAAGTTGTGTAATCACAACTCCTTATGTGGCAGATGAATAATTTTGGTGACAAAATGCACAAAATATTAGGTGTAACTACCCTCATTTGAGGATACTTTAATGGGATAACTAAAAATATTTTGAAAAATTTTGTTTGTTTTCTTTAAGGAGAAGTTTCTTCAGAAAACCTAAGGTACTTTTGACTTTTTTGCTTTGGTGTTAAGTCAAAAAGGGAGTTTTATTAAATGTGTGTATTTATACATCATAGAACAAAAACCTTTCCTCATTATAGTGCAAATCCAAATAAAATAATCATGACTTTTTGTAAGGATGAGAAACTGCTGATAAACAGAAAGTAATAAAAGAAAGAGGCCTGCCACTTTCCACTGTCTCATCCGTGAGAATTCTGAAGAAGGTGCAGAGGGCAAGAACAGAAGGAGAATATTCAACATCAGTACTAAAGTGTGATATTAATGTAAGCAAGTTCTCTAGAGTAATGATCTCACACATGATTTATTAAGCATTTTTCATCCCTATATCTCCTGTATTGCTTCTTTTTATAAGGAAAAGGACAAGAACATAATCTGCAAATGACATATAGTGAAAGGATACAAAACAGTAGTAGCAAAAAATAGTAGCTGTAAATCTTACAGTCCATGAGCACAATTCTTTTCTTTAAAAGAGAAATTAGAAGCTGACAAAAAGAAGCTTACTTTAGATTTGTGATAACTGTGGAACCCATATTTCCCCAAACTCTCCTGAAATGCATTTACATTTTGTTTACTTTGTTCTGCATTTTAGTAACAAATGTTCCCTCCACTTACTCCTTTAAAATGCTATTAAATATTCTTAGGTCTTGTACCAGATTTAATTGAACTTTGTGGTAATTAATACCATAAAATTTAAAAGGCTTTATAGACTCAAAGTGACAATCAGTGCAATTGCAAATGTGATGCAACATAATTGACTTACCATATTTTCCTTAGGTTCAATGGCTCAAAAAATATTTCCATTTAAGGGTAGCTGGGCAATTGAAATTATGAAGAAAATAAAAAGTCAACACTAGTTGCTGACAAAGGCAAAAAAAGCCTAATTTTTTAAGGAAGGTTCCCATCTAACACTTTGGAACAATTACCTGATCCACTTCCATTTTATCTCTTTCAATTGCTTCTGGAATCCACAGATGTCCATTATTCAAGCTACCTCCCAGCAGCCTGGAAGAGTCTATCCTTTTTTTTCTTTTCTTTTTTTATAGTATAGACCGATATATAATTTTGGGGGTGTCCATGCCATTAATCAGTGGGAAAAGTAGAGAATGCTAAGTCTCAGTAATCTCCTTGTACTGTTTTCTATTGCTAATTTTCCTTTAACAAGCTCAAGTAAATGATTAGTATTTCATCCCACATGTTCAAAATGTAATTAACTGTTTCAGAGTCCTAAATTTTTTATACCAAAATTGCTGTGTCTTCTCTAGATATGACATTCATGAAATGATGAAGAGTTAGATCTTTCAAACTTGCATCTCCATAAGCACCTCAATACTGAAGAGTGTTCATCACTTCTATTTACTTTCCTTGTGTTTCTAAATTTCATATTTTGGTGGAGTTAGAGTAACTTTAGTCACTGCAACTTCTCATGCAAGGCCATGAGAAGTAATAAGTATTTTTGAGTTAAGGAAACAAAGCTCATCTTTTGACTGCCATCAATTAGCCTCAAACTTTCCTGACACAATTCAGGCCATTCTCTCTGGTCCTGTCAGAAAGGAGAAACCACCAATATTATTTTGAAATGTAAACTGAACTAAATTTTCATCAAGTGAAAATTATTTAAATCTGTTCTGATTTTGCCTATGTGTAAAAACATGTTTTCTTTTGGGTTTATCTGAAGAACTATACCTATCCTTACCAGAAGATTAAAAGCATAGTTTATGCAGATGGCAAGTTCTGCATATAGATATGCAGATCTGTATGCATTCTTATGTATATATGTATGCATATATATATACATGTGTATATGTCTGTTGTTATTATTTTCCTAGAAAGGTGTCAAATACTTATAAATATTTTATATGAACATTATTATATCATCAAAAACAAATCTGTAAGAAATCTAATTTCTGCTTCTTCATTGTCCTGTCTTGAAGTTTTTATGAGCACGATGGAAAAGAGGAGACTGTCATTGTAAATATTAATTATAAGCAGCTCACAATTAATTCAAAATTTACCCTGTGTGAGTGTGTAGGGAGATTTTAAAAGAAATTTTCATACTTTTGGAGATTATAATCTGTGAAAAAAATGTTGACTAATTTTTGTGTTGCCTGATTTTACATTGCAGCCTTGGATCTCACAAATAATGTCTCAGCTTGCCTCAGTCATGAGATAATCTGTTGTTGAGTTTTGTGGAACTGGAGTGTGTGGGTTTTATCCTACAGTCTCTGAGCATGAGCCCAATTTAAATGCTAACTAAATCTGTTTTCTGAATGTTATGCATTGTAATACTTAATAGTAAATAAATATTTTTTAAAACTCCCCTACATTATGTTAAATGACCAAGGCACTACACATAGTTTCATATTAAAGAGTTATCTTCAGGTTTCAATGTAAATTTCTTTTACAGATACCTTAGTGTCAGACACAATCTTATTTCTTACTTTGAGAGAAATGTAGATGCACTTTGAATTGGTTTTGGGTAAAAACAATCAGTCCTTTGTTACTGCCGGTGCTGCTGAACCAGCTGGATTTATCCTGTTGTTTATGTCTGTCTCACCTCCTGAAGCTCTCAAGGGCTTTCTGCATTTGTTTTTAAATAACCAGCATTTAGAAAACACACAAAATATAATACAAAATAAGTATTAATATGAATATAAACAAGGTTTGTAGCTAAATTCTAGAGATAATATCCCATCAGGGATTTGGAGGAGCAGTCTAACATATGGTAATTAGAAGAAGGGAACCTCAAAGAATGGCAAGTTTTAAAGGACTAGGAAGAGAATTTCAAAGTTCAACACTTAAAAGTGAGGTTGAATTTTGAAATATCTCAACTCCTGTTTTGGCATTTAGTCAGTTTTCTATAACAGCTAAAGGAGAAGGTAATTAGTGAACAGATATGAGTTTTGCAAACATTTCTGATATTTCAGAAATAGTTCTATATTATATGCCCATTTCTCTTACGTTTCTAAAAAGGGCTACTCTTATCTGGGCATTTATTTACTTATTTATTCCCATAAGAATATGTAAGGGGGCAGTAGAAAACTGGTGCCATGAAATATTTACTTATTTCTTTGCATTTGCTTGGGACAGAGTAAGTTACATGAAGTAATGAGGGAAAAGAAAGAAAACTTTAGCCAAGCATAAGAAAGAGAAGTGTATGACAGATAGGAAAAGGCAAGATTTTAGAAAACAACAAAAACCTAGAGAGCAGGGAAGATTACAGAAAAGCTGAAAGGCCTTGAATTGGCCATTGCTACATATTCTCAGGTTGAGGATCTAAGATTATTTTTGAAACTCTTCTTTTTCTCTCCTATCTTCTTCATTTTCTTCCCCAAATATTATATTTAGCATCTTGTGCAAAGTGAAATAAATGCCTCAATCTGTGTTTCTCAGGAAAATTAACCTCCTCTAAATCTTACAATTAAAGACTACATTATTTCTTACAAATAAGGCTAATAGTTTTTGACTTAAGTGATAAAGTATCACAAAAAAATTTTGTCCCAGAGTATTAGAATCACCCTGCACATTTTATCCCTGGGCCTTTAGCAGAGTTTTAAAATGTTTTAGCTCATAAATCAGAAACTGCATTTGATGAATATATTCATCATCATTTTATGCTTTTAATATACCGCTTCTTTATAAAGTGCAGAACTGTTGAAAACAAGCTGGTGATTTTTGGCTTTTCTATATACTCACTTTCTCAATCTTTTCTTTCTTTCTATTACATTTTATCTGTTTTTCAGGCTCACATCGTATAGTTGCTATATACACTGCCTCAATTTTTCCAACTCTTAAAAAAAATTAAGCAAAGAATATTAATTTTATTTCCTCTGTTCTTCATTTCTATGAGGAGAAATTCAAGAAATCTGTTCTATTCCATTCAAAATGCTAAACTAGCTCTTACTCAAATTAAATGTCAGAAGAGATATGTAACAGCTATATGTTAGAATATTATGCTTTTGCACTTTTATTATGTAAGCATTTAAATATTTTTTTATAAAAGAGCCAATAATCTAAATTAACGAACACACTGGTAAGTATGATGGCTGTACCTTGTCTCTGAATTACAAAGCTCTGTTTCATTGATAAATGAGGACCCATCCTTTCTTTCAGACTCAAACTTTCATTGTTAAGATTGATTGTTTTTATGCAACTATTTTGTTTAGAATTTTTTCTTGTGTGCCAAAAATGTAAGTGCTCAGAATAGAGAAAGAAAACTCCATAAAATTCCTTAATGAATGTTGTTTGTGTTTTATTGAAATACATTGCTGTACTTACGAGGTGCTCTAGTAAGTGACTGAAATATTACACTGGTGGCATTCAGACTTTCATTTTGGTTACCTGGATTTATAAAACTTGTGCAAACAAATTAGTGCATTCAAAATCAAGCTGTTATATCTAGATCTTAAATTGTTACTAGGTTTTACTAAGTGGAAATGATCTCCCACACTGTTTGCTGTTAGGCCTTGTGTTAGTCTCTCCTGCAACAGAAAAACTGTCATGGCTTGTAGGTTTTAGTGGGATGGAGAATTGAATGGAATGAATGAGAAAAGAAATTAAAATAATATTAAAATAAATATTAATTAAGAGTAGAGGACGGTCATTGTATTGCCATTTATGGTTTCATTATTGGATTATACTTTCAGCAGTGAAATTGATTTTTACTTTTTCTCCTGTTAAGATTAGGGACAGTTTGTGCCTTACCGTACCTGTGAACAAATTTTTATTTTATTCTGTCTGCATTCTGTTCAGTACATTTCCTGTGACAATTATATTTAGTGGTATGATTTTATTTATCAGAGCTTATGGATATGATGTAATTCAAGACCAGGACTCAGTGTATGTAGTAAAGACACAGACAGGCAAATATTTTTGTTACTAGTGCTGGGAAGTGATCTGTGTAAATAGAAAGGAGAAAAGCAACTCTTTAAATTTGGGGATTTAAATATCTTTTACGTGGCCTCTGTGTCTGAATTAAATTCTGATAGATCTAGGTTTTCTACATGGATTCCACACAGTTCTGCCCACTCAGAAGCCACGTCAGACCATGAGAAAGTGGCAAGTGCAATGAATGCAGCCAAACTCACTTGTCTGCACACGTTATCTATCCTTTCCATGTGGCTCTTTGAGACAAAGAATAAGAAGCCCTCGAAGTTCTGTCTCTGTTCACATGTAAGATATTATCATGTATTCTAAGTCATCTCCCAGGCAGGGCAATTTCCTTCAAAAAAGACTGTTGGCTCTATTCATCACTAAGAGGAACAGCAGCTTATATTTTGAAATCAGTGTTCTCTTTAGAAAACCTGATAAATATATTCAAAACAGATTAGAGGAAATTAATAAAGCCCTCCAGTTGTCAGGAAAAGTAAGCAGTTTAGCAGTAAGGTTTTATGTCCAGGTGGGTAGTCAGCTTTCAAACCCTGCAGCCATAAATTATGAATTATCTGAATAATTTATCATAATGCCTCAAGAAAATGTTTGTAATTGTAAATATGTTTTTATAAACATTGAAAAATTGCCTTTTGTTAGCTCAATAGCTCCGTTAAGGTAGGAATTGTGAAACTAGAGTTATTTGTGTACTCATTTACTAGCAAATGTATCAACTTAATAGTTATGATACTTTTCCATAAGTTAAAGACAACTCAATTCATTTACATACTTTTCAAATCTTGATTCTGCTATACCTATAATCAGTCTGTTATAAAACCTATTCTGAGTCCCAAATGACATTAAAGAGTTTGTCACAAGAGAGACATATGTAATGAGCAGTATACAAGGTAGCACTTCTAATGAACTTTTGGCAATGAGCATGGAGACATCATCAGGACATTAGTGGGAAAAAAACAAAAGAAAATTTAGAGCAGCCTTTATGATTGCTCAGTAATTTAAAAATAGAAGGTTTGGGATTTTTTTTCCAGTTCATCTCTTCTTTGGAATATGTGGAGGTTTGGTGCATTTCAGCAAAATTACTTAAGCACATGAGATTTTATAACTGATTTAAAGAGAAAAATACCACAGTCTTCTCTTCTTCCCCCACACCATACCTGTATTCTCAAAGAAGTATAGAATCTGTTGGTATTGACCATATTTGCCAAAGAGAGAGGAGTTAAAATTTTATGTTTCTTCAGGTATGATGAAGTTGATACCTGGTTAGAAGATAGATATGATGTTCAGTTCCTAAGTTCATAGCTAAAGCACATACTTCATACTTGCATACTTGAATATATATGGAGCAAGAAAAGACAAGTAAAAACTTGTGAAGTGTATCTAGGAGCAAACGGGGCGGAAAACGCTTGGAAGAACAACACAAACCTACAAGAAAATTAAGTTTTGCTCATTCTGCTATTGCAGCAGAATGACTTAAGTGTCTTTTATTTCTTTTTTTTTTTTTAACAAAGACTATTAATAACTATCAAGCTATATTTTCAGAAATACCAAAGATAAGCCATGTACGCATGACGCTGTTTCTAGAAGATATCATGGGCAAGATTTATTTAATTTTGCATGCAAGGTTCTTTAAATAAATTACTACTATGTATAAAATATTTTACTACCCATATAAGGATCAAAGTTGAGAATTTTTCTTAATATATAGATATTGTGAGACAATTTTTTATAGCGCATCTTATAAGTCCATCACTTAATGGAAAAAACTTGTCTCATGATATTTCCTCTGTTTTCTGACTGAAGTTTGTCTTGTGCATTCAGAAAGATTTTTAAACACCCCCCGTATTTCAGAAGAGAACTTGTGCTAACAGGAAGAGTTCACATATCCAAATCTAATTGAAAATTCTAGACTTTGTGGATTTTACCTATGGGATGCAAATGTGTTATTATTTTATGCTGGTGGGGTTTTTTGGGTTTTCTTTTAGTTATGTACCAACTTTACTGCACAAATACATTCCTCCATCTTTATAAGAAAGTAAGGGGGGCTGGTTGTGTTGATTATAAGAACAGAGTTAATTTGGTATCATGGCAAGGCAGCTTCCAAATTAGTCTGTTTTATTTTCACTTTTCTGTTTTTTCCTCTGTATTAGGCAAGTGCATCTCAGGCAAGTGAATATAGTAGAGTATAAATCATAGAGTGTTTGCTTCCTGCTTGCATTTATCTTGGTAGAGCTACAGTAATATTGGAGAAAGAGATTATGACAGATTACTTTTTTATTGCCCTTTATGCAGTATGACTTTAAACAGGACCATGCATTTTGGCAGAGTCTGCTACAGGCATGAGTTGGAAAAAGATAAATTAAATACATTTAAATGTAGTGAGGATCTTTGTTGCTAGTGCAGAATTTTCCTCCTATTGGCAGAAGTTTCATATCAGCCTTTGTTTCAACAATAAATCATGTTTCAGACTATCTTCCCTCCAGAGAGTGCCAGAGTCTTATGTTCTCATACAGGAGTATGGTTCTTGGCTGGCTGTCCTTGTATCTATGACACCATCCTCTAGTTCACTGAGAACCAACATAAGCTTTGGCATTTATTTCGTAACTCATGCAAGAGGAAGGCAAATATTTCTTTAGACAGATTTTAAGGCACCAAGAAGTCTAATTTACTATGGGAAATGAGAATTTAGACAATGGCTATTTAAAGCAAGAAGTTTGAGCAAAGAGGATTGTTCTCCTATCATCAGTGATAAAGGAAAATTTGGGACAAAAACAGTAGGAAAACGGAAGACTAGAACTTGAAAGAGTACAGTTTAAACTCAGTTTAAACAGTTTACAGTTGAAAAATACCTTTTATTTCCATTTGATTTTATATTATTAAGTGACAATGAGCTGTATGAAAGCAGTTATATTGTTCTTCCATATTTGAGATTTATTCTAATTTTTCTAAGTTCACTGTGAGAGAAAGGAAAATCTTTTGAAAATGGAGAACTGTGCTGAAAGAGGAAGTCCTTCATTGTTCTTTTCCTTTTATTAATCCAGCTGATCTAATATGAATAGAAATATGCTCAATAGATCTAGTGGGCTAATCCATGGCTTTATCCATATGGGAGTTCTTAGACAATTATCTAGTCAGGGATTTAAAAAATAATTTGAACTGATATGTATTTACAATAATAATTTATAAGAATTATATTTTTGCCATTTTTAATTTTGATTTTAAAGGTGTATTTTTCTTTTTTGTAACGTAGAAATAGAGAGTGAGAAAATACTTATGAAATTTAGTCAAATGTATTTTGGTTTCTTTGTGTTTAGGCAAGCACAAGAGACCTTTTAAATATGCATAGAGACCTATTGACTCCTGAAGATAAATTTGTTTGAGATATCATTTCATGGCACAAGGACTAAAACAAACAGTACTAGAACTTTAGTCATAAGAAAAGCTTTAAGAATATTAGCTTTTGACTTCATTCCTTATGTACTATGAGAAGGTGAATTGTCTCACAGTTCAGACACACTATCACTTTCTGGAGTACAAACATATGCAGGTTAAAATGACCGTTAAATCACAAAGCTTGATGGATTGTGTATAGCCTTGACCGGTTACCTCTATATTACTGTGATCAACTTTGGCGAACATGTATCATTGACTTCGAAATTCCAAGAACAGATAATTTATCTTAGAAGTTAGTTCTGATGTAATTTCACATCTCTTTATTCATACAGCATGAGGTCATGACAGAATTACCTTCATCTGTACAGAATGTTAAGATGTTTATTACCTTGGGATTTCGAAAGTGACAGATATCTGCTTTTTCTTGCTTGCTTTGTTTGACTTGTCAGGCTGAAATAAATATCATCTGGAATATTTCTGTGTTTTCTCAGCCAGGGATAAAGTGAAAGTACATTTATGTGTAAAGCATACAAATATGTTTATGCAATCCCTCAAAGGTTTATAACTTATTAGGGAATGTAAGTCTTCTATTTTGCCTTAACTAAATTTTAAAGCTAAGCCTAATTTTAAAAATATCTCTTTGTATTTGGTATTTATATTAATTATTTAGATTAACCAATGAGAAAACAATGAAAGCATGGAAAGCTAAGAACAATTTGTTATGAGATTAAGATAATCAACAAGAAATCTCTTTAAAATTAAAATTTAACCAGTTAGTTATTGTATATTTAAAGATTTAATATTTAATAAGAAAATGAGCTGAATTACAGTTTGATCGTGTCACATTTGGAAAGTGAAGTTCCTTAAAACTTTTTGAAGCACATTTTAGTTTTCTGTGAAGTTCGAAAGAATCTAAGAAATAGTATTCCAGAAAATCTTGTTGTTTTGGTTGATTTTGTTTTTTATTTCTTTCACAGTTTTAAAAATGTATTAAATAAGTAGACATTCCTGTACCAAAATATATTATCATGCCTACAAAGTTCTTGATTTGGTGGATTGACCTTGGCTGGATACCAGGTGCCTACCAAACCACTCTACCACTCCTTCACAGGAAGGCAGGAGCAGGGAATAAGATGGAGAAAAACACACATAGGATCAGATAAAGGCAGTTTAATAAAGCAAAAGCAAAGGTTGCATGCATTAAAGGAAATTAAAACAAAAGATTTTATTCCCTACTTCTGATCAGTAGGCAAGATCCAGCCACTTTCTGGGAATTTGTTTTTCAGCACATGTAGTGGTTGGTCTGGAAGACAGGCATCATAAAAAAATAATATCCTCTTTCTTTCGCTTAGCTTTTACTGCTGAGCACATATGGTATGGAATATTCCTTTGGTCAGTTTTGGGTTAGATGTCCTGGCTGTGTCCCCTGCCAAGATCTTGCCCTTTCCCAGCTTACTGGTGTGTGTGAGGTGAATGCTGGGGGCACAGAGCTGTCCAGCAGTAGCTGAAACACTGGGATGTTACCAACATTTCCAGCTACCAACACACATCACAAAACTATGGGGGCTGCTGCAGGGAAAATGAACTCCATCTCAGCCAAACCCAACAGGCCAAACCAAAAAAAGAGGGCACATTCAACAACAAAGCAGAGAGTAGTCTGAAAGACAAAGTTTTTCTCCATTTAGAAACTTTTGAGAAGGGAGACAGCTGAATGTCCCTGAACAAATTGTTTTGTAATTTCTGACTACTCTTCCCTACACCTTTGCAGTATTTCTTGCAGTTCATATTTCTGCAAACAAAATGCTTGAGAAAAACATAGATACACAGGAGAATCAAACAAAAAAAAAATTACTTGTTGAGAAACCACTTCACAATATAGGAAATACATGCTATTGTTGGCAAGAGATATTTGTCAAGCATTATCAAGAATCTGGAGTATTTTTCTTTATTTTAGTGTTTAAAAAAGCTACTGAAATGCTATTGTGGCTCAAAGGAGCAATCATATTTAGTACAGTGTTGTTTGCCCTTGGAAATTCCAGCCTCATCTTAATGGCATGATGAGAGCACATAGAATGAAGGTTTGTTGAATGAAGTACTTCATTTGTCATCTGTGTATTCGCATTTCTAGAAAAGCTGTAAACATTCAAAAATTCCTAATCTTTGTGGGCAAATCTTGAGAATCACTGTGACAATATAAAGCAAAGAACCCATATCTCCAAGTTTAAGGGAAAAGAGTGAATTGCTAAAACATGTCTAAATGTTGTTGAACGTTGAAACTTTACAGGATTGTTGCTGTCTTACTGTAGATTCTTTTGTTTATTTGTTTAAACTAGACTTTTTCATTAGATTAATGACATAGTTTGTATTGCATCATTATTTCTTGTGAAATAAGTGAAATTGTCATCCTGCAATAGTCCAAGACAAAAATTTATGATACCCAGGAATTACTGAATTCTGCTTAAAAAACTCTAAAACTTAAATTAGTTTTAATTCTGAAAAGTGAGATTTTAGTGCAAGCAGTATTTTTTGTCAAAACTTGCATTCTCTATCCTTATACATTTCTCTGATAGCAGTCTCACAAGAATAAACTGAAAGCTCTTATGTGAAAAACATGTCTCTGTGCCTCTATGTCATAACTTCTGTTTATGTGGAAAGAGATAATTAAAACTTGATGCATAAAGTTATTTATAATCATCCTGGAAGTTGCAAAACTTTCTATGATCAAACATGCTGTCATAAAAATTCATGCTATTTTGTAGTTCCCAAAACTTGAGGGCACATAGTGGGCAAAAAAAAAAAAAAGTACTAACATTTTTGCTTGCACATTTTATTGCAGCATTTTGAAAAACAGGCATTCTATTTCAAATAATTCTAAATCTTCGGCTGCAAATAAATTAGCTTAATATATGCATTTGGACAAATTACTTAGAGAAATTAACATGGACATTGCATTTCAGATTACAAAGCAGAAAAGAAGAATATGATAAATAATAACTCTGCTGTGCTTTTTTCTTTCTAGTGTTTTAATTATTGCATTGCTCCTTAATGCTCAATTAAATTGTCAAAGCTTCATATTAACATGTAAATTTAAATTCAGTAAAACAAAATTCAGCAAACTAGATAAACTCTGCTCTCTTGGTAAAGATTGTTTTCCATTTTAAAGTATACAGGCTGTCAGAAAATCAAGAGTTTGGGACTTTAATTTAGTTGTTCTTGCTTATTTAGTTTAAAACTTAAAGTGAAAAAACACACTTTTGTGTCTCCAAATGTTTGGGGGTTTTTTAATGTGAAATAGAGTTCTAATAAATTGTGATTGTGTAATTCTGACCAACAGTTTTAGCAGAGCAGAATATGCTCCCAAAACTCTCCAGCAATGCTATGTGATACTGATGTTCTTCCTGTCAGAGCTATAACTCACTGCCCCTGAAAAATAGTCAAGAAATTGAGAAGTGATTCCTTAAACCACTGATCTGAAAAACTTACAGATTTTGTCTCCCAAAATTTAACTTTCTTAGAAATACATACATTTTTCTTCTAAAAATTATTTCTCTTAGCAGGAAAATGCGGTTTTTGGTCAGCAAAATTACATTCATTATGTAGTTTTCTCAAGAAATCCTATGAAAAAGATTTGAAATTTTTCTATATTGTTTATTGATCCACTTGGTATTCTAAATGGACAACTTAGTTGAACTGGATTTGTTTGTATCCCTGTTAAAGAGGTAGAAATATGTCCAAAAATTAAGACACCCCCCCCAAAACCTGTAAAATATTAGAAGGGGTTTCTTGATGATCGCCTCATTTAAGCCACCAAATAGCAAATTAACCAACGTTCCTTATGTCATACCCTTGAATCTTTTATAGTTTTTGGTAGGTTATTTTACCAAAGCCTATGCAAATCCTGAAGATATCTGCAACAGAAGTTGCCCAGATCTGTATTGCAGAGCACGGAGCAGGGAGATCAAAAGAATAATAATTGTAAATTCATGGAATAAAAGCAATTATCTCTGGATTTGCATCACTAATGTGATGCTATACTTTCACCTCTTCTTTAGCAACTTTTTCTCAGATTTTTTGTATTTTTCTTTCCTGATAGAAAACTCAGTCCATTTTCACAGCAGTACTTTTTTCCCTTCCCTTTTGTACCTCCCTGTTGACAGTTTAATCAGGTTACTTATATTAGCTGTGCTAGCATTCCACTCCATTTCACTATTTTCAGGCTTCTGCAAATACCTAAGCTGGATTTTTCAAAAATACTTAGTGTTAAACTAATTTCTCTTCTGAAACCAGCATATAATTGCAGTAGTGTGTTCAGTGGAGCAGATTTGAGCCAAAGTGCCCAGAGTTTCTGAATAAAATATTCTTGATATTGAGCAAGTTTAGAAGTCTAATGCTGCATTACAAATTCTCCACTGATACAGCATTTCATTTATATTGCTTTTTCCATGCCAGAAACACAATGTTCATTCTTATTCTATTTCCTTAAAAGCTCTTCCTCTCAAGGTCTTGCTGATGTTTTTCCTTTCCATCCTCTTATCTTTTCTGGTACTTCGAAGAGCTTTCCAGAAGAGAACACTGTGACTGCAGCACAGCAGTAACCCTCAGAGACAATGACTGTCTTTGGCAATTTTCACTCTACCCAATACTTAATTGTTTGTTTCTCTAAATACATAGCCAGGTGAATCTTGCCAAACCAAGCTAGTTTTACTTGGAATGTCAGTATCTTGAAAGAAGAAGAGCTGGAGATGTGTGTTTACAAGTTCTAATGTGGAGTTTAAACAAAAGAAGCCTACCACTGATTTCTCTTCCTTACCACCTTTAAGCATTTCTAGTTGCAAATGGATCTAGAAGCTAGGCTGTAAAAATGGCATTAGAGGAAAATATTCCAGTAAATGAGAGTCAGTCTTACTCTTGAGTTCCAAAAGGGTGCAGTCTAAATTCACAGCTCCCAGGTATCATTCCAACCACCACCTAGCAATGGAAAACTTGCACAAGTATTTGTGTTTTCACACAGGTATTTGCTGCAACAAACAACTCATATGACCTGCAGCAAGAAATTTTTAAAACTTGCTTACTCATAGAAACCTCTTTAAAAATATATATATTTTATTTTGCACTCCCTACTGTCTTTTTGTTTCTGTAAAAATCCCAGATATTTGAGGTCATATTTAGTGCCTATCTTAAGCACAGATATTTTAAACTATGGGTAAGTTTACCTAAAGCTAAATTTATGAAAAGGAAGGGTAGCTAAAGCGTTATGAAATTTTAAGGAAAAAATTCACACCAGAAGGCGGGTGTAAAGCTTTTTTATGTAAAGCTGAAAAAGCAAGATGGGAAAGATTCAAGAAATTGAAAATATGACATGGAATTGAATGCTGTCATATTGCATTAGTATTACATAAGCAATACTGATGTATTTTCATATGAATGATTTAATTGGTTTTATTTTTAATATATTCTGATAAAGTAGAATTTTTTAAAATTACCATTCTATAAACAACATTTCTTTTCAAGTTAGCAAAGCTGTCAACACCTTTTTCTTTTATTTTCTTTTTTTTTTTCTTTCCCAAAGATGAAAAGAAGGATTTTTTTTTTCCTAGAATACAGTTAATAAATTTTCTAAACTGGACAGGATTTAAATTAGGATTAGTTAGGATTTAAATCAGTTTGCAAGTGAGCGTTTTGTCAGAATCCAATTCCAGAACAAACTGAGGAAAAATTATACTTGTTCTTGTTCAATTTACATTTTTATAATGATTAAGCATTTTTAATACCTGTGGAATCTGGGTACTTTTACCATAATAGCAGGATGCTGTAGCTATGATTTATCATAGTCTATTTACATTTAGGACTTTCTTAAGTATATAAATTTTTAGACTTGCAAGCCAATCCCTGATTTTTCTAATATCCAGCACTGAAAATTTTTATGAAAACAGAAAATAAGATTTTTACTTTTTTTAAAAAATTCTTACATAAACAATGACTTCAGATTGTATCTCATAAGTCAGCTGGTGATACTTGATACAGGATAGAACCCAGTTCACTCAGGGAATCTACATCTCCTGTTACTAATGAAGTTCACAGCAATTTGGAACCTAATACTTTTGAGCTTGTTTCAGGTCAGCAGTTGACATGGATGAAGCAATTAGGTTACATTCCTTAGGTGGGTTGGTGATCTTTTCTTTGACCACAATTTTTCTTTCCTACTGTCATAGGAGGAGCTGAAATCTGCTACTCAAAAGCAATTGCAACATGACAGAAGTGATTTAACACAGCAAACATATCTCTGCCTTATGGCTGGAGTACTGAACTATGCTTCCTCTGTATTACCAAAGGGATTCAGCTTCAGGGCTGAAAGTTTTCAGATCTCAAGGTGCTCTTAAATTCCCAGATATCTTTGTAGTTCAACTTTTGCATCATGATGCCACTTGAACTTCAAAAATAATTTTGTTTGATGCAATTCTATTCACTGGAATTGCCTTCTGTCTGACGTGACAGTTCCTGTATTTTCCAGATATGCAATCCCCCAGAACTGAAGGAAGATCCCAAAACTAGATTGACTCTTAGTGAATCCAATTAACACATCTCATTCCAGAAGTGATTTGTATTTATTCACTCATGAAAATGATACCACATTTCTATCCTTGCTGGCATCATGAAGGGCAATATTACCCTTTCTGAGTGATCCACTGCAAGAAATTAATTTTTCTAGTATTGTAGAGATATAATATAAATATAATTTTAAAAAAATATAATAGAACATATATAAAGT
>JANRGV010000094.1:41433438-41451992 GCA_024734035.1 Alethe castanea | reverse complement strand
ATATATATAACTGTGCATAAATATATGTGCATACATACATACATATTTACCATACTGGTTTTCAATTCCTTTGATAGTTTATAGTTTCATTTGAGGATTAAAAAAGGTGTCTTTTCATTCTGCAACTTTAGCTCTTTTAACTTTTGTCCTGAGTCTAAATGCTGTCATCTGTATCCAAAGGGTGCCAGAAGAATTGACATTAAGGTAAATAGCAAAAAGCTCTGTCTAGGCTCTTTAATTTATGAAAATGGAGATTTGGTGATTGCTAAGCAAACAAAAAAGCCCACAACTTTGACCATGCACCTGAGGCATTATCAAATCATTATAGACCAGAAAAGGAGATGAATAGAAATATTTCAGTAATGTGAAGGAATTTTCTGGAATCCTTTGAATGTACCTCTGAAGGGATTTTTAATATGGAGATCGATTTTGCCACAGAAGCATGTCTGTGATACATATTCACCAATTTTTTGATAAATATCCATACAGATTTATTAGTGGATTTGTTAATGTCTCTGCAACATGGGCTACATCATGCTTCATTGTCAATAATAGATTTAAAGCTCATGAATATCCCATGAAACAGTGGGACATCTATCAGAAATAACGTGATGTACAACTGGAGTAAACCCCTTAGGGGAGCTGATCTGTTTTTGTTTTGGTTTTGTTCCATCACCTCATAGGGTAATAGCAAATAGTGAGAATTGTTCTAATTTGTAACTTCCATTCAAAGGAAATTACAGGGATGCACAGCATGCTGGCTTTTGTGTTCACTCATTTTGGGGTTTTTCCGCAGCTCCTAAAATGCTCTATTCTTGCCTGCTTCAGAAATTCCTTATTAAGAATCTAGTGATACTGAGCTTGTTCTCTTAAAGGGAGTTTTGGACATGACTAAACCCACTTAGCAGGGGAAAAATCTGGCTGCTAACAGTGAGATGCAATCTTCATTTCCTAGATAGTCATCTAAAAGGGAGTTGTTCCAGAGCTACAAGGATTATTGCAAAAATGCACAGGCTGGAAGAATTCTCCAGATGTTAGAAAAGGTACGGCAGCACGTGCAGGGTCTGGCGTGCTCGGACGAGGCCTCTGAGCCTTGAGGAGCTCCCAGGGCAGCATCCCGGCCCTTGGGGACGGTCCTCGACGGCAGCCCTGCTGCTCTGAGGAGGAACGGCTCAACCGAGCCCCAGCAGCGCTGCTTTCAAACCCAGCCAGATCAGATCTGGGGTCAAATGTGGCCAGGTCAGTGCTGCCTCGGCCAGGGGCCTGCGCTCTGCCCCCAGCAGCCACCCTGGGCCGGGCTGGGCCAGGCTGGGCTGGGCCAGGCTGGGCTGGGCCAGGCCGGGCTGGGCCTGCCCGGTGGGGTCAGCACCACAGGGCCGCAGCCCTGGCATGGTTGGGTCAGGCCTAGTCTGCCCAGGGGAGTCAGCACCACAGGGCGGCAGCCTTGGCATGGCAGGACCCTGTAGCCTGCAAACCCTACTTTATTTTTTCTCTTTTCTTATATTTACATATATATGTACAAAAACAATGGGACAGGACTGCTGGAGCGGCTGACTTGAAGCTTTATTCCATCACAGTCAGTCTCAATTTACAGAGCCAAGCACAGGAGATGGAAGCAGCTTCAGCTGCTAATAACAGCAAACAAAATTCTGTCTGTTACAAAGTCTTTCAACAACTTTCTCACCAATGACATAATATTAAAGGCTGACAAGCATTTGCTTAGGCCAATTAATAAAGCTGAATGTACATCTTGCTTTGAACAATGCTTGCTTGTAATAGCTTAAAACAATGGATAAGGCTTCATTATTAAGCTTTCATATTTCTATGATCTTGCTTAACATTTTTTCCTGGGGTCTATCTCTACACAGCTCATAGCCCTATTGTTTCTTGTCCTTGCATCTTCAGCATTCTTGCATTTCTCCATCCTGAGATTTGCTTTCACACAGCTTTCTGAGAGTTTTATACCTTTTCTATTTCCCATACATACTGCTTGGCTGCTGTGCCCAAAGAAAGCAGAATAGATTTTGGAACACACTGTCCTCTCTCAGCACATCATTCAGCTGGGAAAGAATCTGTTTCAAATCAGCATATTACACACACACACAACATTTTATTTCAAGTAACTGTATGTTCAGCATCTCCATATTAATGTGGCTGATAGTCTTTAAATATCATCAGAAAGGCTTTTCTTATTGTTCTTTCAATGAGAAAAATAGGAATTTGAGAGGAAATGCAGCCGTGGTAAACAAATAAAATGTGCTACTGTTATAATGAATTCTGATTCAACAAGGATTAGTACAGATAAGCAGTGTTTTCTGTGGTGCATGGGGACATCTATTTACTACCACTTTCCTCAATAGCCTGTAGATTTCTGCTTTCAGTTGACTGAGCCAACTGAAAGACAAACAGCTACTTCCTTTGGCTTTTAAAATTGCAAATGATTTGATCGAAGGAACAAAAATAATTGCTTTCACAAAACAAATGTTGTCTGTAGACTAAGCTATTCCACAGGTTTATGACAGTCTGTTTACTTTGATTTATAATCAAGATGTTCTTATTACCTTCATGCTTGCTTTCTGTCTCTAATGCTTCAGCTTGGATTAAGACCAAGAGTGAAAGGGAATGATACAATGAGAGGCTAAAGCCTGAAGAAGATTGAACTATTTGGTTTCCCTGGATGGGGAAAAAAGGGAGTAGGGCATATGCACTGATTATTTTAATTATAATTTTTATTTATGTGTTTGTTAGGTCAGTCCTAAATTAAGAGTAGTTACAGAATAAGCCTAAGGTCACTGAAAAACAATATTACATATTCAGAAATTTGATTTTAACTATGAGATTCTAAAAGAACACTCAAAATATAAGATAGCAAGGTAGTTTGTGTCTATTAGCTAAATTAGTTACATGACTTATATTGAAGTACAGTTAGACATATAGCAAACACCATATGTTACCAACATTGTACTGAATGAAGATGCAGGATCAAAACCATGAAAAACAACTTGTGAAATTTAGTAAAAAAAAAAGAAATAGAAATACATCTCCTTTTCAATTCTGATTTCATGAAAGACACAAATTCAGCAAAATAAACTAAAGGGAGTTTAGAGCAATCATGTTCCTTAAGCCAATACTGTTCCATCAGAAAGAAGGATGAATAGAAAAACTGAAGTTGCAGCAAGCTTAATGACACAAGTGCATTAACCACCATTGCTAAAATGTACCCTTGTGCTTTAAAGTGTTCACTCTGCCATGTGCAGAAGCACTGTGAGATCAGAGAACAAAAAAGTCAGGGTCTAAACGGAAACTTTTTCTGAGAGTTATGACCTGAGTGTCTGATGGTTCTCTCCTTGAACACCTTCTGTATCCAGGGTGCTGAGAAACAGCAGTGTAATAGCACTGAGGTCCAACTTAATGCCACTTAGCTGAGAAGTTATCTATGGAACTTTTCTCTAGTTTATCAAAAGCAAAACAATATCTACATGTAAGAACAAATAAATTTTACATTGTTTTGATAATAAGAAATTAGATTGGTTTGTCAGAAACAAGAAAACTACTCTCATTGTGACTAGATCAATATCCTAATAAACAACTCAGTATCTCAGAAGGCAAATAAGGATTTTGTTTGGAATCAGCTGTTTTCTGAAAGATTACACCTGTGTAGAGGAAATAATAATTGTCCATAGAATCAAAAGTGAAAAGAAATAAGCCTGTTTTCAATTGAAAGGACAGCAAACAAAAAAAAATCAAATGTAAAGTAGATAATTTACCAATCTCAGATCTTTGTTCATGTTGTCTATTAATTTAATATCCTAATTCATATAGACATTGAAGAAACGTTTTTCCGTCTCATTTGATTAAGAGAGGAAATCCAGGCCATTTCTAAGTTGTCTGTTTTGGTGGGGCTTTTTTGTTGGGTTTGCTTTTTGGTTGTTTGTTGTATTTTTTTTTTGTTTGAGGAACATTGCAGCATTCTTGAAGGTGTTGTAATAAGAGAAGATGGTCATGGCAATTCCCTACATATCAAGTTTGCTGTTCAGTGAATGAGATTGTCAGCTTTCCCTGCAGTTCAGCCATTTGTTAAATGCATGCATGACATATCCTTAAAATCTGTAAAGATACTCATTAACGCTCTTTGTTCTAATGTATGTGCTCTGGGGGTAGACAGGAAAGAGTAAACCTTAGATTTATTCATAATGTTTCAGGTATAAAGTGAAAATTTAACTTTGAATGGAAGATATAATACTTGCATTTTTAAATTTATGTCTAGTTTGACACCCTCTGGGCCATGACAAGTACCAGATGCTGTCAATACAAATTACAACACTTACATAATGCTATGACATACTTGAGTGAATTCAAGCATTCATCTCTGCTCACTGCCTCTTACAAGGGCACTTACACTTTTCGCACCTGCCCTCTCCCTTCTCACGTTATCTATCACCCCCTTTATATAGAAAAAAAAATGTATATATTACCTATGAAAATACCTTTTCTGGAATGTAATAGGCAAGAAGCTTTGCTTTCTCCTGGAAGTTCTGTGCATGAAAACCGTTTATGAATCTTATGGATTTTGATCTTAAAGGCAACCATGCAGTGGGAGTGGTACATTTCAGTCTTGCCTTTAGAATCCATTTATTTTACTGAGAACTTTTCCCTTTATTTGCTTTTTCAACCATTTAACTCAGTACTGCCCTCTGATCATACCTATTTGCCAGAAATAATATAATCGCATTTTGCTGGACTTGGAATGATATACAAGAAAATAGGTACATTTCCTTAGTATTTCGTTTGAAACAAAATTCAAAAGAGGCTAACAGAACAAAATGAAAAAATCAAAAGATAAGCTTTAAGTGCTATAACCTTTTGCACAATGCATTTATATTCAATTACAGATCATGAGAAGAGTACCATTAAACTATCAGCAATAATCAGGATGATGGCGACAATGGGAGGTTTTGGGCTCCCTACTGGGAGTAGTACTGAGCTCAAGTTGAATTAAATACAACAGAGGGATAAAAAATGGAGCAACTTTTATGACAGGGTCTGGAATTTACATGCATTCACCAACTACTGCTTATCTTAAATAGTTAATGTCAGTCTCTCCAAATGGCTTACCTTAATCAATGCAAGACTGTCTCAAGACACTTGTTCCAAATTTTTGAAGTCATTGGCCAATAAAAGAAAAACTCATTTAAGACAGATGGTTAAATGTGCCTGAGGAATGAAAATAGAATTGAATAGCATTATTATGAAATTCATTAGTCTAAATGGCTTTGTTGATTTGAGGTTTTTGTTTTCTTTGCCTGGTTTGTTTTGTTTTAATTCAAAGAAAATCTATTGGAAAAGTATATATTTATCTTAGGAGCCCCACCAGTACTCTGTGATGGACTTGATATAATTCCATCAGGAAATTAAAATGCTAACATCAGAAGCATTTTTAAAATTATTTTTTAGTTAATCGCTTTTCCTAAAAGTGTATGAACGTAAGACATAAACTGATAATTACTCACATGGATGCAAGACACACCCAAGCCCTGTCAGCCAGGTGTTCAGCTGAAGTTTTTGGAAGTAGCTGCTAGAACTTATCTACAGCATCAGGTCCATGGTAATAATGCAAATGGTCTAAGGGAAGCAGTTAGAAACTAGGATATCAGGCTCCTCAAAAAAAAAAAAGGAATAAAAATATAGAACACAGCTGCTGCTGAAGGGCAACTTTGTTCCAATATTCCCACTCTTTTGCATAAAGAACAGATGAAATTTATAACAAATCATTCCAGGAGTGTTGAGGTCAGGTGGTTAAAGAATTCTGGTCTTAAAAATTGCTCTCAACTGTGGGCAAATGAACAAAACACTTTGCCTCAGTGAATACTGTTCAAAGGGCAACATACAGGATTTTTTTATTTCTTCGTTTATCAAGTTTTGAATTTTTCATGTCTGTCAAATTATCTCTGGAACACTGGAGGATACAGAAACTTGCTGCAGAATGTTCTTGCTTATCTAAGTCTATATATGTAGAATCACCAGTCACTCCAAATTTCCTTGTTGGAAACAACTGGAATAACACTTTTTTTATCTTCTTTTTTCTCTTCAGTCAGAGTCGGGATAAAAAGAACTAGAGATGGAATTTCATGTTTGGAGTCAGACAGTAGCCCTCAATTTTTTTTTTCTCTCATTAATGTCTGTTGTCTTTTTCAATACTCTTATGTAGTTCACAAGTCTCTTTGGCTCTGTTTCTATATTTCCATTCCAGATATGGAATTCTTCCATTCTTGCTCTTCTCCCATGTTGTTTCAAGATCTTCTTACCAATTTTGAAAAAAATGTAAAGAATGTCATAGTTCTCATCTGAGATGAAGTCTGAGCAGGCTATAGAATTTATTTATTTATTTTTTTAATCCAAGCAGATATTTTCCAAATACAAGAGCTTGGTTTTATGGTTTTATATCTATTCACGTTTTATATCACCAGGAGTACACATTGGAGCAGCATTATGGTTGAGTAATAACTCACTATAGGAACCTTGTCTCTACTAAATTCTTTCAGTACATATTTTCTTCTTTCCTTATACTACAAGACCTATTATTGTAAAACACAAGTAATTACAGTCCAAATTCTCATGTCAAGTTCTCCCAAACAAAATAAATATTCATTAGTAATGGGTCCTTAACTGCAAAAAAGCATACTATACATAGTAAAAATGAATATGGGTTTATATTTTAGGGAATGACACTTAAAATTATCATGGCCAATTTTCATACAAGAATTGTAGACACTTAAAGTCATCCTAAAATATAGCCTGGCAAAGACAACACACAGCCGTTAAATGGCACTCTGCAGGACTGTATAGGGTACTGGGAGACTAGTCATCCCAAACCAGCATTCGGTGCCAGTGACTCCCTCCCATCTCTCTCATGAAGGACCAAGCTTTAGAAGGGCTGAGCACCAGGGGGTGTTGTCTTTCAGAGAGATAAATTACCACAGAATATTACCAGGAGAAACTTGTCAGTCTGAAAGGCATCATTTCTTATATTCTGTATTTCTCTTGTCATACTGAAACCCTGTAATCTGGAAAAGACAAAAGTCAGCCTGGCAAACTCTCTATGAAAGGTTTTCAACTGCTATACTAAGCTGGGCACACAGAGAAAATCTTACACAAAAAAGAATCTTAACTACCGGACCTTTTTTCTTTTTTTTTTTTTTTTTTTTTTTTTTCCTTTTGCCAAGCTGTAACTTTTGTTTTATCAGCAAGAACTATAATCATTTCAGGTCTATCTCTCATGCAGATTGTTTTCTGCAGTATTATCTCCAAATATGCCTTAACTGAGACACATAATAGTGCAACTAAGTGAATTATATCCACCTTACTATTCGCAGTATTAAATTTCTAATGTAGTTTCAACATATTAGGCCCCTGGATTAACATTTCCTGTATTTCCATCTTCTGTTTTTATTCACTTACATATGTATTTAAATGGCAGAAAATAAATTTGGTTGTTACATTCTAAGTGTTAGGAAAGGGATATATTGGATTAATGAAAATATTTCCTCTGTGACAGCAGTTCTTTTGTATCAACATTTGTGGCCACAGGGCATATTTCTCCACCACTATCAACATTCTTTTCCCCGTTGATAATTTTATCATTCCCTCATAGTTCTTCTTGCCTTTTACTGTGTAATCCTCTTCACTGATGTAGTCTGTTATATTACATATTACAGAAATTCCTCTTATTTAATATATTAAAAGTTCAGCACGTGCAGTCTTTTATTGAACTCCTTCAGGGATGATGACACCACCACCTGCCTGGACAGCCAATTCCAATGCTTAATGACACTTTCCATTAAGGAATTCCTCTTGATGTCAAATCTGACCTTCTCCTGGTTGCCTGGGAGATGAGGCCAACTCCCACCTTGTTACAACCTCCTTTCAGATAGTTTTAGAGGTTGCTAAGGATGCTGAAGCCTTCTTCTCTCCAGGATAAACATCCACAGCTCCCTCAGCCATCCCTCATATGATTTACTGTCTAGACCCTGCAGAAGGTGGGCTCTTACTAAAAATTTGATATTAATTTGTGAGTCTACATATGCCTAGGAAATGTAGCTCCTTAGCTCTTCATGTTACTACTTTTTCTTATGCATTTCATTATTTCTACTTCCAAACTTCTAAAACTAAAACTAAGACTAAATGGCTAGCCAGCTGCTATGTTTTCCCTTTGCCAATGGAAAATAGAACATATCTGAATATAGAAGATAAGAGAGTTCAAAAAGCAATGAGATTACCTACAGAAGTGCTTCAAACAGTCAAAATGCCAATGAAGGTCATATTTTGAGCAGAATAAATAAAAGAACCAAAATATGTCTGGAGTCTTCTTGATGGCATCTTTCCATTTTGCAGAATATACCTTCTCAGTTCTCTTGCTCTTTTGAGATTATAAAATCCAGTATGTTTGGTATTTATTTTTCTGAAGAGACTGGAAGCACTAATATTCTTAAAGCTTATTATGAATCCACAGTGATTTGCCTGTTTCAATAGATACAAGCTGAACTCATCATTTGCACTGTACAATAAATTTTGTCACATAAGGCTGTTTCTTTAAATACACACCCTAGAATTCAATGACCGCTCAATTCAGTGATAACTTAAATACAGAATTAATATTTCTAAAAGCCTATCCTACATATCTGTGTGTGTCTTAATAATAGCATACATAGTTGTGTTATGGAAACAATGTTGTGAACTCCATTGGATATCAGTTAAAAATAATGTCAATTGAAATAGATATTTGCTTTGAAATATGAATGTGTTATCATGTGGTTTTCTGTGATAGTTCCATCTGTATCTAATATAGCTGCTATTTTAGGATCAGCATTTTCTCGACGTTGTGGAGGTGCAACAAGATGATATTATAGTATGTTCAAACTCATGCACATACCTGACACTCTTTGGAAACATTTAATATTAAAAAACATTTGAAGTGCTAAAAAAAGAGCTAAATTAGATCTTTCCTTTCACTGTGGAAATTTTCATTCTTCTTGACTTAAGGCTACTTTTATCCTCCTCCAGGTTAAAATTTCTAGGTATTAATCTCCTTATGTACCTTAATATGCATACCTAATAGCAACTTTATTTAAATCGATGCATTTTGTGGAGATTAATGTCTCCAATAGCCCAATAACTTCTCAGTGTAAGCTGCTGTTTCTGCAAATAAAGGCTTAAGTCCTATTCAGCACTACGATGAATAACTCATAAAAAGTAGTAGCTTGAAGAGAAAAACCACTGATTACACATATTCCCCACTCTTTTGTGGATGACTGCTCATTCTGTTTCAGGGCAAGACATTATTATTCTGACCAAACATTTGTAGGTCTTGGCTTTATGCTGACAAGCTTTCCCAAGCTTCATTAAAGTGTAACCAAAAGCTTATTAAAACACATGGATGACAACAATTAACTTCAGTGTGGTTTCAGGCAAGGTTTGAACTGAGTTTCAATTGTAAAGCCATCAAAGCAGCTGAACTGGGAGTTACCTGTAATGCACATCGGAAATGTAAATGTGCTTCACAGAGTTCTCTGAAATAGCCGTATTATTTGTCACATTTAATGCATTTTAAGGTCATAGGAAAATATAGCAGCAATAAAAAGTCATAAAGTGGTGAGATACAGTGCACTTTATATTGCACAGTATATTGTTCAGAACGACTCCAAGAGGCTAGCAATAAGTCATAAGGAGGAATATGCTAAATGACCCAGAAAAATCAAGTTAGTGGTGCCCATCAACTTGAGTACTTCATTCTCAGCAACAAATGTTAAATCTTCCCAGAAGTCACTCTAAACCAAACTTTCCAGAAAGAATAAATTCTAAGTTAATTTATCAATTTTTTTCTCCCCATACTCTGAGGTATAATCTTTATTCTGTGCTATGATATGAGTGTTATGCCACACTCTGAGCTGACAAACTTGAGTTTTTTTCTTGTGTTCCCTATTTAGATTGATGTCCTTTGGCATTTAATATTCAGAAAATGAATCTTGAAAGTACAGATGTCACAATGCAGTAGTGTGCATTCATATTAGTTTAGTAGCCTTTAAATTGCACCACTTATGAAAGAATAAAAGAGGCTGACCTGTATGATAAGTTTTAAAATAAACTTTTCAATTAAAAATAATAAATTAAAGAACCAGAGCCTAATAATTAAAATTCCAATCCATGTTATATTTTGCAAGAGATTCAGAAAGAAAAAAAAAATCTCTATATTTTGGCAATTATCCATAGTATATTTAGGTTAACAGCCAGCAGATATACTGTTCCTCACCACACTGTAGTGACTAAGACAGGGTCAGGTTACAGCCAGGCTGCAGAATCCCTGGGGGACAGCAGCGGTGGGGGAGCAATGCAGCTGCACAGGGCCTCACCTTCCAGGACCTGTCCCACTGTCATACTATAAAGAACAAGACTCTCCCAGCATAAGAATTCCAACATGGAATATATATGCCTATAATAAGAATTCAGTGTAGCAGACTTGTTAATATTTTAGAGTAATAAGAGTGAATTTATTAATCCATTAAATTGTGCTTGATGTTATTTGCAGTTTATGGCAGGATTCTTTGTTGTTATTACCATGCGTACTCCTTTTATTAGCTGTAGCTAGAGGAATTATTTTTTAAATTAATATTAAGAAAACTACGAGCATAATGGAATTTTAATTATTTATAATTAATGGCTTTTGTAGTAAATATTTTATACAGTTAGTAGTTACTAGTTAATTGTTAATAGTTTGGATTTGGCAACATGGACAGTGGCACCCTTAGCAAGGCTGCTGTCACACAAAGCTGTGTGGTGTGCTCGACACAGTGGAGGGAGGGGATGCCATCCGTGGGGATCCTGGCAGGCTTGAGAGGTGGCTGGTGCAAACCTCATGGAATTTGCTGAAAACTTTGTTGAGGTTAAATATACTTCTGCAATTAACCTAATTATACTTTATTTCATTTTATTTTCAGGTACATTTCAGAACTGGGTTTCCGGCTCAAAACAAGGAGCAATGGGTGTCCTGTGATATTGTGCAGCTCATCACTGATGACTAAATGGCAAGTTACTGAAAATAGCCATCATTTTACTCCCTTTATAGCAAGCCTTAGCTTTGAATGTCATCTAACATTCTTAGCAATAACATCCTGTATATGTTTTGATGTAAGATAGCAAAGCTCAATTGTGCCGAATGACCTTTTGAAAATAATGATTTGCTGCTTACTCATGGTGCATGTTCCTCTTAAAATTGCTGGTAATATTTGTATTGCTATCTCTGAGACTCCAATATTGCACTGATAAATGCTCAAAGTTGTATTGAGAAAATTTTTTCCTGAACTCAGGGGAGCCCCAAAGTGACAGTAGATTATGTAGATAGAGTTAGAAACAATAAAGAGAATGTCAGAATATCACCTTCCTCTTTTCACTTACCTGCCACAACCAGACTTTACGTTCCTCTTTTTCCCAAATCAGCTACCCTTGCATTCAGTTGGTGGATATTGTTGAGAAGAAATAAAAATTTCAATCTCTTTGAAGAAAGCCAAGGAATAGAGTTATGATATCCATTATCTCAGAGAACAGGATGTTTTGGGAAAAATTAAAACAAAGCAAACATTTCTAAAGGCCGCTCCCAGTGCATGCAAGTCTGTATTCAAGAAAAAATTGATCATTGTAACTGAAAATATAACTCCTGATATTCACCTTGCATGGCAGCATTTGTCAAAGATGCAATGATTTTAAACAAAATATTTGGTTGTCTTTTTCATTCCTATTTATGACATTTTTCTGGTCTTCAGTAGGAAGAGTTAGGTGATTCATTATACAGGTGGTGGGTTGAAGTAGTGCGTTAGATTTGCTTGGGATATGAATGATTCTATTCATTCCCATTTGCATAAAACACTCATCCCAAATACAGTAGTCAATATCAAAGAATTATTTGATAGATTATCTCTATATTTAGCATAGAGATAGTTCTGTACTAAAGCAAAAGCCGCACCCACACAAGCAAACTAAAATAAAGACTATTACTATTAGCTGTACTAGATGGAAAATCTGATGGTTTTCTGCCTGCAATCAATTAAGTGAAATACCCATCATAATAATACAGGCTACTTTGCAGCAAGTCTCCTAGGGTGTTTGAATGGACTTATTACAGTTCTTTACTTTGATGTAACACAGAATATACAGTAAATGTCATGGGTTTGAAGAAAAAATTTTGTGGAAATACTGTTCCTTGGATACTTGTAAAATGGACCAGTAAATGAATCAGAAAATAATCCAGAATTACTGGTAAGTATGAACAGTGAAATAACATATCTTTAATTGCAATTGCATTTCAGGGTGATTTATGCCAGTGTCATTTTATAGATGTGGTCTGTGTAGTGCAGACCCCTCCCTAAGGTACAGAATCTACGTGATGTACTATTGGAAATCAAAATGTTCAGGATGGTTCTGGGTTTTGCTTGAGACCATAGATAAAAACATGGATAGACTGGCATGGTAAACTTTGGTTCTTTGCTGTTGCACATTCCCCCTCTCGTTCCCCGTTTGGCTGCTGCTTGAGATTATCATGTCTCCTATTATCTGAACAATAGCAATGTCTAGGAAAAAGAATGTAAGCAAACCCAGAGTTCCATAGGCATTCTGTTCTGGTTTTACAGCTAACATGAGAGTGGTTTTGGATAAAATGGAAATGTGTTCAGAAAATGAGTCTTGAGGCGTAAGACATCTGAAATAGTAGGAAGGAGATATAAAATTATGCATTTTGCTTTATCTCTTGGCCAAAGGGAAGTCAGTCACACCATTTAAAAACTGAATATTAAAGAAAATAATTGTTAAATTTCTAAACCAATTTTTGTGTTTGATATAATTTATTCCTGGTAATATTTAATTGCTAGAGTGAAAATTAAACTATTTTTAGACTAATTTACATAAATTTGCAGACTTTTTAACAACATACTCTGAATGTACATCTCTGTGACATACTCATGAACCACATCCAGCTATCTTAATGAGCACTTGTCTCACTGTCAACATATCTGTGCCCCAAAAGACAAGCTGATGTTGTAGATGCTGCTTCCAAGAATACAAATCCCATTTTTAACAAGTGCAGTGAATGACTTCATGTCTTCCGAGTTGAAATTTGTGAAACAAACCCACATCCCTAAAATACTGCTTTAATTTATGGCAAATTTGCCCTACTGTGCAATGGTAAATTCAAGTCCTTCATCTCCTGAATTCCCAATGGGCCAGGTGAGTTAGATAATGGATACAAAATAGTTTCTAAGGACTCTATTTGATTTCATCCTGCCCTTTCCTATGCCATTCTTCCTATTTGTTCAAAATAAACAAATAGACTTTCAAGCAGAAAGGAAAAATCTATATCTGGATCCATTTCAGAACAAACTGTACTCCCTTCTAGGAATACAAACTTTTTAGTTTATTTCTAGAAACTTATATTGTTACACAACTATTCTTAGGAAGCTTAACTACAATAACAGTTTCTTGTTATGGCTAAGTTTGTGAATTGATTCATTCTCTCTTTCTTTGGGTAGTTTTACTTCTTATACCTGAAAAAACCACTGAAAAATGTAAAGTTTCAAACAATTCAGAGCATATAAAATGTTTCATAGTGAAAATATAATTATAAATATTTTGAACATATTTTTCCCAATATTATGATGAAAATAATTTCTTGATGCTTAAAATATAGCTACTAAAATAGCACTCAAGAAATCAGTGCTATATAGAAAGAGTATATATGTGTCATTTAATCTTCTTTAACCTGAAGGGATTAAAATATTTGTAACCTTAAATATATAATCTAAGAATGATTTAACAGTTATTAAAATATTTCCTAGAGTTGAGACTTTATACTTTATTTCAAATCACACTTTTAACAACAATGTCAAATACCAAGAATGAATAAAATGTAGAAAGAAGATTTTTTATTAATAACAGTAATTTTCTATTTTAATAAAGTATGAATTGTTAAAAAAACTCAAAGGCCAAACTGCTATCTTAAGTTACACTCAGTAAAAAGCTACCAAAATCTATGTACCATGAAATAATTGAGACACTGATTTTTCTTATCTGCTTATCCTTAGTTTATGAGTCTTCATTAATTCATGAGTCTTCATTAATATCCACGTATTCTTCTCAGGGAAAGTGTTCCACATGTAGCACTATGGAATGTTGATATAATGATTAACTGAATAGAAGAGGTAAAAAAGTTCCAGGAAGAAGACAAGTGCACAGGGGTACAGGAAATACCAGCTTCACTGTTCACTCAGACTGGTGTGCTGTGTAACCCTGGCACTCATTTTGCTATTTCATGCCTCTTTCTTTGCTTAGTTGATCATATTTTTCTTTATTATGGTTTCTAGGTTATTATAAAAAAAACCAAACAAACCACTAGAACACAGGAACAGGAACACTGACACTGACTTTGTCTGCTTTAGTTTTAATGTACCTCTGAACCCACAATATTTTATTTAGTGATTGTCATTTGATTCAGTGTGTGTAAACATGGTTCTTCAAAGTTTACTGGAGAAATTAATTGCCAAGGTTTTAACTTTTTTTATGGGAGAGATTAGTACATGGAGGCATAATTTAAATAAGTCAAAATATTCACAAAATTTCTTTCTACAGAATTTGTCATATTTATTTGGTTCTTAGCTAGAATATGTCATTGAGGTGGTTTATATTGAAGTTCTGGAATACTGTTAAAACTGAGGGTGCTAGATATTGTGCAAACAGCAAGAAAAGTGTCTGACATCAAAAATTATGTACACTGATGATTGATGATTTTTTAAAATTTTTAATTCTGTCTACAGTGGATTGTACACTTGTCTGCTTAGGGCCTGATTAGATCCTTATAATATATTTTTCAAGACCACTTTTTGTCTTCATTTTTACACATCCATAAATCAAAACTTGATTTCATGTGAAATATAAATTGAATACCACATATTTCAAGAATTACCTTATGCCAATAAAAATTATAACTTGGACTTTTGTCTTAAAATTCAGTTTCTCAGATAAAATAAGTACAGTTTAACAGAAGTTCTTATTCTCTTTGGTTGATTAATGAGACATGCCAACATAGCACATATTCACTCAAGTACTGCCAATAATTTATTCATGACTTTACAGATTAGGGAATTGTGTAATTTACTGTGTTTATTAGTAACTTAATTATTATTGTTAGTGAGGTGCATAAATTTAGCCCTTCTAAGTGTCCTTCACCAACACTAAATCAAAATTTTATTTTTTGTGGACTCCCTACACCTTGAGCTGCTAAAGATCAGTCTGGATGGGGCTCTGAGCCACCTTTTCTAGTGAAAGGAATCTCTGTCCATGACAGAGGGATTGGAACTAGATGATCTTTAAGGTCCCTTCCACACAGGTCAGTGTATGGTTCTCTGATTTCATATGCTCTTCTGCAGTTAAAATTATATTAGTAATAAAAAGTTCACACTAAGCTCTGTAGAAGACAGTGGTTCAACTTTCATGTAAATGTTAAATGTTTCCTCCAGCCTTCTCTCCATGTTGCACTCAGTGATTTGCTGAACGGTGCCAGCAGAGGTTGTCAGTGCCCTGAAAGTAGGAGGGAAAAATCAGATGGCAGGGCAGGAAGGAAAAGAGGAATTGTAAATGCTTTTCTTCAAAGGCAGTTGACAGAGAACTTTGATCTAGTTTATACATAAATGGAGCTTTGAAGAGCTTAGATATTCCCTACCTAATTGGGTGCCAAAGTTCATTATCATTCTCACAGTCCCCGACTATTCAAAAATTTGGTATTTTTTTCCTAACATTGATTTTTATCTAAAAAGTACTGCAACGACTTTCCCAGAGGCAAGTTCCACCTTCTGGAGTATAAAGCATTATTTTTGGTTTCTAAAAGTTGTAGAATACAGTATCTTTTTCTCTTTGTCATTGTAAGCTTTGGGTTTGTTGTTTTTTTTTGGTTTTTGCGGTTTTTTCTCTAGTGAGATATCATTTGAATTATGTTTGAAGTCTGAATTGCTAGGAGAGCTACTGCGATATGAGTGTTTTTGCAATGTGTTTTCCAGCTGAGAAAGTGAAGTGGGGTGGCAAGTTTTAGTTCACAGAGTCCACTGTGCAACTTGGACTTCAGTTTTGCTATAAAGGTATTAAATTGAAATTTTAAAAGAATAGCTTGTAGTTTTAGGTGTCTCTCATCTGGGACCCGCAGGGAAATACCATCTCTTCTATGCTCCCTTCCACAAGCTGCAGGAGAATTGCTGCTGTGCCTGGAGCACGTCCTCTCCCTCCCACTCCTCTGCTGACCTTGGTGTTCACACTGTTTTGTTCTGTTAATTTTTGCCTCTCCACTTGGCTTTCTGACATTTTTGCATTTTCTTAAATATGTTCATACAGAGAGGGTATTTTCCTCAGCTTCCATGGGAGTTGTTTTTTATTTTTCAGGCTTGCAACTACAATTTTCCTTGTCTTTGTTATTTCCTGAGGTTGTTTTGGGCTTTTTTTTTGACACAATTTTCTTCTTTACTTATTCTTCAAGCTCCACAGTATTGTCCCATCCTGTCCATCAGAAATTATTTTTCCCAATCAGCTCTGAGCTTATCCTCTTTTTTTTGGCCTTGTCAGTTAAAAACCAAAATATTCACCTTTTGAATTAATCTATCTCAAAGACCATCTGTCCATTTTATTCCTTCAGAAATAATGTCTTCCTTTCAAATGTGCTTTCTCTTACATCTCTGCAAGGGAGGATTTTCTCCGAAATACCCTACTTGCTAACTCTCATGTTTAGTGCGTTGTTTCTACATGACACCATAAAAACAGGAATGTGTTTCCAGGCTGAATGTATGGAGACAGAGAAGGAAGACAGACTCCAAAGCTGTTAGGTAATTCAATAAATAGCTCTGCATAACCTTATTATTTACAGGATTTGTTAATCTTCTATTTTGATGTGCATTTATCCTTGCCAAATAACAACATTTTGAGAAGGCATATTTAAGTCATTTGCTCAAACTCAGACAGGACTCGAATAATAATCTTTTAAATTTATTATTTTGGACCAAGAAAGCTGCTGTTACCTTGCAGAGCAATTTTTATTTAAAAAACCTCACATATAAATAAATTAATTCAGAAAACGTGCTTATTTCCCTAAAGTGAATGTCAGTGTTTAAAAAAACTTCCATTTAGGGCAAATGAGTAAACAGTCCCATTTCAAAACTACTCATTAGTGGTTAAGATTAATTAGTGTGAAGAATAATGAGGTATCTGAACTAAGAGTACCAATAATTAAATTGATTGCATGAATTCTTGGATTAATAAAATCCAATTATTCTCATATGTAATTGGCACAATTTTTATTTGTACCGCCTTTATAATCTGTTTGCTAATGCCATCAGAAAGTAAATAAAACAAACTAATTGTAAATTAATATGAAGTTCAATTAAACCTCCAAACCCTGCCAAGACAGCTTTGTGTACAAATTAGTTCAAAATCCTTATTTAACCACGAATGTATTCAAAGCTAATGGACACAACAATACGCATTTGTGAGTGCATGACATGGAGAAATTGGAACAGCATCTCTCATGTCTCTAGAGACAAATAAGTTTCTGGGTTTTATAATGGTACACATTTTTCAGATTGTGAGATCACAGAACTTTACTGGCTGTATGAGGAATTATAGCTGATTTGTCAAATACATAAGATTGATTGCCAGGAGCTGAAATCAGTTTACAATATTCCAAGACAGCAGGGGCTATTTTTATTTTAATTTCAAGAAGACTATTAAATCAATCCCCTTCATTTCTACCAACAGATTCTGCTTTGTTAATCATCACTGGAGAGCAAGAAAGATCAGAGAATGTTTATAACAAGAACTATCTGACCTAGAATGAAAAAATATCTAAAAAATATAGATATGGAAGACAAAAAAAAAATAATGCTCAGCTCTCTCACTGTGATGGTATAAAAGAAGGAGGAGGATATTGTGATAAGTTCTATTAAATAAATATCTGTTCAAGAAAGAGGTGAATAGTCTGTTTGGGTTTTTTATTCTAAACAACTACAAGAATTATTCACAAAGTAGGACCTGGAAATAATAGGAACATTTAATTATTGCATATCTGTTAGCAAAGTAATGTTCTAATAACTTGAGATGATCTTGGAAAATCTTGGGATCAGCATTATCATAAGCTATAGAAAATTATCAAAAGAGGAACAGTTTTATATCAAATTTTAATGAAAGGTGCTAGAATAACAGCAGAAATTATATTAAATAGAATGTCTGATATTATGGCTAGAAAGAAGTAATAGTGAAATGAAGACAATGGAGAAAAAATAAATCCCAAAGACCTGAGGAGACTCACTGTTAGGGACATGGGTCACTATTGTGAGGGATAAAATTGTAGCAGATATTGAAAGGAACCATATTAATTCAGCAATGGTAAACTGCCCCACATTAGGAGAAAGACAAGGATCCATAGGGCTGCATTAAGAAATCCTGAGCTTAATACACATTAAAAAAAAAAAAAAAAAGGG
>JANRGV010000094.1:41416060-41433405 GCA_024734035.1 Alethe castanea | reverse complement strand
AAACAGGATTCAAAGAAGTAACTCAGTCTTATAAGAAGGAAATAATAATTAAAAAAAACAACCCAGACCTAAGACATGAATTTACATGCAAGAAAAGATTTAAAATAGAACAATAAGATATATAGAAAATAAAGAAAATATTTTTATTTTTATTTTTATTTAGAGGATATAATTCTGATGAAGAGAAAGGTTAAAACATTCAACTCTTCCTTAACTTTATTCATGTCAAAATATGTTCATTATAGCCACAAAATTAATAGAATTAATTTTAGCAGAATAATACAGGATGGAAATGCTTTTTGTTTTTCTTACTGTATTTGAAACTCAGGTTTTATTAACCAGTATTACAAAAAAATGTAACAGCCTGATTACAGCAAGTACAGCTCTTCCATTTTGCATCTTTAAGGTATATTTAATTTCTAAAAGGCATCTTTTTTAAATTTCCTTTCTAACAGACTAATGCTGATGTCTTATTTGAGGATATCCAGTTGTAGTACACACTATATATTATACTGAATTAGGACTTTTAATTTTTTTGCATGTCAGATAAAATGGTTATTATTGCATGATTGTTTTGTTCTTATTCAGTATTTGTGTAGGTGGCAAATCATAAGGGACTCAAATTTACCTTTCTAAGCAAGAAATATCTAAACACAGTCCATTCTCCAAACTTTTTAACATGTATTCATTTGGCAAGTTCATTGCACTCATATGAATAAATACATAGAAATATAAAAGTTACTGTTAAAAAAGGAAGAGTTAGGAAAAAAAAAAAGGGCCACCTTTTTTGAAATTAAGAATATAAGGACAAAGTATACACAGGTAGTCTTTCAGTAGTAGATAACAATGTCCCTTAAGGCTCTTTTGGGTTTCTTAAAAGTATTTTAAGTTTCCATGAAATATCTGCTCTAGAAAAACTGCATGTCCAAACTGAGACTGTTCCCAATGAACTATGGTGAAAATAGCAACCACAGATGTTTTGGTCTGTTCTTGCCTTGTCTAATGCTTTATTAATTCATAGATATTTTACCATGATTATGTTGTTTTGTCACTGCTGCCGTTCAAATAAATTAATTCTTGTTTGAGATTTACTTTCTAATATGGAAAAATACTGAGTTTCTGAAGTTTTCACAAATGCACAAACCTAATGCCTTCCTGATCACACAGAGTTCATGGCAAAAACCCATAATCCTAAACAGAGATGGTCTGATACCCTGCTAGAAGATATTACTGCTGCTAAGTTTAATAAAATAAGATTGACTTGCTCTCTTTATCATGACCAAGATCACATTCTTATAACAATCCAAAATGATACACTAAAAACTGCCACTGAAATGCAGAACTTGGAGACTCAATCTTCAGTTCAGTAAAAAATCCCTCTGCTGAGAGCCATTTGCTCCTCTGCTGAACTCAGAGCACAAGCTCTCTTTCCTATGTAGTCAGGTCAAAGACAGATTTTCAACTCTGAGATAGTCTTCAGCATAACTTCAGTGTCAGAAAAAGCCCCCTTGCTTGCTTCCTGTCTGAGGATACATCTTCAGTAACTGTGATCTTGTCGTCAATTCTCCAAAGGACTTATAGAAACTCTGCTAAACCCAGCTAGAGTTTCTGAATAAATAATGTGCTCAAAAAAATTACATCAATTCATGAACTCTTACCAAAAAGAGGCAATGTTTATTAGTCAACTGGAATACACAATAAAAGTCCTACTGTTTGCAGAATCAAGCCCTACCTTAATTTGGACTAATTTAGTAAAGTGAGTATGTTTTCCTTGTCCCTTTCTCTGTTCTGATTACTGTAAAAAATTAATAGCTGAACTCTTCACACTTGGATCCTAGGCTTCCAGTTGCTGAAATCATGATGTCTACTCATTGTTCCCTGAGATGAGTGGGTACTTCTTCAGTTCTGTTCAGAGCAACAGAAGAAATAGCATGCTACTACTCAAATTTTCACTTTTCTCTGAAAAAAAGAATGCTCTCCAAGAAATATTTAAGTCATTCAGTTCAGGTGGGTAATTTTATAGGCAGGTAAGTACATTCAGTCAAGGATTTTGTTCAGAAAAACATTACAAAACTTCTCCATATTGTACATAAGAATTTTAATTTTCCCTACAGAAAGGAAGAAGTAAATAATCTGTTTTATGGAGAAAACTTTAAAAATGAGAGTTCTAGAAGTTCAGGCATTAAAGAAGCTTCTAAATGTTTAAAGGACAGACTATATTTAGCTTCTGGAAATTTCTTATAACCTGAAAAATGTCTTGGGAAATCAGTGAGATTGATTTTTTTTTTGTATCATTTTCAGTGAAAGCTGAATTTCTCATATCAGACTTGAGCACAACTTTTAAACCCATAGAAAGTAAAAACTAGGTTAAAGTCACAAATTGAATGTTGACAACATTCAGCCATCATTTCTCTCTTTTCTTTGCTTTTTAAGATTTACCCAGATGAGTCATACAGATGCATTCACATGAAGGTTTCTTTTCCTTGTGATGAATTCTTGTGGAGGCACAAAGATATCTATGCAGCCATCTGTAACCCAAGCAATATTAATGGGACATTTGGAACACAGTGCATCTGAAATATTGAGGCAGAGTTCATCACAAGTTGCCATGAATTTGGCAAATTTTGGTCTTCCATTTAAATGAGGTAAAAATCATTCATAGGGGTGTATTATAAATAAGCAATTACTCAAAAGCCAAAAATATTTCTTTTTCATTTACCTATTATTTTCCACTTATTAAATGGAAGCTGCCTTAGGAATATATAATTTATTAATTTTTAAAACTAGGACCAGCTTCATTGTGAAAAGTAGGGTTTTTAGCATTAAAATAAGCCTGCTTTGTAGTTAGGATTTAACTAGACACCTGATCTAAGTAGGCTCAATCATGTTCTGGTGTTGGTTTACTGTCAGAATAATAAAACACAACATCATACATATATTTGAATTAGTCATCTAGGTTGAATTTTACACTGATATCCAGAAATAGAATAGAGGACATATAGTATGGTACCTTTTGGCAGAGCCCTTAAAAAATCCCACTCTGCACTGCTTATTTTATCATCATCTGCAGTGAAATGTGACTTTAACTTAAAGTCTATGGCTTAGATCATCCTTTTTCACCAAAATCTGAAAAGCTTTTTTGACATATTATTGAAAACATAGAAAATTAATATTATTATTTTATATCTCTAGATAATATGCTTTAAAATTAAATGCCAGGAATAACCTTATTCCTCCTCCATGCCTTTCTCCTTCTCCCCCAGTAAGCCTGCCATTTATTTTTATTTACTTATTTACACACACAGACTTGAAGTTGCACAGAGTAGGGCTCTGCAGGCCTTTCATTTGGAGTTACACTGCATTAAAATATCTGATAATTGCATGTTTTATTTTCTTCAGTCATTCAAGGAGTTCAAAAGGTCTGATGAAAAGCATGAAATATTTGGTGTGATGTTTTGATGTTCAACCAAATAATAAGAGAGGAAAAGCATTAGTTTCTAATAAGAACAGTGTTAACAGACAAACTGTTTCTGTCACCTTACAGTTACCTGTTCAAGCTACTGTTATTCTAATGTCTAAACCATGGAAGCAGAAGGTTTGAGAAAATTGTGGCTTGCAATATCTGAGTTATTGTTAAGGGAGGCCAGTATTAGAATTTAGATTAATGTTATCTCCTTTTGATAACACAGCAGAATGTTTGTCAAGTCATAAACCAGACCCTGATCTTCCTAACGGAGGTTGTTGATATTCCGACAGTAGCTCTCAGTTAATACCAGTGGGAGGATAACAAGCCAGTTTGTTTTCATTCAGGATAAATTGCTAGAAGGCAGATCTAAACAAAACAAAAGTTTTTCTATATTTGAGATGAGATCCACTATATTCTTCTACCTGAAATTTTCTCTTTTCTTCCTACGTAAGCTTATAAAAGTTAGAGTGAGTCATGAGGCTTTCTCTGTAAATATTCTGGTTTGGAAACATTTTCCTAGGAACTACCAGACACCAGTTCTAAACTTTCCTCATTAAATGCATATGCAGTGCTTCCCACATGATCACATTTAACTTTCCTTCCCAAAAGGGATGTTCAGTTAAAATATAGGCATGTTGGCCTAAGGCAGATTCACAGGATCCTAACTAACATTTATAACCTTCAGGTACACAAGATTATGTAAAGACTCAACTCCTTAAAGCTATGACTGTCTTTCTCAAGGACTGAAAACTCCCAGCTCTTATTCCAAAATGAAATTTTGTTGTCATAGAATTGTTTGTGTTGGAAGAGACCTTAAATATTATTCAGTTCCAACGCCTTCCTTGGGAGGGACACTTTCACTAGTCCTGGCTGCTCAAAGCCCCATCCAGCCTGGCCTTGGACACTGCCAGGGATGGGGCATCCACAGCTTCTCTGGGCAGCCTGTTCCTGTGCCTCACCACCCTCACAGTAAATAATCATGAAAACAAACATGAAAACATGGCTTGTTTTTATCATGAAGACAAACATGATGTTGTTTTAGTGTGATATAACTGCATTGACTTGTATTCAAAACATATTCCATACCTTTATGTTTATGTTAGTACTATACACTTGACAACAAGGTATTTCAAACATAGCTGGTATCAGAATTTATGATGAGACAAAAGATAACAATTGCTTACTAAAATATAGCAATGAAAAGATGGAGAATTTAGCTAGATGATCTGTATAGCACTAAATCTGCAATCCCCAAATCCTCTGTCTGAGATAACAGATTCCTCTAAATCAACAAGACAGGAAAGCTTGCAAACATGATGTGCATTGCAACACTGACATATCCTCTCTGCTATCTTCAAATCTTCTGTAAAAGGAAGGGAGGGAAAGAAAAAGGATCTAGCACAATACCTGTGTTTAATTCTACTTCCTTGGAACAGACATTAAAATAAAGTCCCTGATGAAACACTGATGTGTTAATGACACTATAAACTATTCCTTATTAGCAGCACAGTCCTTCTTTACATTTCAGTAAGCTTTCCAAATCAATAGATGTCTGTTGCACCGGTGGAAGTTATATTAAAATTTATCTGATGTGTTTCTTTTACGTACTGTGAAAGAATTCTGTAGCGTTTCAACAAAATCCTTTGCCTGTTTTCCATTGAACAGGTATTAGTGTCCTCTACAGAAGGGAAATTTAACATCCATCACATTGCCACAGCAAATTATCGTGGGTTAGTTCACAGTTGAATACTTCAGAAGAAGTTAAACTTGTCATTTTATGCTGAGTTACCCCAAATATGCTCATCTTAAATAGTGTAGTACTGGGTAGAAAATAAGCATTTTTCCTCCTCTAGTCCAATCACAATTTCTCTAGCAGCCAGGACAGAGAGACATGACACATAATCTGGCACTAGGAAGTGCACACAAGGTGCATTCACCAACACTTGTCAAGGGTGATAGACTTTCATTCAGTGTTTAGAGCCCATGAACACATCAGTTGGAAGAATAGCACAGATCATCTTGATATCTCTGGTACACCTATGCACAGTAGATTTCACTGTTCCCTGAAGAGGATGCAACTGAAGCGTTTCATGGTGCTTCAGAGACATAGGGTAAGAATAAGCCATACAAAATGCCAAGATGTTATTTAAATAGAATATTATAAATTACATTACCAATTACACTCTGACAGTTTCTGAAGAGATTACATCCTATACTTGTGGACAAAAAGCCCTTAGACCAGAACATTTTCAGGGCTAATCTGTACCCAAATCATTAATTAGCTGTATCAAGTTTTAGCTAAGCCACCAACTATGACAAGCCTGGGAAACAGCTAGGTATAGTTAAAAAGATCAGAAACATGAAGTGACTGGAATCTTGCATTACTTGTGTATGTAAACAAGTGAAAACTCCTTTGGGTCTCTCTGAAAGATTTTCATGTATGATCCTCCAGGACCTCTTTTCTGTCCTTGTCTTAATATCTTATATTTTTGTATTATATCATATAGAAATGTAGCCTATGCTGATTACAGAATATCACTTACCTTATTACCAATTTCTACTCTGTATTCTGCTTTCTATTCAATTACTAGACAAGACAGATTCCTTTCTAGCCAATATTCAAAATGTAAAAATGAAGTTTATTGCTTATTGGAAGCACAACCATAAAGAATATTTGCAGATTTTTGCCTATGTAAGGAAAAAATAAATTCCTTCTTCACATGCAAAATGGAAACCTTAACTACACAAGACTCCACTAAGTAAAGACTGGATGATCGTTTATAGCCACTGTTGGCTTTTTCACAGAAAGAAGTGAAATAGGTTCATTTTACATTCTGTTTCAAGAAGAGACTATCAGCTCCTAACCCACACACCAGAAAAATCTCTCAGGAAACACCAAATCTTTCATGAGGAAAGAACAGCATGGATATAAACCAGTGGAAAATTTACTGACTACTTTGTTTCTGTCCTCTGCCATAAACATAAATGCCCATTAGTTGCAGCAAAGTAAAGAGCATCTCATTTGATGCTATGAGGAACATTATAATTTCTTAAGTGTAATCAAGTACAATTGTATTTTTAATTTCTTCTATTTAATTTGCTTGCATTGGTAAATTGGAATTTAAGAAACAGGAATAAGAGAGAAAAGAGGTGTCTAGTGGCTTTGTCTTGCTGTTGTGAGTACATCCAGTTGCAGCAAAATTATCTAAAAGATCTTAATTGATATATCCTAGTATAATATAATATTACTTATATACAATACTATATAATTTATATATTTTATATAATAATACAACTAAATTCATTAATCAACAGATAATAATATTCATCATGTTTTAACATTTATATATGAAATATATAATATTATATATCCTGGTTATAATATAATATGCAGACAGGGAAAAAATTTACCTCCGTGAAAGAGCCCCTGTTTACAGAGATCATGAGTCACTTTACTCCTTTTGACAATGACTGAAATTGTGATTCCTCGAGGGTCACTGAAAATCAAAGTTAAGCACAAGAGGGATAACTGATCTTTTATTTACGTCTTTAACAAAAATCTTACTAATTCCAGCAAGAGCAGAATTTGGCTTTCAAGCAGCAGGTTTTGTCCATCTGTAAATAGTACAATTCCTCCTGTTTAATACTTCCAAATAAAAGGTTAGTCATGCTCCAAAAATAATGTAAATGCAACTAAAGGTTAATCTTCCTCTCAGGATTACACTGCTTTAAGGTTACACATGCAATTTCTTTAAAGAAGATGTGTTCAGGCATACGTAACCTAGCTGTGCTTCAAAAAACATCTGGAAATAGTGATCTAAAGTGGGTAATGCATTATTAATTCCAGAGAATAGAATAGAGAAATAAGGTAGCTTCCTGACAAATTAAACTGAGACATAAGTTGTCGTCTGCACTTTGTTCAGAGATCTAAAAGAAATTGGCCAGCAATGTGTAGTGCTAGCAATTACACAGAGAAAACTGTAATTCAACTAGATTGTATTCCTTGGAAGCTGTTCTTAATAAAGGATAAAATGTTTCTGTTCAGCTCCCATCTTGCTACTGGGTAATTATTTATTGTTATCAAATGCCCCCTTTACTACTTCAAAATGGCAGTTTAGCAAAACTGAAAGGGATTTGAAATCTGTTGTCATTTCTTCTTATAGTTCCTCTCCATTCACTGCTGGGCATTCAGCATTGCCTTACACACTGAGACAAGGACTCTGGAGTGAAGGAGTCTTTTCTTGAATAGCAGAAAAGGTGCCTGCAATATACTGTGTAAATTTCTTGCAGGAGTTTTGAAAGTTACAAATTTTCAAAATATTTTGAGACTCTTTACACATCATCTCCTTGGAATTACAGCATTTCCATTGTCATATTAAAGCCTTCATTACTTTTTTCCCCTTGTACACACTTCTCTGTTATTTAAAATATTTGAGGGGGATTATGAGCACTTTGCAAAATAACATTTATCTGTCAGGATCTGCAGCTTGATAGTAATGTCTGTGTCAGCTGCACAGAAAGCATTTTGCAGGTGGCTGTGTGAAATCTTGCTATCCAAAAGCGAGCTGAGTGCTCCCTGGTTTCAGTGTTCTTGCACAGCTGATTTCAGTTACAACATTTAAGCAAGACTCACAACATCAGACCATATGTTTGATAACTGAAACATTTGCAGCAGGGCAAAGCCTGGGTGTGTGTTGATCACTTGGCTGCTGGGTTCTACATCTGCTGTAACAAAGAAAATACATGACGAATGCTGCACCTCATCTAAAAGGAAAATTAGTACTTCTGAAGTGATAATAGCCTGACAGATTGCCAGATATTTCAAGGGATGCTGCCAAAATCTGGTCAGCAGAGGATGTGAAGCAAGGATCAGCTTTAATGGGGTTGAAGTTATTTGTTTTACTGAATAGGAAAACATTACAGCCCTGTACATCTTTAAGCACAGAAAATTGCTATAATGTTCTTTTGTAGAAAAAAGAGGAACCACATGCCTCATTATGAAAAAATAACAGTGCTTTACCTGTTATAGCACCTTCCTTATAAGGATTAAAATTTGTTTTAATGATCAAAAATGAAATTTCACAATACCCCTCCCAGAGTCAGGTCTTTAAGGAACAGAGGAAGAAGAAAGAAAAGATACTCACAAAACGGCATCAGGGACAAAACAAACATATTGAATCAGCACTTTCTGAGTATGGGAGCTTGGGTACAGGAGAAGGGTGCAAGCATAAAAGTTTAGTATTTCTTTTAGAAGTTTAAAGGGGATTTTTTTTCCAACAATATGCAACAGTGCTTACTGCAAATCACTGATACAAACATGTTATTCATGATTGCATGAATGGGCTAAAAATCAAAAATGGACAATCTTCTTGAAGGAAAGTGAGTAGGAATTGTGTGTAAAATGCATTGATAGAGATATGACCTCAAGGTCTCCAGAATATTTGTCTAATTAATCTTATTTGTCTGAAAGGAGTTTAATATATACACAGGAAGAGAAAGCTTTATGGGTGCATGTTGCCTATTTGTATGGGAGCAGTAGGCATTTGTAGTGAATGATGGGAGAAGGCAGAAAAAGAGAAAACTCTTTTTCTAGGTTCTTTCTCCCAAAAGATGGTCTAAACCTTTTACCCTGTAAAAAGAATTTATGGCCAGATTATATATAGGCTATGTTAAGCAGAAAAGTGCAGGAGAATCAGAGGAAAAACATATGTATCACAATTACATGAGGGAAGGGAAAGGCTATGAAGGGATTCTGCATACATTTTGGATTTTTGAGGTCTCCAGGTATATTGCCATTGGTACTACTGATAATAAAATTCAATCAAATGCATTTTAAGAGGGACAGTTTAATGGCTATAGGAATTCCTTAGTCTATTAATAACAAATAAATCTTACACCGGTTGCAGAAGATCTCATATTAATGCACAGAAAAAAAATTACTTTGTCCTGCCAATAGCTAACTTTTTCTCTGCCCTAATCACCTTCAAATTATATACATAGTACTGGATTCATTCTGTCAGAGCAAGTGAAATATTCTCCAATTACTGCATATGTCACCAGGGCCAAGAACAATGGTACAACTTCTCTGATGGAGCTGAAAGAGTTTTGCAGAAATCTGCTTGGCCAGCAAGTGCTCTCTCTCTCTCTCTTTATAGCTTACTAAGCTCATTATGTAAAGATGCAGAATGATATTAAGCAAAGAAATTTCAGACTGAACACTAAGAAAAAATTCCTATAATGATGAATCTGTTAACTTCCTGAGAGAAATATGAAATACATACCACTGGACGAGGTAAAAGATTGGTAAATGTGTCCCAGGAACATCTGTCCATCTCTCCGGTATTGAAAGATAGCAAGATACCCTAAAGTGTCTTCTTCATCTCTTGTTCATGTGATCACAAGAAACCAATGGAATAATGCTCCTGAACCATTGTTCATACATTTTGAGCTATTGCAAAATCCTCTTTTTGTTGTCTAAATGAAGCCTTGGTGCCCATGTTACCAAACAGTATTCCATTGTTGTGGTAAATGCCAGAGGATATTGAGGCAGTTTGAGGGAAAACAAGACAGCAGCAATAAAGCTCAATATAAACTGGTCCTGCCTGATTTGCTAAGCCCTGCCTGCTCAGGAGAGCTTCTGCAGCTCTGCAGAGAGGGCTCTACTCAGGGGAGGCAATATAGCAAGAGAAAGAAAGGTTGTGTGGTGGTATAAGCACAGCCTGAGTGATAATGGGAAGAACATGTTATGGTGGAGAATATCCGCATCTTTTTCGGTCATGATTTTGGTACCTAAGCACTTGTTCAGCAATGAGGACATTTTGGAGATAATGGATGAACTCATTGTGCCTACCTATATGTGGAAATTCCAGTGGAAATTCCCTGTGCGAGAAGAACATAGGATATGAGAGTAGTGATCTGGAAAGTTCAGGGACAGATAAATAAAGGGAAAAGCTTTGGCAACGAAGCTGCAAAGGAGAAGAGGTAAAAACCAGTAATATGGGGTCCTATTTTGTTAGGGGCACCAGGGGTGTAATGGCAAATGGGTGCTACTGTGAGCCCAGATACCCATGGTAGTGGGCATTACTCTTCCTCTTGTGACCGTGAAATTCTTGTTGTGGACATGTAACCAAGCCAGCTAAGGTTGCTGCCATCTTGTTCTAGAATCTCATACATTGTGACATGCAAAATTTCTGGAAAATATTTTAGTTTCAGGCTTAATTACAAAGTCAGAAGTGTATTTGATTTTATCATTGCAATAGACATTGTCTAAGTTTAGACTTGACAAGGAGGAAAATCCCTTTCAGCAAATTTTCATATCTTCTTTTTCTGAGGATTGAATTCTGCCACCCTGACCCTCATACCTATCAGCAAATCCTGGTAAATTAGTCTCATAAAGTCTGCTCTCCACATTATATTTTTCCATTTCTTTGATGTAATATTTTTCCCCTTTATTCCCATGAGTAGTGTCTGCAAGGAAATAATAGACTTCTAAAATTAATCTTTCTATTTTCAGTGCCATATATATAATCAGATCTTAGCTATCTTAAGACATCTTGTTTACTGTGGCACAGTTTTCTGATGGGTTACAGTTATGTAAATGAGAACACACAACTTGTTTAATCTGGCTTGATTTCTTCCTCCCAGATCAGTTTAGAATAATAGAAGTAAGCTGCTCATTTTGCATCCACTAGATGCCTCATGGTAAGCTAACACCAGGACTTTTTAAATTTGAAATTCATCACTGTGTCAACCAGAAAGATGCTTTTATTTAACACAAGGAAACAACTGGATGCCTGAGGCACTTATGTTCTATTTTCTCATCTGTCATTAATTCACTATATATCTTAAGCAGTTCACTGAGACCAAGCTGTTTACATTCACTCAGCTAAATATACCTGAATAAACAGCATGATTTTACAATCATTTTAGTGTATCAAAAAATTACACTTCACTATGAAGTGTTTTCATGTGATTTTAAATTTTTAACTATTCATTAACTTGTAAAGTTTACAATGACAATGACTTTTCCCTTGATTTCAACATATGTTTCATGCATATAAAATATACACATTATAGGCTGCTTTAAGAAATGCTTCTAATGCTTTCTAAGGGGATATAATACCTTCAGATAAAAAAAATTATCTAGAAATAAAATACAGTAATATTCATGGAGAGAGAAACAATTTTAGGGTTTAGGAAATTGTTGGGAATTAGTAGGAAATAGCTATGGAGTTCTCTTTCTCCCTGTTCCATCTATGCCCCTCCTACAAAGCCAGGAACTCATATCCTGTTTCCTAATTCCTATGATTCGCACTAGTGATCAAGCTCACTGATGATTTTCTACTCAGCAATGTTGAATGTTACATCATAGCACCATGATCTGGATTAATTTCAGACAATTCAATTATTTGCATTTGACCAATCCTATAAGTTTACAAATCAGCACAAGTTATATGTTTTTTAAATGAAATCTTAAAAATTATAAAATGTATTTTTGTATCAGAGACTAGACTTTGGACTGTGCTGAGACGCTGGGTAACACATTCAGATTCTGTTTGCAACCTTATAGTCTGCATGCATTTGAAAATCTTTTCTGAGCTCAGCTACATTTTAAATGAGGATAGTAAAAGTCAAGAATATCTTTAAAGCTTGGATTCATTCTGCTGATGTTACAAAAATATGAAATAAAAACACCAAACTTGAATTACACTTGTGTCAAGAGAAGCCAGTTACTAAGTGCTGACCATACAACCTGTACTCTGGCTACCACAAACAGATGGGATTAAAAAGCCTCTATATATACCCCAAGGAACAGATGGATATGAGTACTCAGATCCTGTTTTCCCTGACCCATCAGCAATTTCTCATCTCCTACCATGAAATTAAACTGACATAACCTTTTGGGTTTGACCCACTCGTCTGCAAGTCACTAGTTGTATGCTGTGTCTTGAAATGTTTTCTGGCATAGCAACAAGTGTTGCAAAGAAAGAAAAGTGTTTCCACAGGCAAGAATCCTTAAAGCACATTTTTCTATATTATGTAAGCCTTTTTATATTGTTATATCTCCAGATGGCAAGTTAAAATAGTCTACCAAAACCTAAAACTGTAAAAAATATTTGTCACTTTTATTTAATTTTTGCATTTGCTCTAAGTTTTGTAATCTTTTTTTTACTTCTTTCAACTAGTTTATCAAGCCTCCTAGTTCATACAATCTATTTACAAGATTAGATTGTCCATGACCAATACAGATATGACAGATGTAGCTGCAGTGAAATGTCTGTGAGAATCTGTTCCACAAAACAATATATATATATGTATATAAAATATATAATAAATAACATATTTTCTTCTTAATCAAACCTTGTTCAAAATCCTAACTAGGGAATTTTCATTTTATTTTGTACCTCTTTCAGTTGTATCTGCCACATGCTTAATTTCTGTTAACATGAAGAGAGAAAATTTAATCTTATTCTTCCTGTGGACTTTAGAATAAGTGTCTCAAAACCACAAGCTGCATCTTGTCCACTGCCCATAATATTGATTATTTCATCAGGAATCCCTTAAAGAATAATTCTTGTCCTTTCTTCCAAGAACATCAGATCCAAGTATTTCTGTTGATTTTTTTCTAAAGTCAATATTTCTCTAGTTCTCAGTTTCTCTTTACTTAATACTTCTTTAGTCTGAATTTGTTAATCCTTCTGAGCCCATGGTGTTTGAAATATTTTCAAATACTTCTTAACGCAACAGTATTGTCTACATCTTCGTTCATTGTTTCTTGCTTCCAAAAGACACATCTCCAAAAATTCCAGGAACTGTAAAGCTTATTTCATATATTCAAGCCTAATAATTCCTTTGAAAATGAGAATTGATCAATTACCACCCAGCAATTTAACAAAGATCACATAAATTAGCATGTTCAGCCTTTGAACACTTAATTATATGTAGGCATCTTTGTGGGTTTTGGTAATTTCAGTGTAGACTGAGATAGCACTTCATGCACTTGTTAACAAATCATTTCTCTTTGAATTTGAGAATGAGTCTATTAGTCTGCTTCATTATGCAATCTGAAGTGCATGGAAAAGAAACTGAAAAAATATAAACAGTCATGATTATACTCTTATGATATGTTCCAATTATGTTATGTTAGATAAAAAGGATTTATGTCCTGAAGTTATATACATGCAAACTGGAGAAGTCTTACAGCCAAGCACACACCATCCCCACTCTGGATTTCATGACTTCCATAATGCTTTTCCAACATCAGACATGTATAGCCAAGGTAAGCCTTATTGGCTTTTCATACTTTTGAAATGATCCTTTAAAACCTGTTTTCTCCAAGTACATTCTGTCTTTCATAACAAAGGGAGACTTCTTGTGACCTTTCTTTTTTTTTCCCTACTTCTGATTTATAAGGTAGGTGATTGCTTCTGATTTAACCTTGACTGATCTTTAGTGTTACCTGTAGTCAGCTGACAACTTACAGTTAACCAGTGATGTGCTTGGGAGATGTATGACCCGAACATTAGCATACAACAGAGTTATCAATTTCTGCCTCTTGGTGGCTAAATTTAGAGCAATAACTCTTTTGCTTCTAAGAAACTTAGACAAATATTTGGGAGGATTTTTTTGTTCCTGGCTACAGTCCACCTACAGTTAGTCGTCAATCTTTAAGGAGTAGCACAAGGTATTTTAAAGAAGTATGCTGACAACGTTTACCAGCTAATTCTAAATTTTTAGACAATTCTACAGTGACTTGCTGTATTTCTGTAATACACTGTTGAAACTGAGGCATTTTCAGTCAAATGTTGTGTAAAGAAAATATGTTGCCTTCTAGCTTTGTGAGTTAAAGCTCAGGACTCTGTGAAAAACCAACCAAAAACTCTCTGTAACACTATTTAATGATCTATTGTCCTTCTATATTCCTAGTGTGTTCATATTTTGAGTGTATCTGAAATAAAACCACCGTTTCTCAATACTGCTATCTCTGGTTGGTTGAGGTCATCAGGTTTATTTCCTAAGTGATAATAAAACTGAAGGACACATTCTGGCTGATTCAGCATGGAGTCAGATAAGGACAAGATTGAAGTCAGTAGCTAAGCAGCAACAAAGAAACATGAAGTTTCTCTGAAAAACTTCAACAAGTTTGTATCCATAATTTCTGACTTAAACTTCCTTAACCAGGAGGTTTCACCTCTTTATATGAGGATACTGATAAAAAACATAAAATGGAAAAACAAGCAAAAAAATCCACCCTAAAAACCAAAATAGTTTTCTCTGTGTTAATAAGGGTCTGGAATTATCTCACATGAGTTTGTAAAAGGCATGATATATATATGTGGGAGGCCTAGGAAGTGCCAGATTCTTGCTGTCCGCTTTATGGTTTTATTTACCACACAACAAGGGTTTTCACTTTAGACTTGGCTTATTATTCTTCTACACTGATTATGTACTGTATAAACTGCAGGAGGAAATGATCTTTGATAGATGATTGCAATCAGGATGATAATATATAATTTTGATTAACCGTGAGAGTTTGATTAATTTTGATGTTAGAATTAGAATAATCCTATGCTGGAAGAAAGAGCTGCTTGCTGTCATTTAAAAGGAGTAATAACATAGAGAGAAGATTGTTTATTTACAACTCATCCAAATACTGAGCTGCAGCTTCCCTAAATTTTGTCGGGAAAAGGTAAACAAGACAGTGCTGTAAAATGAATTCAGTATCAGTGATGTATTTACAAGAATGTACATTGTATGCATTGTCTGTTGCCTGAGTTGCTCTGGAATAACCCTGATTTATTTATGTGTTTCATTTCTTAAAAGACTACAGTGACTATTATGTTCAGTATCATTCTTTCTACATCTTTGCCTGTGCTACCTATGGTGCCATTCCCACAAAAGTCACACTAAGTGCAACACTGTGTTGTCCTCTTTATTGTCTGTTATATACCATAAATGTGCTGGTTTTATATATATACACACACATAGATATATATATGCAAATATGAGAGTCAATTTTAACTGAAAGTCAGTTCTCTGTGTTAATTTTTTGTAGAATTTTCTTGGAATTATTGAGGGTCATATTGCATATGAACTTCATTAATCTTTTTTGGGCATAACTCCATAATATGATCTTTCTACACCTTTAGTAAATAAGACAGCTACATGTAGTATAAAAGACCAGGAGAAGCAGTATTAGGCAATACACGCTGAGCTATGATCAAAAAAATTACGGAAAGGACCCCAAAAAGTTGTGATGGGCTGCTGGCTATCACTAAAATCAGAACATGACCTTTGCATTCCTATTAATTTGAGAACAACTAGTAGGATAAATGGTTATTCAAATAAAGTAGTAGAGGTCCCCAACTTTCGAGCTGACACATTGTGGTCGAGTAAAAGGCTACAATTTTAATTGCAGCATGTGTTGAACTCACATTACAGATTGCATTTGTTTCTCCTATAGTCTCCTGAATTAATTCTGTGGCAATAATTAACTTTATTTAAAAGATCAATATTCCAGTGCCAAGCATAATCACATCCACTGTGAAAGAAAGACACTTATAATGCATTTCATTCTGTTTTATTGATTTAGTTGCTATTTTCTACTGTAAATTTAAGCCAGGATTACAGAGACTAGGAGAAGTGATAAAGATACCTTTCAATCATGTTCTGTGCATGCCTGGATGGATTCAGGACACAGAGCATATGTTCTAAACCAGATAGACACAAAGTCTATTATAAAAACACAACCTAATACTCCCTTCTGGCCTCAGTGCTTGGTCTGGCATATAGACATTCTCATCTCTATTACACAGAGCTGGGAAAAATACACTGAAAATCTGTTATGGTAATATCACCATTTGCAATTGCAGCTTATTGGATCACTGCTAAATGTTGTGCTTTAAGGTTAGCATACAGTGATAAACAGAAGCATGTTTTCACTGCTACTGCTGCATACATAGCTAAAGAGCACTGAAGGTTAAATACAAGTTGAACCACAACCATGAGATATGAAATGCATTGCAAGTTTTATTGCTACTGTAATAATGGCGAGGAACACTCCAGTTATAATGGATAAGAAACACTTCAAACAGTTGAGAAGATGCTCCTAGGGATAAATTTTAAATAAATTTGCTCATAGCTTTTGGCTGCAACATATATATGTAAATACAGAGACTTGCAGCAAAAAAAATGAGTCTTTAGAAAAATTTAAAACCCGAGTAGGAAATTGTTATTAAGAATTCTTAAGTACTCTTTTGAATGCCTCTTTGTAACTCATTGTGAGACTTGCTTATATTCTTGCCTATCCTCAGATGTATGATATGAGGATGGCTATAACCAATATTCCCCTAGGAAATAAGAAGCTTCAGATTGCAAGGTCTCAGTCAAAGTATTCACTCCTAAGAGTTCTGCAAACTTCAGAGGGGCTTTTCAGTATAAGCAAATAACACAGAATTCTGGACTGATGAATACAGCACACAGATAAACCAGAGAAAATTTTATAATTGAGATGCAAGGAAATGAAACGCATTTTTGTTCTGGTTTAAAAAAAAATAAACCTATAGTTCATTTTTTATGGTTTGTAAAAATTAAAGGATATTTGGATCAGACTACATTAATTTAAAATACTAAAACCATGAGCTTAGAGACAGTGCAAGCTAGAACAGTTTAAATACTTCTTATAAGCGAACTAGAATAGTTTAAACGCTTCACTATCCAGTATGTTTCAGTTTCACAACCCAGTCTCAGTTTGAAACTGAAAAATCTCTCTTTTAACCCCTTTTGAGGAGTAATCAGTAAAGTTTGTGAGGGAATTAAAAGCAAACTTAAAAAAAAATATCACTCAATTGTAACCATACTATGAATTTGAACAACATTT
>JANRGV010000094.1:41386042-41411765 GCA_024734035.1 Alethe castanea | reverse complement strand
TGCTGCGTCCATTTAGCAAAGCCATTTCTAGTCAAAGATTACTTTCAGTTGTAAACACATGAAGAATTCATGAAGGAAGTGTTGCCAAAAAACATAATTTTTCATGAAGATGTTATTCTGACAAGGCACTGTATGCAATACCTAGTCCTTGCTTGCTTACATATAGAGTCTGACTTCAAAAGACCTAAGTTCAGTGGATTTGGAGGTTGTTTGATGTTTGTAAGAATCAAAAAACTACTTTCTAAACAAAACCTTGTAGTATCAAATAAAATGTGAAATTCATTTGGTCTAATACTCCATATTTAATCCTGTTTTTTGTTTTTTTTTTTAATTCACTGGAATGCAATAACGTTACTGCTTCTTCAAATGCACAGCAAGTTCAAAACTCTTGCCTGGACCACAGGTGGCAGTACATGTTTAAATATGAACATATCTAAGCATCTTGTGTCCGTATAGAAAGAAACTTGATTTTTGCTTGCTCTGGTTCAGCTAAGCAAGACCAAATATAAAATGTCTTAGACTGTGTGAAAACAAACCTGAGTTGAAAAGGTTGCAATAATTATAGTAAAGTAACATTTTAGCACATGAGAATGTCCTAAAATAACTGTGATTACAATAAGTGACACTGTAGAATAGGAAAAGGTTCTGTATGTTGTCTGCTCCGAGTTCTGATTGGCTTTTTTGAGACAGATGAATTAGTTTATCAAAGCTAGACACGGATGGAATTATTTCTGGCCACATTCCTACATGTGCCTGTAAGAGCTTGAGCATTTTTCCTCATCTGCTTTGGATTTGTTTACTTTTTTTCTAGAAGGTAGATGCTGATGGCTAAGAGCTTTTAATATAACTACCAGACACTGACTCAAGCTTTCAAGACTCTATAATTTTAAATTAAAGTATGCTAGAAAAACTTAGGGTGCTATCTGCAACCAATAATAAAACATTATTTTTGTCATCTGTAATACTTAAGTAATACATCTGCACTTATTAAATACTTCCATCACCTTTTACTACAGATGTCTGATAAATTCTATTCTGTGAGGTATAAAGTGGTTAAAATGTTCATAGTGAAATCACAAAATGGAAAAAGTACTTAAAGAAAACCTTGTAGGCTTTATTTTTACATTTGAGATTCATCCTTCATTAGCAAAGCAGCACCTAAGCATTGAGGAAAGTGATCCAAAGCTTTATTTTACCTGCTGATCTTCCTAAATGGCCAGAAAGCAGTATGGAGGGGAGAGTTTTTGAAAAATGATGTAGCTACTACACCGTTATTCCACATCCTTCCAGCTATAATTTACTATTTCCTTTTATTGTGTCAGAAAATAGGGAGGAAAAAAAGTTATGTTTGCACATAGGTTGAATAAAATATTACATTAAATCCTATCAATACTTTGTACAATGTAATTATCAACTTACTTCCTTTGGAGAAAATATCTTACTAGAAAATGCACAATATGTCCGAAGACTGCATTTACCTTCTCCACAAAACTTGATATTGAGCCACTGATTAACTGATATCCTCAGGTTTTTTCTGGCTTTTCCACTTCAATTCATCATCTCAGAAAAATTCTTAAGCTGTAGTGTTCTTCGAGTGCTAAACGTTGAATGCAATATCACTACATTTTTAACCTTTGTCCCTGTAGTATCAAGACACTTCAAAGTTAAATAGTTTTTGGGGTTTTTTTTTTGTTCGATCTGGTTTGTTTTGTTTTTCAGTAACAGTGCTCCTCCTGTTTTTAATCCTAACATATTTCATTAGTACTCCTGGCATTTAGGCCAACATCATCAACGAAAATGTGATTTAAAAAAAAAAAAGTTATCTCCAGATAGAAAGCAAAGATCTTGTGTGGATGGGGTGTTGAAATGTTTTAGATGCTTAGACACACCAAGTGGAAGAGTTGTCTGAACTTGTATATAGCCACACTGATGTACATTAAGCCTTCACAAATTCTGATGTGTATGTGTCAAACAATGTATCATTAAAAACAGTAGGGTTTTTTTGGCACTGGGAAAGGTTAAAAAATTTTTACATAACTAATCATAGTGTTCCATCTGCAAATAGCTGTGTGCAAGTTTAAGTGGTTTTGACCTGTACTTACTATTTTCCTAGTTTTCTCAACAGAATGCAACTCCTTGCAAGGTAATATATAGAATTCTTCCATGTGTGTGATAGAGATTGTATTACAGCATAAAGTCACTCTTGCAGTATAGGATCACCTTTTTTAAACACTATGTGTTTGTGAAACTATTTCCCTTTTACTCCAGAGTTTTTCTTATGAACTAAGGAAATATTCTGCATCTCCACAAATTGCAGGACTTTCACTTATTTATTCATATAACATTCTATATCATGAAGTTTTCATTAAGAATGTAAGTTCAGTTTTTTAATGGAAAAGGTAAAATAGGTGTATAGCATTTGATATTGAGAAATTTTAATTCACATTTTAATTGAGAAAATAATGTAATGGTCTGGGAATTAAAAAAATTATCTGTAGAGTTCAACCTAATGTTAGTAAGTGTAGTTACAATACTGAGATTATAGAAATTCATTAGTGCTGTGCCCCACTTCAGATGGTAAGAGAAAAGAATCAATAGTCTTGGGTAATATGAAGGGCTCAGATACTTGCATATATCTAAGAAACTTTCTTTAGAGGCTTCAGTCACATTTAGGTTTTATTCATATTGGAACATCATCAAAACAAAAAAAATCCTCAACTTTCCCTTAGCTTGAACTTATGGTCTGGAGTTGTTTTTATTGCTCATTGATTATTGCTAATACAGGAGGACTGAGAAGCCACTACAGCCAAACAATTAGTAGTACATCTTGAAGGGACTACGTTTGATTAAAAAATTTCATGAGTAAGGCCCAATAGAAGAAAATTTTATAATTGAAAAGTATCTGCTGATACAGAATATTGTTAATTACTTTTATTTTAAAAATTAGATTAAAACCTAATTAATGTAGAGACAGAATTTAGACTGGTTTAGACTTACTTTTACATTTTGAAATTGTTATGTATTTGCTCTGTAACAGTAGTTTATTGTGTTTTATGACTAATATTTCAGATTCTTAATTGTGAATTATCTTCCTTTGGAAAACTAAAATAAAACTTTTCTTTCATTCATTTTACAACTAAAATATTACATAAATGCAGCACACGAGAATGGTGCACCACAAACCTCTGTGTTCATAGATGCTAGATAAGCTCTTTGAGGCACCTACAAATCCACTTACATGAATACCTAAAACTGTCATAATCCCACTGCCTGTGCAGGTGCCTGAAATTTTAGCCTGTTGGAGTCAGAAACCATCCATTCTTCTGCTTTATTAGGCCAAGAGGGCTCTCAATGCTTTGTAAAGGTGGTCTGAGCAGTGCTGATGACACCCCTGTGGGATTCAGCCGGGCACAAAGCTTGCCCTGCAATCGATGCTTGCTCTGACCCACGCTGCAGCCAGAGCAGCTGATCCTGGGATTGTGCAGGTGCTGCTCCCTGGAAGGGTGCCTGCTGCAGGGAGGAGCACACAAACAGTGCTGGCAGCTGGAGTGCACAGCAAAACGCTTGGAACTGATCTTTTAGCTGAAAAGCACCAGTGAAATGTGTAAAAAACTGAGATTGTAATGGCTTATGTTAATAATGAAATAATAGTATCAGATAAGCTTTTTTCTTTCTAGAAATAATTTCTTAATGAAGCCTCTTTGATTTAGTTAAGTGCCTTACACATATGGTTAAAGGCCTAAATCATTAAAATGCAAGACTTCTCCCTCTACACTTATAGAGGTACTGTGGATACCACATAGAAGCTCTGATGTTTCACTGATTAAAAAAAGGAAAAAAAAAAACCCAAAAATGTTAGACTAATTCATTCGCAATTTTTGCTCTGTGTACAAAAATGAGTGTTTTGACCCAACATTCTAATTGTAAGCAACATCATTAATGTCCTATTTCTGAAGCACAAACTTGACTGGCATTGAACCAGGAATCCAGTTTATTATATTGTTATTTTTGTGAACTCTTGTAAAGAGGTAATTGATGTCCGAGCTCAAGCATCTTTTATGCTTGTAAAAAACAAAAAATACAAACAGAAGACCAATGTTAAACAAAATACTTCAAGGCGTCAATGAATAGGAACTCTTCTCCTGCATATTTTATCAATTCCTTCATAATTCAATGCAAGAGTGAAAAAGATCAGCACAGGGGAAATATGGAAGACTTAAAAATGCAACACTTTTCTGGTCCTGCTTGGTGTACCTTGTTAACTTTTTGGCCTGTTTATGCTTCTCTTGATAGAAGGCACAATTTCTCTGTGGTATCCTATTTTATTTAAAATGTACTGCCTTTTAAGTTATTGTTTCCTCCGCTCAAACCTTTTACCTCTCACCTTCTCTGCCCTCCAAGTGAGAGACAGTAATTCATTAGACATAACTCTGATACACTATTGTGCATGCAAAGTAACTTCCCCTATCAGTGAAATTGCCTTCCACAGAGGTGCTTCCAAAAACTTTTTTTTTGGGTGACAGAGGAATACTCAACCAGCTAGAAAAACATAGTTAGATTCTGTAGTTTAATATACAATTTTAATATAGTAACAGCTTGCACAAGGAGTGTTGTTTTCCAAAATGAGCTGGTTTTATCATTTATTAGGATCTAACTGTACTTTGCTACCTTGTGTGATTCAGATGTGGTACCCCACCATATTGCCTATTATTTGTAATTCTTGTTCTGAATCTCAAATACAGACCATGGAGAATTTTATGGCTTTTAAGTCATGCTGCTTTTGAAAATGCTACCTCCGGCAGCTGAGCTGCTCTCTTCTTTAGCACTTCATTCCAAGGCTGGAAGTTGATACTGAGTAAAAGCTGGATGAGGGAGAAAGGATCACTGCTCTCCCCTGTATTACTGACACAGGAGCTTCAGAGCAGCTAATAGGGCAATACAGAAGTGATGGCACGTTCTGTAATGGCAGGCTGATGAAGCTGTTCAAATTACAAAAAGTAAGTCTGATCTCCACAAAACTACTTTTCATCATTTTTTACTGTCAGGTGTCCAGAAAACAACAGGTGTCAGTCTGTATGTAGAATGGCAGCAATCTGCAGGGTCAGTGAAAGGTGTGACAGTGAGATGTGGGCTGCCGCGACAGAGACACGACTGAATGGCTGAGAATGAGGAATGCAATCAGTTGTCAACATCCTGCCAACACCTAGCACAGAAATGCTGCTGCCTACCAGGGAATTTGTAAGCTGATGTCTCAGCCACTGAATGGAAGGTAGTGATTTCACCCATACTGCTGAAACAAGAGGGAAGAAAAAGCTTTTCCTTTCCCAAATTTTCACATAGCACCACTGCCTCTGGGCAGAAAGAAATAGGGATTGTGGTGTCTGAAATTCATACCTGTCTTCCATGAAGCACTAGTTCTGCTCCTCATGTTGTGAGTGTCACTTAACATTGAAAACTTTACAGTGCACTTTGTATGTTTTCACTGCCTTTAAATGATAATCAATGTCAATTGCCAGCTCATTACAAACCTTTTTCATGGATCATCAGAAATGCAGTACCTGAGGGGATGGCCTTTCTTATTCCACTGGAAACCAATTGTACCTGCTATTTACTTTGAGGTACAGAAATGTAGTCTACAAACTAGCAGACCAAAACAATGACTACATCAGTCTCTAATTATTTCTCTACTTTCTCTTTGGGCACAAAATTCTCTAATGATCTTTAGCAAGAAAGAATTTAACAATGATGATCTATCTAAAGGAACACCATGTTTAGATCTATGGGTTTGTTTGTTTTTTTTTTTTTTTGCTTTACATCACGAATCTCAAATAAAGGAAGAACATTGCCTTCTCTTTCAAACTCATGCCATCCTCAAAAATTACAGCATGAAAATAGGACACCTTTACTATGAAAAATATCCTACTTAATAATTTTGCATAGTTGGTGGGTTTCTTGTTTGAATTCTGAGTGGTGAATTTTTTCTTTGTTTGTAATTTTGTTTTTTTTTCTAGGAGATTTATAATTTGTTTATTTATTTATTTATTGTCTTGATGAAAACAGAAGTCAGTTCTTTAGATTGTGCCTTTGAGCAGCCAAGAAGTTCAGACAAAGTCAGGAAAAGAAACAAAGGTGCCTTTATGAACAGTCAATGTGGTTCTCCCCATATTATAAATCAAAACAGTTCTATGATTTACTCCAGCTTACACAGGCTAAGCCAATTCACTGTGGAGTTGTCTAGCAGTGAAGTGCTCAGTCATGGTTACAAAATACCTGCTCCAGCCTCAGGTAGTTTTGAGAGATTTAGATGTAGATAGTTTGAGATTGTTCTGCTAGTTCATTGATATATGAGGAACTGAAGCTCACCGTAAGAAATTCCCAAGCTGGGAGGACCTAACACTGTTTGGGTTATTGTGTTTTGTTTTGTTTTTCTGGTGTGAGCAAGTCTGTGTCTCAGATACAGTACATGTTCATTTATCACAGCGGAGGTCTGAGATTTAGGAAGCTTGGGTTCTGAAAAAGAAAATACTCCTGTTCTATGACAGGTTTGTGAAACAAGCACGTTGTCATGCATTATTACTGAAGTATGCTTTAGTTCACATGAACACCATAACCCAGGCCACTCACTCAAATATATCAATGGATAGAGCTGCTGTTTTCTGCCTGTGGCCCTCTTTTTGGAAAAATTCCCCCTTGTTACTGAGATTCTGAAGCAGAAAGTAGTTGTGCCAATAACTCGAAAAGAATATAAATTAAACAAGTAAAAATTAATATATTTCCTTATTTCCTTTCCCCCCTCCATTTTTTTTTAATTTTCTCACTCTCAAGGCAGGAAGAATTTGGTTACTATTAAGCAAAAGACATAGTGAATCTTTACTGTCAAAGGGATCAAAATTCAGACTCTTCTTTAAATATGAGATATTGCAAACGCCAATCTTTTTTGCTCATTTCACATTGTAAATTCATCCTTCTGAATACTTACCACATGTTCTTCTGCTAAGCCAGAGCTATGTATTTTTTTTTAAGAAATATATGGAAATACATGCATGTCAATTGAAAAATATCAGCAGTAGGTTTTTATCCTTATTTTAGTTTCATTTTTTCTTTGGTTTATTTTTTAGTGGAGGGGTATTGGTGATATTGGGGATTTTTGTTTATTCAGGGCTCTTTAAAAAAACAGTCTCAAAACTTGGATGAGAAATAAAATTTGAATTTAATAAAAGCATATGGTTGTAGTTATATGAGGAGTATAGATGTGTATGATAAAACTTTGAAAGCAGTTTCAGTAGAACTTAAATGACAAGACTGAAATTTCTTCCTAGTTTTTGATCCATGTAATGAGTGGTAATTTAATTTGTACGTTTAACCTCTGAATTTTGAAGTGTTTATTCTCTGGACATATTTTAATGGTGGTTATGTCCTATAATTCCCTGTGGATTAATAATGAAGGCTTTGTATGGCACCATAAACCAGAGTTCAAGAAATAACAACAAATGTTTAAAAATCTAGAAAGCAGATGTAAGGGCAAAAGAAAATGAGCAGCACATATTAGTGGTAGTTTTATAAAATTAAATCATAGTCCATGTGTTAGCAGTGACTTTTCAAAGCCTATTGCTCAAACTACCAGATAAACTGAAAATCTATAAAATCTCACTTGAATTGCTTTGTTTTTAAATGGTCCTTTTCAAGGGGACTCTCCTAATACTTCAAGCCCTGTAATGATTTTCTTCACCGTCCCCAACAAATTAGCCTGTTCTTTTGATAAGTAATCAATGATTCTTGCATCTACTGTACAAATAGAAAAACATGCTGTTTGATTACTGGAAAAGTGGTGGTTGTTTGGGGGTTTTTTGCTTGGATTATTTTCCCCTCCCTTTAGACTTTTAAAAAAACATAATAGCAGGATTCCTTTTAGCTTATTAATTCAGTATTAATTCAGTTCATAACATATTAAAATACATAGAAAAGCATCAGCTTGTATTCTTGGGATATTTAGCACTGTTCTGCTTTCAGTAGCACCTTCACAAACATGCAGAACTTTGGTGTGGTCATTAGAATGTGCTGTTAGATAGATCACCTGGCTGGGCTGTGCCAAAGGAGCTATCTCTGGTTACACCTATCTATGAACCACAAAAATGCTTGAACACTGAACAGAGATCCCTGTGAACTCGATGAATGTTTTCTGCTTGTTCATAAAAAGTATTCATATTGATATATTCTGCATGCAATTACAGATAACTCTTGGAAAATGCATTCTCCTCTGCTTTTTGCTTCTCTTCTAATCTCACTGTGCCTCTATGAGCTTCTCCAATATATTCTTGCTTCCTGGTGACTGTAGTCCTGGCCTCTCCCTTTGGTCAGAATGGCCAAGTTGTGACTGTGGAACTGAATAAAATGCTACAGCCCAAAGGTGATGGTATTTGCATTTCCAGATTTGATGTACCTGCTAAGATGTCTCTACCCTGCTTCCGTTTCAGTTATTGTTTCTATGGTACTTGTGAGTTAACAAAAATAAATGAAGAAAGTGAATAATATATTCAGGAGACAAGAAAATTTTGTGAATTCTACAAGGTGTAGTTGCAGCTTTTTTGTTCTTGCTTTTCAGTTCAACCATTAATGAGGTTTGATATTCTCTCTAGGCAACAACTTGACATAAATCAAAATAATTTTAATTACTCTGAGACTGACGATTGATTAGGGTAACTTTTTCTTTAATTCCATTTTTGTTCATTTCAAATTTAATACAAATTTTTATTTTAATTACTGATTTTAGAGGAAGGCAATGAAAATACAAGAAATCAATATTTGTTTTACATGTGTACAGCGTACATAGTCTGTGAGCAAGTCCTGTAGCTTCATTTTGAAGATTTTTATTAGATAAAATGTATCTAATATTTTGCCATAATTACTTTTTCTTCTTTAAGGGCAATTTGAAATGGAATTTTTGGCTTCAGTGAACCAAATTGCAAAACCTGGGACAAAACCTGAGGCCTCTTTTTCAGGTACTTCCCTACATTCCAATACTGCAATTAAAAGACAGAACTGTTCCTCATACTTATGAGCTGGTAAATGTGCTAAGAAAACAATTTAAAACACGCACACAGCTACACACATACATGCATATATATATATATATGTATATACAGTGACATCTGATGTCTGCTGCTGAAGCTAGATCATTGTGAGTGAGATTTGGAAACCTCTGTAAAGAACTCACTGTGGCAGGATTCTGAAATTTTCTAACTATAAATGACTTTTAAAATAATATATTGGAAATTTTTCTTAAATCTAGTATTTTATTAAGGAAATACAGTGAAAATTGATCCAGAGCCACAAGGAATGTTTAATTTATGGGGGTATTGAACTGGAATTTAAGAGTTTTAGACTTTAACTTTTGGTTTCTTAATGTAATTTTTGTTCTTTCTTCTGTACTAGAAATAGTAGCTATATTTGTCAATATAGACGGTACTTAAGGCATTGAGCCATTTTCTGCTTTATGTTTTAGCTCTGAAAGAACTTATATTTTTGATGTGCCTACTTCCCATGTTCTAATGATTTAATTTCATTACAAATATGACTAGTTAAACTCAGGAATGTGTGTTTCGTATTTATTGACAACTCTCAGTTCAAATGAAAGAGCTTTTCTATTTACTTACAAAATATGTATGAGGAGGTTTATTTATCTGATAGTATTTGAGACAATTTTTGCAAAGTAGTATTTTTCTCCAGGCAATATTAGTCGTGACTTTTCAATAGTGGACCAGTCAATTGGGTTAAAAAAAATTTACTGAGTTGTTAGTTGGGGAAAAAACTCAATAGGGAAGCACTGGATGGACCATTATTTTGGCAAATATCAATAAAAATGAAAATTTATAATGGGGAAAAACCTCACCATACATCAGTATCAACACTAGCACGGAAGTCCATAGTTCATCTGGAATAGTGTAGGAAACAAGGTTGGTTTTGAGAGTGAGCTATTGTATCTGTTCTCAAAGACTAAATTTACAAGTAAACACCATTGGCAATTCATGCTGAAGTCACATTAACTCAAATTAATTCATCTTGATTAATGTTGCCATGATGAATATCAAAGACATTAAGAATGATTAACCTATTTATTGCAGCATCTTGCAACCTGGAATAATGTTTTGTAGCACTGGCACTAGCGTTGTGCATCTGTCTTTGCTATTTATGTAAACCTAGATACAGAATATTTTATAGGACAACTGCTACAGTTCTAAAAACGTAGGCTTTATGAGCTTGGCTGTTTCCATGCCTGATTGAAAATTCACTGGCAAGTGCCAACAGGCTTAGTGAATACCAGATGTGTTTCTCTTTCTTTGTTTTGTAAGCTTGTGGTGTTATGTATCAATATATTCTTATTTCTGACTGCTCAAAAGTGATGGGCATGCGTACATGTCAAGTGAAAAGTAAATAAGAGGCATGTACATTCTTTTCATTCATTTCTTTCACCCATTAGATTGACCTGTGGTAATTCTCACTTTGAGGAGAGGCCTATAACCCACATTTCCCATTTCACTGGTGTTTGTACTGTAGCAGGGAAGGGGAGGCACTGTGAGGTGAAGTGAGAGATGGTACAGGGTTGTCTCCAAATTTCAATAAGAGCAGCCTGGCAACAAATGCTTTTGTAAAATGACTCCTTTAATTAAAAAATAATTAGAAGATTAATAAAGATAGTGAACAAATGCTGTATTACTCCAAAGGATAAGCATGTCCTGTTTATGCAGCATCAGGGAAATCCTGGATGGACTTTCCCACGGTGTGCTGCACAAGTAGGTGCTGTACATGGAGAAAAGCTGTCCCTTGTGGTTATGTGAGCTATTATACAATTACCTTAAAAGAGATCTATTCCTAAGTTATGTTCTTACAGGAACCTCTTGTTGCCCTTTAAAATGAAAGTGAGGTCATGGTTGGTACCAGGTGGCTCCTCTCTTACAATGAGCCGACTCAGGTTTCTCTGCAGCCAAATTATTTATGCAGCACATCACAGGTCTGAAAGGCACCCTGCATGTACAGCCCAGCACAGACCTGCCCTTGCTCAGCTTAGATTTTATGTGGATCACCAACTCTTAAACCTGGAATAGTCTACCTGTTAGGATCTATAACAAGGGAGTCAAACTTCGTCAATATTGTAAAGGTGAATATTTTTGTCAATATTGTAAAGAAAGGTGAAAACGTGGGGTTTAGGTAACTAAAGTTGTGCACGTGTGCTGGGACACTCAGCAATGCTCATAGGGCCCGATCTCATTCTGAATAGGCCTACAGTCCTGCAGAGACAAAGACAGACAAGGCTGGAGAACAATTGCAATAACTGAATGTATTCTAGAGTGCCTGGAGGTGGAGAAGAATAAAATAAAAGTTTACTTTTCTGAGAGTTATTTATTTTGCCTTCAAAAGAGGATCTGTAAAAGGTTGCAGAGAAGAAATCCACTTAGTTCATATTATATTTGTGCCACTGGATTTTGCAACCTTCATTGGTGGCTTCTCTTAATAAATCTTTTTCTAGTTTGTCTAACACGCTTTTTGGTAAGCTCTTCATCATAAAAATCTGCAAAACAAATGTGCTTTTTGAGATAGATATAGAACTGAGGTGCAGAGCTTGCTTTTGTTTGCATAGTCCAAGGTTGTTTCCTTTTCAGTCACTACTGCTGGAGGTAGAGATGGATACACAGGCGCAAGCTGAGATTCTTGGGGATGTCCTCTGCAGGGCCAGCACTTGGATCTCAATGATACTTGTGCATCCTTTCCAACTCAGAATATTCTTTCATTCTATGATACAGTTGTTAACTGTTAGTGGAAATATCAGCATCTCAGGAAAACAGGCAATTATATAGAACTTTTGCTGAGATATCAATGAAAATATGCACTACTTTAGAAGTTGTTTCATTTTTAAATCCTTTTATCAATGGAGATGCGTCCTATACAAAGTAAGGCACTTTATTTTTTGTTTACTTTTTATTCATCTTTTGATGAATCTGAATGTATTCCTGTTTGAACTGGAGTTTCTTTTGGATAAAAATAGAGAATTACAAGAAATTCACCATAACAATAGCCAGTTTCTTTGATAACTAATTTGCACTTTAAACAAGGGGGTTTGATCTAGTCTGTATTAATCAATCTACACTAAGCAATAACCACCGCAGAACAAAGATAACCTGGTTGATACCAAATCATGAAGCCCTCTATTCCCTTTCATTTCCAAATTTATGTTCTTTTTAGGATGCTACAGTAGCTCCTTGAGCTTCTTTTATTTTAAGGTTCTCTTCATATTATCAACATTCGCTCTGATTTATTAACAACATTGTTACAGTACTAGTCAACAAATGTCAAATGAGAGATTGTATGTTCCCCTGACTCTAACTCAGTGTTCTCCTTTTTGCCTGTTCAAAGATACAATTTTTTATTTTTGGCATAGCATAGCACGAAGAGTTTATTTATCATTTTTCTGCTTTCTCTGAGCAGCAACTGACAGGATGAGAGGACACAGTCTTAAGCTGTGCCAAGGGAAATATAGATTGGATATTAGGAGAAAGTTTTTTATGGAAAGAGTGATAAAGTACTGAAATGGTCTGTCCGGGGAGGTGGTGGAGTCATGATCCCTGGATATGTTTTAAAAAAAACTGGATATGGCACTTGGTACCATGGTTTAGTTGAGGTGTTAGGGTATGGGTTGCACTCAGTGACCTTGAAAGTCTTTTCCAACCTTGTGATTCTGTGATTATCTACAAGTCCTTTTCAGAATCATTGTTTCTCACAGCAAATTTTATCATGGTAGTTTTTGTGATTATGAACTTTTTTTCCCTGTTACATGACCTTAAATATGAATTGTTGTTGTAACTTTTGTTTATTAGTCTGTTATGTTTAGCCTTCCAAGAGAATGTGAAGAAAGGCCCTGAGAGCCTCCAGACTAATATTAATGCTAATGCTAATACTCTCAATAAACAAGAAGTTTTCTCCCATATTTCTCAGGCATCATTCCAGAAACCTCTTTTGACTTCAGCCAGACTTGATGCCTGGAGCTTCAGTGCAACATTGATAGAAGCCAGAGAATCTGTTAACCTACTTCTGGCAATAAGGTTGCCATATATTTAAAAACCTAGTCAGCAGGTGGCATGGCCAATTAGGAATGGATTTGTAAGAATAAAATGGGTGGTGATAAGGATGTGGCATCCACCTGCTTGGGTGCAATCTATTTCAGGTTTGCTTTAATTATTTGCAATAAATGAAGGTGACATTTTTGATAAGACCATGTGACTCTGATAAAGATCTACTATTTAAGAACAAAAAAATTCCGCATTTTCCTACTTTTTCAGTAACATGTGGATAATCATAGCTTTTAAGATTTAACATTACAATAGTGCAAATCTTCCCAAGAACTATTGATAATATAAACTAAAATATATTCCTATAAATAAGGCAATGCAAAGCTTTATATCATCTTTAGGTGAATAAGCAGACCATAATTTTCCTCATATTTCTTTCTTCTTGTTCTTACATAACGTACATTAAATTAAGTTTAAACATTTTGTCTGAATACTTGGAGCTATTTACTTAATGCGCTTGATTTTCATATGCTGTGGACTGAGTAATTGATTTTCTAGGCGAATATTTTCACTGGTGTCTATTCCATTTGAACAACTGAAATGGTAAAAATGTCTGTAGTTTCTGTAATGAAAGATGCTAATGGCTGGATAGGCTCTGAGCATTATAGTCTCCCCATCCTAATGTCACCTTCACATCTCTCATACTGCTGGAAATTACTGACTGACAGGCAATTTCCATTGCTATGTGACCTTTTGGGTATTTTCATTTTTCCTTGAATCACAAATGCTAATGTTCCTCAAGCTGCTCAGAGATTTCAAGGACTGGATTTGATCAATAGAGTTATTGCTACAATCAATCTATGTGTTATCAAATTCATCTCCCTCTGGTAAAGTTTAGTCTCCCACTCTCCTGCCCACTGACTGGCAGAGCTACGCCTGAGTTAACCTTCCACCCTGAGTGTGTATTTGAGCTAGGAACAGTCTTTCAGCACTGAAGCAGGAGAATTTGGGTCTCACCAGAGGTCAGCACATGTTTACTATTGTTATAAGGGGGTACACCATAGGCATCTGACAGACACTGGTATTTACATGCACAGCAGTTTTTCAGTCTAATTCTCCAAACATCTATGTAATAGAAATGCCAAGAAATCACAATGTGGCTTAAAATTAGGAATGTGGAAATATATTCATTCCTCATAAAAATTAAATATGACGATGCCCAAGGCAGCGTTTCACTTGCAGTTTTTTAATGTTCTCTGAGGGTGAATCTTTTCCAAGAGATGCAAGGTGTTTTTATCTTACCTTTCAAGTATTTTAAACAACACCTACATCACCTTGCATGTGCTTTTCTATAGTCTTTTATGATATATGACTTTTTCTTCCCTAAAACTTATCTTTGTAAATTCTGCTTCTAACACACTAATTACTCATTTATCTAAACCAAAATATTTCTCTGACTGCGTCCATATATGGCAAAGTTCCATAACCTTCTTACAACTCTGATGTTTGGTTATGTGGTTTCATACCTCATTTCTTCTGTTTCTTGCATTTTTAAAGGATGTAAATGGCATAAGTCAATAACAACATGAAACAGGGTAGGTGACAGAGGAAGAGGGCAGCATTGTGCCAATCTAAGACACAAAAACCTGCTAGTACAGTGTTCTTATTTACTGAATTATACAGATCGGATTAACATTTTATTGTGTGTCTATTTGGTGGTAGTCTTCCTCAGATCATCATTTCTATTTTTTTATTATATTACTGAACCATCATAGGCTTTGGGGCAAATTAATAACCTTCAATAATATGATTATATTTTGTTACTTTCTGTACAAGTAATTGTGCTAGCCAATTTTGAGATGTCAGGATAGGAAATCACCTTTCCTGTTCATGTGTGCTACAAAGCATAATTCATCTCTTGAATATTTGCAGGTTTAAAAGTGTATTGTTCAAAAATAAGCTAAATTTTTATACCACTTTTATGGTCAGTGGAGGGATTTCTACTGATTTTAAATATGTGGAATGAGCTATCCTCTGGAACTACCCATTTCACATCATCAGTTAGAAAGGGAGCCAAAGCAAATAGCTGTCATTTATCCAACTAACCTTCAGATATCTAACATCCTTTTTTACTGTGAAAGGGTTTTTTCAATTTTTGTTTGGTTGGTTGGTTGGTTTTTTTTGTCTCTTGTTTTTGTTTTGGTTTGGTTTGGTTTGGTTTGGTTTTTTTTTTTCTTCCGGAAAGCTAAATATATCATGACCTATATCAGCTGTTTTGGAGGCATGTGGATAAGTCAGAGGAATATAGTTTGTCAGTGTTAGAGTTGCTGATTTTCTTATTGAGTTTCTAAGTGATTTTAATTTACTTAATTATTGTTTTAATTTTTTTGTTTTGTTTTGTTTTTCACCTGAAAAAACCAGTGTTTTGAAAACCCCCAAATCTTTCTAGTGGCTCTCTAGAAGACACCTTATCCTCCTCTGGTAATAGTCATAATGTATTCTTTACCTCTTGTTAGCAGTGCAGAATTCACAAAGGCACAATGTGCAGAAACAAAGTGCTGGTGATCCCCTCTTAAACCATTGAGATAGTATGAGATAAAAAATAATTGACGTAGCCAAATATTTGGCATTGTATATACAAATGCACTTTATCATTACTAGTCCTGCTGTGCTGTCAGAGCAATGATTAAAAATTATTTTGAATGCAATTAAATCTTGATTTCAGCATTGACTATTTTCTCTCCAAACACAAAGACAAAAACTTTTTATTTTGCAATTTCTGATAAAACCAGAATGTTGTTTCATGTTGGAGGCTATTTACCATTTAATGTCAACATCTTTACTGAATCTTGGTTAATGTATGATGTGAGATGATTAAAAAAGTAATTTTCCCTTTCTTTGAAATATTTTAGATGTTTCTTATCACCATTTTACTAATTTTCTTGGTGTTTAACCCAGTCTTTTTAAGGTGTGAAGCTCAATAAATCCAATTATTATGCCTGCCCAACATCAGTTATCAATAATTGAAGTCCATGTTTGTATAACTTTCCTTTTCTATATGAAATGTTTGCAGTGAATATGACAAGGCATAAACTTCTTAAGTTAGATTAATTCTCTTCACCTTTTCTAGAATTACAGCCTAATCTGTGCAAAGTCTGATTCACTAGATTTGAACCCTTTTCAGTTCTTTAATATCCTCTTCTTCTAGCCAAATACTAAGAGCGTAGCCTTTGAGATCTTTCAACGTTTCAGTACATTTGGGAGTGCTGTTTTGATAATAAATGAAAATTCATCCTCCTAAGTTAACCCAAGTGCTGAATAACCAGTACACTTGTTATGGACTTTCTATTGCCTATTTTACTTGCTAATTGACTTTGGGGCCCATTAGCACTGCTTGGCAGACCTGCATAATAGTATATTAATAGATAATACATAATATTACATTAACTGATTATAAAATAGCACATTTAGAATGGCTTGAGATCAGCATTTGAATGATTTTGGAAGTTTGGTCTTCACACCTGTTGAATATATACTGATTTCTTTAAAGTTTTTAAAAATATGTCTAACTACCTCAAAGGTTTTTTCAACAAAAGTAATCAATTAATCTAATATTAAAACAGCCTAAAAATGCGGATAAAATTATTTTAATAAAAATTTTGGGTATCATGAAGGCAAATTAATAAGGCTTTTTGCTGAATTCCAGATTTAGGGCATCTCTGATAAGAGCTAAGAATCGTAGTTAAGAAACTATTTTCCACATAATGAAATGATTGATACTTCTGAAATAATTGTTTCATAATACTGTTGCTGCTGCTAAACATGATCTGCCGAATCTTCCATTTTTTCCCTGAAGCTTCACTATACATGGTTTGTCTCAAACAAGCAAATAAACAAACAAAAAAGTTTTTCATTCCACAGGCTATAAAAAACAGCTGTGATTAATATATCTTCTGCAGCTCCCAGCAGCTGCATATAACATTCCAGGGAAAAGCAAAAAAAAAAAATCTTAATGCCTGAGGTCATGTCAAAAACAAGGTCCTTTGAGGGGATCAAGTAAGCTCTATAATAACTGACGAAAAATGTTTCTGACTGGAGTGGAAGAAGCCACAATGGAGAGTGCAAAGATGAGAGAAAGAATGTTACTGATTTTCATACTACTTTCATTCCCTTTCTGTCAGCCTTCCAGTTCTGAGTTTGCACCTCTCTCCCTTTGTGTATACTTGTGTGTGATGGGGGGCACATGTGATGGATTTTTTTCTTCTTTTCAAGATCAGTAGATTTTTATTTTGTTGTAGAGTATTTTTGGCCAGCTATCAGCTTGATGCACCAACTGGTAAAGGCCAAATGTGAACCTGCTTGCCAACAGAGCTTATGTATTTCTGTCAATTTTTGTCTGCTGAAAACACTCCTTTCTGCAGCAGCCAGCAACAGCAAGAACAGGAGCCAAGAATCAGTGATCAGATCTTTCTTTCCAAATTGAATCATGTTGCACAGTTAGAACCTGGAGGGGAGGCAGATATGTATTTCCATTTTTAAAAGACACTGAGACTTATTTGATTTATTTTAGTGTTATTTCTGATTATTTAAAAATTTATAAGCAGAAGGTGAATTTCATTGTTATGAACATGATGGCAAACAAATCACAATTTGAACATACTGAAGTATATATTTTTCTTAGGCTTCCAATAAACCACTGATATTAGATTTAAAGCTTTGAAATCTCAGCTTTGCAAAGTTAGTAAATCTTCTCATCTAATTATCACAGAGTAGAGGTATGTCCTACCTAAATGTAAAAGCATAAGACAAAGTTGTGAATTTGAATGAAGCAGTTTGAAAATATACACTTAAGAGAAAAGGTATGTCTAAATCCACAGAAACATTTGCACAGATTTCTGTGAATCAGGAGTTCTGTATTTGGTGTCCTCAAGAAGCCATTCTGTGTCATAATACAACACCTGTTATAGATGTTGCTTCTTAGGAAAGCTGTCTTCTAAATATGAGGTGAAGAATAAATATAAGTTATTTAATACTGATGACAAGAAAGTTGATAATTTTTCTCTTTAAACTGGGGGGTTTTTTGACTTTCAAGAAAACACCGAACAGGTTAGGTCAAAACCCCTCAAATCAGTTATGTTTTCATCTTGTTCAAAGTATATCTGTTAGATTCTAAAGGAACTTAAAGAAAAGATAAAGTCGCAGTAGAAAATGACTAATCCTTTGTTTTTGAAGCAAATTGTCCTAAGAATTGCCCAGCAAGTAAAAAATATGGGCTTATCTTCTTTTTTCTTTATTTTTTCTTTTTTTTTTTTTTTTTAATCTGAGGTGGCTTAGACCAGTCTTCATCCCAGAGAATTAAGTGATGTGAGGTGAGGTTGTTTTCCATCCCTCCTGTTCAAACTGTGCTACTGGACAGTCAGGATTCAGGTTTCCTGGGACTCAGAGTATGCTCACAAGTGCTGAAATTCATGGTCAGTTTGCCATTCTCCTTTGAGAGTTCTTGTCCTGTTCCCAGTTTTATGTGTTTTACCTAATAACAATTTAATGCAAACACATAATTGAGACTTTAGAATTAAAGGTGATCAAATGAGATTTCTACAGTTAAGTTTTATAGCTCTCCATGAAAATCCAAGCCAGAGTCTAGTGCTTCCCCTGGGCCCAATTAATCTTGGTTTCCTTTTTAGCAAGTGAGCAATTCCAACAAGAGAGATTCATATAGGTTGTTTGTAATGGTCCTCTCAGGGGAGGTAGGAGATGCAGGTTCAACTCTCCTGGGCAGGAAAGAAAACAACCTAAAAATCTGCTGCATCCCACACACACTTGAACTGCCAAACAGCTATAAAAAGGTCGAAACCATCACTAACAATTTCCTTCTTAAAGAGCTTATCTTGAAATTGCCTGGCTTCATGATGCTCTTAATGATTAGACATGAGTTTAGAACTAAGATAATTAGCCAAGTCAAAGCTACTGCAGTTAGAAGCAAGATGGAAGCAAAATTCTAGGTGGTAAATCTTTATACTTACCTTAACAAGATATTTCAGCATTTTATATTTAAAAAATTCCATGCATGTCCTATTTGTATGTTTAAATCTACTGTTAACTAAAGGAAATCATGCAATGAAATTATAATTTAACCAACTGCACTCATTTTAAATCAATGCACTTTAACACATTTACAATCTTCAGAAAACATTTCTGTGATAATGTTCTTTAACCTGTACAATATAATGCATATGAATGTGGAGGTTCTAAGAAAACTATGCAGTAAGTTTTTTATTCTATAAGGCAAAAATAGAAAAAAAAGGAAAGAAAAAAAAAGAAAATGAAAAAAGAAGGAAAAGGAAAAAAAAAACAAAAAGAAGAAGAAAAGTTTATCCCCTCAGTCCCAATGGAAAATACTGCAAAGCTCAATGTTGAACATCTACTTGTAAATCAAAATTTGGAAACCTATGCCCTTCTCAAAAGGTGCATAAATCTAAATGATTAATTTACACAATTCACTTATTAAGATTTATTTGCTAATAGGGAGAATACTTCTGCAGCATTACTGAGTGGAGGGCCACATCTGAGATTAGAGGGTTATGGGATAATAATCAATAGTGCTCACTTATTTAGGACTTAAAAACAACATGCATAAGTAAGTGACAGATACAGGACAGCTAAAACATGAGTTATGAGCAGAAGCAGAATACATGCAAATGCTGTAATTTTCATAAAGAGCAGATTAATAAAAATATTTTAACTGTCACTGCTCTAAAAACAAACAAAAATACTATTAAATATTTGAAGAAAAGAATTTTTGGATAAATTAACTTTCCAACTAATAGATATTATTGCTTTCTAATTTCTATTGCCAACTGTTTAGCAGCATGCTGTTTATTGCTTATCATCAATAACAATATTTTACTAATAGGTTTTTAATGAGGAATAAATAATTGCTCTATTAATACAAAGTGCTATAATTTGTTCTGTTCTTGGATTCATTCCTCTCCTGCTTGCTATGCAAATTTTTTTTTTAAAGTGATGTTTACATTATTTTTAAAAAAGCAAGCAATTCTGAGATAACTATCTAATGACAGACTGATACTTTAGGGACATTAAGATGATACAAGCTCTTCCAGTTTATGGCTTTGTTTTGTCAAATTTCTTACTTTTTTTTTTTTTCTTAATTGAATTTAGATTTTATTTGTCGCATTCATTTGGATAGAAATTAAGAAAAAATGGAGGTCTAAATATCTACTTATTAGGTCAATTCTCAATGGATGCCTTGCTTGCATGAAAACTACTATTCCATGAAAATTATTTAGTGTATGGGGAGAAGTCACAGATCAAAATCCATAAAATTTGGAAGTAATTACCTAGTATTTGCAATATCTGGGAAAAGAAATACTAAAAAAAATTCCTGTTACCACAATGAAACCCACATAAAATATGTAGAGTTTATTCTTTCTTGTTGCTCTCCTTTTTCAATCAGTTGTGCCTCTGAAATAGGGCCCAATCACTTTGAATTTTATGGATAATTCCACTAATTCCAGTACATGAACACATTTAGGAAGATTTCATATCCTTTAACTGCAGCTAAGATACTGACTGAGTGAGAGTGAGAATAAATGAAATAAATACTTCAGATTCCTGTTCATGAATAGGATTTTCCCCCTAAAGTAGAGGAGAATCTGGGTGCATATTTTATGTGAGATTAAACTTGAAATTTCAGTGGTCTTAACTGGGAAATGATTTTTGACTAAGCCCTATGCAGAGATACGATTCTTTCTTATGGGAATATATTTTAAGGTACACTTAAGATGTAGATATAGAATTTTCTACAGTTTTAAGCTCTGAAAACATCATATAAGATGCACATTTGTGCTGTAGTTGTATTAGCATTGTCTTGTTAAACTGGTAGCTGTCCTCAGTGGTACAGGATAATGACATGCAAAATTTTATGTGTATTCTTCTTGTTTTCTGATGAGATACTGGGTCTCCTGTGGGACTTCATTTTCCGGTATTTTTATGCCTATAGAATTCTTCTGTCTCTAGATAAATTCTCCTTGTGACACCAAATGCCAATTTAGGAATGAATGTATGCCTATGATGATAACTCTGGTTTTGTTTAGGGACTTTCTGTGGATGGTTTTTCCCCCTGCTCATTTGTGGGCTTTTTGGTTCTTGTTGTATAAAATAAAACACTATTTTCTTTTGGTTTCTAATAGAATGCCCTTGATCTCACCCTAAATTATATTGCAGAAATGGAACCTATTTCTTCTGCTGACTGAAATCTTCTGGTCTGTAATGACACAAGTCTATATATCTAAAACTACCCTCTGAGGTAGGCACAGGCATTTTGAAAGGTTTACCGATTGAAGACCCTGATTCTGTCAGCTATTTTGTGCCTTGCTTTAGCTAAATAAAAACAAAATCCAGTGGAAGGCCGCAGGGGTGACTGAGACTATAGTGTCTCTCTTAGGAGGAGAGACTGCAAGAGCTGGGCCTGTTTGGTCCAGAGAAGACTGAGGTGGAGAGGATGGGATCTAATCAATGCATATAAATTTCTCAAAGTCAGGTGCCAAGGGTTTGGTGCATCCAGTTTTTGTGGTTTGAAAATCTCAGTGATACAAATACTGACAAAGAAAGTATGGCATATATATCAATAGATGTCATACATTAGGAAATTTGCATGCTTTATTTCAAAACGTGGCAGTATGTGAAGAGAGATGCTCAGGGCTTAAAATATTCACTCCAGGAATAAGGAGATCTGCAAATCCCATAGTTTCTTGTATTTTCTGTAAATAGCCTAACCATCATTAGATATTTGCGTTTATGTATATCCTATCAAACATTCTTCAGCAAAAATTCCATTCAGTGATGCACCCCGAGAAAAATAAAGCAACCCTTAATATTCTAAAAATACTTAGTGATCAGAAAACTATTTTCAATATGTTTTCTATTCATTCTTTTTACTCTTGACCTAAGAGATGACTTAAAAGAATGTTGCTTTAGAATATGCAATTCAAATTCTCTGTGCACACTTAGCATGGCATTGTGATTGCCTAAGTGCTGCCACAGATGGGCAAAATGCCAGACTGCAGTGCGGGGAGCAGAGGAAGCAATGTGAGGCCAAAATTTCACACTTATAAGGTTCAGGATATTTACTCAATCAACACCCTCTTTTTATGGGTAGACCCACCATAAAATATGTAGCATCTGGAGTGGAAAAGAGCATAAGTGAATTTACCAATGTTACCCTGGTGTCAAGAAGTGGTGTTTTATTTGTTTAAATTTTCACACAATCTCTTTTCCAATTATTTAGTTTAGATTGCTGGTGTCAATGAGTAAAATATGAGAAACCAGAGCACTATTATGTTGTTATCAGATTAATTTAGATGTTTAATGATAAATATTCAATTATATTACATCTTCACTTCCTCCCTCTTCCAATTTAATCTTGTCTCTAAGAGTAGATAAAGTAAAGTTTATTGGCATCTCACTTCTGAGAGTACTCTGCAAATACAATTTCCCTCAATACAAAGTGAAATTAGATCACCCACATGCTTCACTGAGTATTTGATTAAGATAATTTGATTTTAGATTGTTACTTTTAATATATTATATCTTGTTTTCTATTAAAATTGTATTATTAATAAATTTTAGCACTCAAGTGGAATAGTGAAAACAATTCCTGGATTTTATATGTGAATGTGTATAATTTCAACACCTGGCATGCAGAATTTGAGCCATCTTTTCCGAAATCTTTCCTGTGACTTTTTCAGGCATTCCAAAAAGAGCATCTTAGCTCTTTAACCAAGATACCATACATTCTACATATATTATCATGTTTGTTCAACCATAATTGTGTTAAAATTCCAGGCATGCAAGATTCTTTAATCACCAGCTCAAACCTTCCTAATTAGAATATTCTAATTAAAATAATTAGTCCCTCTCCTGAAGGGCTAATCCATTGATCTGTATTACTTCTATGTAAAGCCTTGAACTAAAGCCCTTCCCAAGATGAAGACCTATCAGAAATAAAAGACCAAGAATTAAATGCTGATTAAAGAGGTTTCTAGTTGTGTATGCAATTTTATTAGCAGGTGTTTGTATTATTAGCATTCTGCTCCTGTATCTTTCATACCCACAACCTGCCTTGTGTCTGTATCTACCTAATGGTTCATGACATGTCTGCTTTATTTGATGCACAGAAGTGTGTCATAATGTGGATATCTCTCATATTCTTTCTCCTCCTTCTCTTTCTGCCCAAGCAAAATCCCACTAGCCTGAAGGAGAATTTCCAAAATGAAAAGTGTCAGGAAAAAATTTCAGACTGAACAATTATTGTTTGGGAACTGAAAACTATACAGTAATGTTAGGCAAATTTAATTAAAGGCAGAGCTTGCCCTTCCGCATTTGTATACTGTGGGCTGAGCCACCATCTGTGGAACATTACATTTCAACTCACTGCACCTATATTAAATCAAGTAGTACTGAATAAAACAGCTGTAATATTGGGGTTTGGGGGTCGGTGGGTTTCTCTCTGCTTCTCCAAAAGTAGTTGGATATGAAAGTGTTCCATAAAAAGAAAAAAAAGAGGGGGGTTATATTCAAACCTGCTCAGCTCTGCTCATTGTTTTAATAGCATCTGAACATTAGAGAATGATGATTTGTGCAGAGTTAACATCCTTCTAACAGCATATTTATAAATGTCTTTATCTAAATGTCAACATCAATTTCAGTGAAACATTATTTTGATTTTTATGTCTTAACCATGGGAGTCTGGTATCTTGTGTCTATTTTTGTTTTTCTACAGACTTGCTTTCTGACTTACTCTTTTGAACAAAATATTTAGAAACTTCATCTACATTCCTAAATTCAAGGGTAAGCAACTCACTGTAGAATTTTCAAAAAACTTACAGATCTGAATCTTCTTTAATGAACCTGGAGAATATTCTACAATGCCAAGACTCAACATTTATAAAGGAAGAAGAGTAAATTTTCATTTCTGTTCTAGGATATCACAGGGCACTCTACTAAGGATGGTAAAAAATGCTTTTATCTCTCTTGATAAACAGCTCATTGGCCAGTACTTTTTTTTCTGATTATCAGTATACTTGAAGCAGATTGTTTTTTCCAACTTAAAATTATTTTTAAAAAGAATGCTTTTGTACTCTTTTCTTAAATTCAATATAATAGTATTGCAAACAATAATTTCTGTCAGTAAAAGCAGCCGGTACAATAGGACTCCACTACAATAAAGCAACAATTATGGAATTTGTCTTTAAAATCTAAATAATAATTCTGCTGTTTGAGAAGGAACACTGCCACCCTCTGTGCACATATTAGCTAGAGAATCTAAGATGAAAAAAAACCCACTGTATCTTTCCCATACACAATCTGAAGCACACATGAGAGGAAGGCAGCAATGAAAGCAATTCAGGTCAGAGAAAGTGTGAATATAAAGAAAATGCAAGAAAATATTAAACAGAGGGGGTATTTTACAGCAAATTCGACCCAAAACAAGAAAAAAATTAGCTTCCGTCTTTCATTTTGAATCTACCTTGCTGGTCCTTGTCTAATGACGTAAATATTGTGACATAGGTTTGCTTTGCAAAATTATGCAGAAGATTGTAAATCTGCAAGAGAATTCAACAGAGAAATTCAGATTCTGTTCACTTACAGCTACAGGTGGTAGGATTCTTTCCAGAGCCCAGGAATCATCAGTGTTTAAAATGGTATAGTAGCAGCTGAAACAAATTTATTCAACTTTACTGAATTCTGTTTTTTCAAATGACATCACTCTTTGCTGTTCCTTGTGTTGTGGCAGTAGGAAAACATCCTGAGTGCTTTTGAAATTAATGCAAATTGCAGACTGTACAGAGGGACTGTCATCCTGGTGATGCCTGGGTAATTAGTGAACAACTATCTTAAATGCACTGAGTCCAATTATATGTTTCTGATTGGAAGTGAACAAAACAAATTCATATTTTTAATTCTGTGACAAAGTATTAACAAGCCTCTGAAGCATTTAGGAGCCTAAACTTCAACTGTCATGGTTAATACCTGTATTATTCTTTGAATATTTGAGTCTATACAATTTAGATGAAAAATAGAAGTTGCAGATAATAGTTACCTTAGACACCTTGTCATGGTCATGAACAACCACTTGTTCTCTGATATCCCAGAATCAGTATTATGCTGAAAATATTTAGTAAGAGTCATCTTTAGGAATTCCTTTCTTTATGCTTTAATACACAGTTTGGCAGTAGCCTTGCAGAAGGAAGAAGAACTCAGAATACCTTACATAAGAGAAAATGTATGAACAAAAGAATGAAATATTCCCTGTAGGAATATTTGCATATGTAGGACATTATTAAAGTCAGAACTGAAGGACATTTAGAACTGTAATTCAAACTTTCTATAGACTTGAATGGGAAAAACACAAATTCATAGGATCAATATTTTCTGGTAATTTAAAAAATTTATTTCATGATTTCTTTTATCCACTGGATTGATGTGTCTAGACTTTATTTTAGAGTTATATAGTGGTAAGATTTCAATTTAGAAACAAAAGTTGTTTTGAAATGAAAACTTGAAAGAGTTGATTCCAAGAGGAAAACACACTATATTCATGGAGATTTTTCCCAGTAAGAGTTTAATGTTATTATTATTAT
>JANRGV010000094.1:41341005-41385942 GCA_024734035.1 Alethe castanea | reverse complement strand
AAGAGAGGAGTTAAAATGAAGGCAGGAAAAGGAAATAAAGTTGAGGCTGGAAGCAGTAAAATTGGTAAACTTAATGTGCACTCAAATGGAAGAGAAAAATTAGGTTTTATTAAACACTTTATGGAAAAAAATGTTGCTTCCCTGTCATGACAGAATTGTAAAAGAAACCCCTTGTGGACTTTTAAGACAGTTTTTCATAGAGTAGTGCACCTAGAAAAAAAGTGTGCTAAATTGAATTCTTGTCTCATGTGAAAATAGAATTTCTCAAAGGGGAATAAGTCTATGCAGTACATGGCACTTTTACAAGAATGAGCTGAATTCCCCTGCCATTATGAGAACAAGACTTATGCAGAATCACTCCTGCTTCAGACAATACAATTTTGTAAAATTTCAGAAAATATGCAGATAACAGCAGAGCAATAGTGTAACTTGTAGCAGCATAAAATCTAGGGCAAATATGCCTTCACTGAGATTAAAGGTGGCATTTATGATTACCTCTGGAGTTATGTTACACAGAAATGTGTAGTCACAGCTAGAGTTCTCTTCTGTCAGGGGCACAGGCAGTGCTCTCTTACATCCTCCCAGTGGGAAACTGGGACCCAAGAAGAAGGGGATGGACAGAATGAGTAATGACTGGCTGTGTGCATGGGGGCACACTGAGAGCTTTGGATTCTGTGATCTGGAGCCCACCTTAGGTAGACCAGACATGCTGACATTGGATGGGCCACACCTGACCAAGTGGGATATGGTTGTTCTAGGTAGCAACCTGTCTGGGTTTATTAGCAGGACTTGAAACTAGATTTGGTCAGGGATGAGGATGTTGTTCTGAGTGTCAGAGAGGAACCAAGAGGTCAGTACATGTAAATTGTCCCAGAGGAGTTAAGACAGGGCTCCTTTCATGAGGTGGACGTCCATATCCCAGCTGAAGTGCCTCTGCACCAATGCACACAGAGGGTGGAGTCCCTGCCCTGGGGGTTCAGGGGGGTTGGAACTAGGTCTTACAGCTCTGTTCCAACCCACACCATGATCCTGATCACACCATTATAAATCTATTTATATCACTATTTCTGCAGGATTTTTCTTCTGAAGTATGACAAATATTAGAAGATCCTCAACCCACAGTTTTGCAAGTGGGAAGTTGTAGTGCATTAATAACTGAATTCTGTTTAGTGATGACACTGCTGTCGTTACACAGAGAAATTGTGACTCGTGGTAGTCCATTACTTGGCATCTGTTCTGGCAGCACATGTTCCCCAGTGTGGTAGCTCATCTCCCCTGTCTGTGTGCTGTCAGTTTGTTACCATTTCAGCCTGATGAAGGCTACAAAATACATGACTAGCTGCCCTTTGTGCATCTGGGAGCAATACTATATAGCAATAATTCTGTTAATAAAACATATTTTCTATTACTTGTTTTCATTTTTAACACGTGTAACTATATTAAAAAATGGCAGCAATAAAAGAGGAAGAAGAATAATTTAATATGGCTAAAAGTGCAGCTTAGTCAGAAATGAAAATCATCTTGTTGAAATCACAGGTGGATAAAAGCAGTGCTTATTGCTTCCTTTATTTTAGTTTAAATAATTTATCAGCTCTGCATCCTATTTATTGATTCTCTGAGCATGCCAAAGGAAAAGGAATTGAAAATATTTGATTCACTTTCTTTCATTTTTATCAAATTTATGATATGTAATAGATTCATTATTTCAAATACTAGAAGCAAATGATGTTTCATCTTTCTCCCTACTGGAAACACTTCAGAGTACATCAATATATTTATTTGGGAAACCTGGCATTTTTCAGAAGATAATTAATTTTTCAGATAAGACATGGAATTTGTACCTTCCTTTAGCCTAGATCAGATCTTCAGAAGCATGGTGATTATGTTCTGTCACGGTAGGCATGATACTGCAGTTTCAAATCAGAGTTTTTTTCTATACTGCAAAAGAGAAGTATTATATTTTTTTTCTTCCCTTGAGTTACCTCATTATCACACACTAGACCTGCAAATAAAATAATGTGGGACAAAGTATTAAAAAAACCAACAAAATCAACAAAAATTATTCCCACATTTCCTATCTCTTCTAATTTGATTCTTTTTTAGCTTTTCCTAAGAGGGAGTTTATCATACTTTTCCCTAACAGAGGACATGACTAAGTGGTGCACAGGAGATGAGATGGATCTTATTATTCTCTATTTCCTCAACAGTGCCTTAAAGAGAATCATAACCAACTTATCAGGCTGCTGTTTGCAAGAATTGGATTTTAACCTATCTACCTAAATCTTCAAAATTACATTTCAGTTTTTATAGAGTTTCTGTTTATGTTTAAGCATCTTGTGTGGCTTACTGAACATAAGCCTTCTGCTACCACAAAACTGCATGCCTTTGCTTGGAAATGCCACAGTGATAGAAGAATTCCCAAAAAAACCCCAAATGTAGGGACAAATGAAAAAAATTATGTATGTTTGCTATCTTTACAAGATTTGAACATTGATATAACAGAAAAAATATTCCTTTTTTATTGATGCTTGCTAAAGAAAAAGTTTTCAGGTGGGAACCAAATCCTTGGATTTTATCCATCAATTGCATTGATCATAAAGGAGTTACTCTGACTTCCACTAGCTGGAGGTGTTATCCCAATGATTTCAACAGAAATGGGATAGGTCTCATGACATCACCACCAACTAGCAAGTTTTCTGTTTGTGTCACAGTTGACCAAACTAGAAGGGTAATAATACTGACCATCTTACAGATAGAGGGAGAAGAGTCTTAGTTGTCTTTTGCAGAACTTCAAGCAGCCTTGAGTGTGTTATGCATGTATTGCCATCACCATAACAACAGAAATATATGAAGGTAGGTAGCAATATGGCACTTACCTCTGTCTGAAGGAAACACAAGGCACATTTCAGAGGATAAAGCCTTGGAAGGCAAAAAAAAAAAAATAAAAAATAAAAAATTCTAGTCTACTCAGAGCTTACTTTAACCAACAGCAGGCTCAGTTATTAGCTGAGACAAGTTTACACTTGGAAGACCCGAAGAGGAAAAGTGGCTTACTTCTAAGCCACTTTATTGGTCCCCCAATACTACAAATTGCAGCACTGTGCATGGAGTGCCAATTTAGCTTCAAAGAAACCAGGTATCACATCAAAAGCACCGTAGTCATAGCAGCACAGCAATTGGCACAGAAAAAATAAAATCCTCGTAAGCAGCTTATTTCAAGGTAAGAAGAGCACAAAGGAGTCTCTGTGCTGCTGTGCTGTACACTAAGGAGATGCCTCTTGGTTTGGGTCAATACTATAACTGAGTGTTTTCTGTGGTTACTGGGGGGTCTGGAGGGGGATGGAGACTGTAAACTTTTTGTGACACCTTCTCATTCCCTTCAAATACTTGACATATTTTGTATAAGAAAAAGTTGGAATATGAGTATTTGCATTTTAAGATGTAACATTTCATTTCCTGGAACATTTTGGTACAGAGAGAAAAATTTCTTCTGTTAGAATCTATTTCCTCTGGTATTTGTTATCCTGTAGTTTTACTGTTTAAGACTCCTTACAGTTCTAACTCAGATTTTCTATCGATGAACACCAAATAACATGTGTTGGAAGTAATTATATAAGCTTTTTCTAACCCCTGGGTTCTTCTGAAATGAAATCTTTCAGCTATCCTCTCAGGGCAGATTTGTTTCTTTTATCTCTAAACAATGCCAAGCAGCTGGGGCACAGACGAAAGAGTAAAAAAAGCACATTTTTTATTGCATTGTCTGAACAATGTATAGGACTTAGACATACACATATCATGGAAATAGATATGTGATATTTTGATGTTCTCACTTAAAAATATTGTGTAAAGATTTTCCCAAGTTACATTGAAATATAAGATTTCAAGGCCCATATTGACTCCCTTTGGGAAACTATGCAAAAAAAGTTCATTCAGGTAGCAATATTTTTGCTGCTATTTTATAGATTAGAAGTATTTCTGAATTTTTTTCCAACTAGTTCAATCAATTCAAATTTGGATCTTCTCAGACGAATTAACAAATTTTAACTATGGAAAACTTTTCTGAAATATCCTTTAGCATGTCAAATGTTAATAAAGAAAAGAAATTGGTACAGCTTAAATTCCAGTGAGGTTAAACTAAATCAGTAGTACGCCATCATTAAAGACTCAAATTGAACATCAAATGATTTAAACAAAGAAATGGCAAATTCAGCTCTATTTTTTCATTTATTAAAAAAAAATCCAGGACTCAAAGAACCCCACAAAACAAAAATAAACAACAAACATAAAAGCATGTCTTTTTTCATTCTGCATTCTCATTTTCAAGGAGAAACAAAGAAATCCCCTTTCTTTACCTCCCTATACATGTCTACCATCGTAGAATTGAAAAAAAATAATAAAAATTAACAAAATAAAAACTTCATCTATTGCTTCTCAGTGATTTCAAAGTCAGTGTAAGAGTTACACACTGAACAGAATAATAAATGTTAACTTCCATTTTTAACTTCCTTCTTCTTCATTCTTTTTCCCTATACTTTTTATACCTGAAAAAGAGGCTGGGAGAGAAACCACAGCTGTGTCTTTTTATTAGGGGCAATCCATTTTTATTCAATTTGTACAGAAAGAGAAGTAAAATCTTCATGTCACTCAAATAATTTCACTAGCCAAACTACACGCTCATAAAATTCAATTCTCCTGACAAAATTTTTAAAGCACCTTTTCATTTTGTTTAATATAATTTACATTTTATGAAGCCTTACAACTATAAAATGTACAGGCAGTTTTTATTATTGAATCTCAGCGATTTTTTTAAGTTAATGAGTCCTTACACCTCTAACATCTTTACAAGACTGGAAATTTTCCTCTGTGTCAGTATATATTTCTTGCTTGCTTACATAGTGAATTATCAACAAATAATATTCAAGAAGCTTTTTTTTGTTGATTCAAATAAATTGACACATGACTATTAATTTCTTAGAAGAAGGATGTGACTGTAAATCTTTTCGATGATAACATTTTGAGCAGCATGAACCTTCTAAATTATTTCTTCATTAATAACTGAGAAAGAGGAAATAGTGTGCAAGTCTGTTAAATTTGACATTATCAACCTGCTGACTGATACAGCATATTCCACCTTTCAACACTTGAGTATTTTTTTACTTAAAACTTGCTCTATTAGAAGTACCCCTTTTATAAACTGGATTGTAACTGGCCCAAGTGCATTTGGAAAATAAACAGGATCCCTTGCATGAGTTAAACTAACTGGATCTTTGTGTCATAGATAATATTGTATGGCTTCTGTATCCTATTTGCCCCTCAGGAATTAAAGATGTAAGAAGAATGAAGAGAGATGGATCTATAACTTCTAACAGCCAAATCACTGAAATTAGTTGTGTTTTGAAAATTATTGTGAATTTTTTTTGTACATGGTAGATGGGTCCTGGAAGGAGGAAGTTAGTTCCTAGCTTAGGATTTGAGGATCATGCCCCAAGTTGCTGAATCTCAGCTATTTGCACAGAGGGAAGATGTGCAATTAGTTATCTAACAAATACATTTAAAACATTTTGAAAACCTCAAATGAGAGAAGATTCTGCTACCTTGGGTAGACAAAAATGCAATTCTCTTTGCTGCTTAATTTTCTTTTTCTTACTGCAATATTTATTGCATGGGCCATAACATTTTTTAACATCTGGCAAGTCACATTTAGTAATTACAGTATGTTGCATACATATAATTCAGCTCAAAATGTTATCAATACATCTTGCCCTCTGTGGGCTTTAACCTGCCAAAAAGGTTAATGCTTGTTCCATAGTTATGGATAAGTAATTTTACCTTGTGGGAAAGGAATGTAACCTAAAATGGAAGGTTTCAGGGTGCAATGAAATCTAGGTCAGTCCAATGAATGGGGAGATTTCGAGTGTTAGATTCATCTCTGTGCTGGTACTGATGTGAGACAAAGGAGAAATGCATTTGTTGCAGAGAGTAATTTAGCAATACAGGATAAGGTTATTATTGGTGATGAATACCTCAGAACGCAAGCCTCCACACAACTCTAACCCTAGGTGAAGCGGTAAAATCAGCCATGGGCTATGGTTGGTCACAAGTAGAAAGGTGTGGAGGGAGCCAGGTTGTGGCAGTCTTGCGTTTCCCTTGGTATGCCTTTGCAGCTGCAGTGTGCCTGGAGCTTTGGGCTTTGTGGTTTTCTGGGCCCTAGCCCTAGGTGTGACCCAAACCCTAGGCAGAGCATTAGGCACTACATGGGAGTAAGACTGGTTCCAAGTGAAAAGGTGTGAAATGTGCTATGTTGTGGCAGTCTTGTGTTCCCCTTGGCATGACTTTAGCAGCTGCAGTGTGCCTGGAGCTTTGGGCTTTGTGGTTTTCTGGGCCCTAACCCTGTGTGTAACCCTGACCCTTGGCTAAGTGTTAGAATCCCCATGGGAGGAAGACTGGTTCCAAGATAAAAGGTGTGAAATGAACCAAGTTGTGTTAGTCTTGTGTTCTCCTTGGCATGACTTGGCAGCTGCAGTATGCCTAGACCTGCAGGCTTTGTAATTTTCTGAATCCTAACCCTATGATGGAGGCAGCAAAGACTTTAAACTGGGAAAATTGAGCCACAGAACTCCAATTACCTCATGGCTCTCAGTTATCTCAGTATGGATTTTTCTCCACACAAACTTCAACTATCTCTTGCTTATTCTAAAATGCGTGCTATCAGCATGTTTTAGTTGGAGCCTGCAAAGTTTGAGAACACAAATGTTTTTCTCCGAATTAATCTCTAAACTACTACACAGAAAAAAGTTTCTAAATTACTACACAGAAAGATGATGATGTCGCTCTGAAAAGAAAGAGATACATGATTTAGGAATAGGACCTTTAAGAAAAGGGGTTTTATATGAGTCAGATATTTCAGAACATGGAATAAGTAATTTCTTACTTAATTTAACTATCAGTTCAAAGTTCATTGATTACCCATTTCATTTTGTTGTGTTTTAATTATATTTTAGGTAGCATAATATTAGTTTGAATAGACTAAGGCCTTTTGACCCTCTCCCTTTATGTTTCTTAGGTATTTGGATTTAGACGTTCAATCTTTACGCATTTCACTAGGCCTTTGTAGATAAGCAATGTGCAAATATGGCTTAGAATAAGATCTGACATTCAAATTAAGTGAATCAAAATGCTTTGAGACATGAGTAAGAGTAAATTCTTGTTATTGAGTTTCTTCGTGGCTGGTTCTTTAGGTCCAAAAAAACATGGTGACTTTGTGGCCTAATGGAGATTATTTGCATTAAAAGAGCTGCTGGATTTTACTGTCCTCTCTGCTAATGGGTAAATCATAACTGTTAACAAAGTTCTTAGTTATAATACGGTTCTTTCTTTAAACAAGAAATTAGATGCAGTGGGTACTTGCAACAAAGACATTAAATTAAGTGTTATGTAATCTTTAGGGAAAAGATATCTCTTTAGTCAGACATAAAAGTGCTTAAGCCAGCTCAGTGCCTCCTTGGGAGGCTTCAAGATCCCCATGCAGCAGCATTTCTGATTGTGTGCATGACTAGCATAGTTCAGTTTTAAAGTTCCAGGCTGTAGTCAAAACACCCCTATGTTTCCTGTGCAATAATGGATTGGGAATTTTAGATATTTAGAGTGTGGTCTTCTGGTGGTTTGATGTTGGCTGGATGTCAAATGCCCAGAAAGCCACTCTGTCCCTCCCTTCTTTAGCTGCACAGGGAGAGTAAATACATGTTCCGAAAACCAGAACAGGAGGAATGTTGTAGGAAAAAGCACAATAATGTTAATAATACTATCATCCTTTCTTTAAATGCTGCAGAAGTGCTACTCCTCTGTGTGCAGGAATATTATTTCTCTTATTCCTAATAATATGTATCTAAATAACACGTCGAATGCTGATTTTTGAATGGAAAAATTTCCCATTCAGAAGTTCTCCAAAAGTAATTCCATTGCAATTAGCCAAAGCTTTTCTCTTCTCTGTGAAGCGGATTCAATGAGTGCCTGACAATCTGAGTTTGAAGTATCTGAACTGAATAAACAACCATTGGATTTCAGAAAGTATTAGAAAGTAAAGGATGAGATTAATTTTTATTTTTATGTGAGTGTGCACGTTTGTGTTTATTAGAGATTATAATGACTCAAATTTTTTTCTGACTCAGGGAGGTTTGTGTTGAAATTGGAAAAAAAATCAAGACTGGCTAGAGGACTATTTTTCAGCCTATATTAAATTTTTTAGAAGGACCGTCTTCCTTAGACAGCAGTCAAGTCCAATGGTTTCAGCTTGTATTTTGAAAATAAAAACTTACTTTTCTGGTGTATATTATGTTTTTAAACGACACAAGCAAGATTAGAATAATGTATCCAGAGCTAACATATGTATTTTAAAAGCAGAATTTATCACAGAAATAAAACCAGAATTCTTTAGAAAATAGGAAATAAAATCTTACACTGCTGTAGCTGAGAACTCTCCTTGGAGTTGAACATATTTTGGGCCTCTATATACTCTTCTTGGTTCTTAGGTCTGGAAAAAGCTAGAGATTGAAACTGCCAGCTGTAGGTAAAGTGAAAAATATTTGACACCTTGTCTTCATTAAAAACAGCTTTCCCATAGTTTTCTCATTTAAACAAGAGTGCTTTTCATTAGTGAACATATGGTCTTACTAATGTCAGTATGGTCATGTACTATTGTGCTCATTTTAAGTATGTTTTCATGACAAAGTCAAAATTAACATCTTTAAATCAAATTCAGTAGGCATCAGGGAGTCAGTACAGAATACCCATAACAACAAGATAATAATTTGCCATATAGTTTGCTAACCAATATTACTATGTTCAAGTATTATCACCTATTATGGGGTTAAGGAAAATGGGTATAGAAGATTCATGGAAAAGTTTTATAGATGACAGCTCCTGATAACAGATTTTTACTAAAAACATCTATTAAATCTATTAAATCTATTTAGTTGCAAAGGTTGAATGCATTTTAGTGTATGCTAACAGACAATTCATAAGCTCAGCATGGAAGCACAACTGGATACACACAGGCATACACAATACAGGCACACTTACAGGAAACTATTTGCAAAACTAATTTTACTGTAAAATTCTATGGCAAGAACTATCACAGTGAATGTGGACAACATTATTTCAGTTCCTGACTCTGACATTCTGTGGAGAAAGATACTCTGCCTGAGTGATGAGGTTACAATCAAGCTTTTAGGAGAAAAGTGGCATCAAAACCAAAGCAACTGCTAAAGCTCTGTGCAGATATTCCCTTTTCATATCAACAGTAACCAGCATATATAGTGTTAAAATATTAAAATATACATAAGGATTTGAAATATGAAAGAGAACCTGAATCTGCTCTTCAAGAAGTTGGTGGGCACTACTCAGGTTGCTGAAGATATTATGATTTGGTGGATTATAGAAAACAAAATGAGACACTTGGGTTTAAAGAAATCCCAGACAATGTGATTTTAGGCTGGAGATCATAAGGGTTATGCATAATTCAAAGACACAGTTCAAGGAATTCATAGGTTTCTAGCACTGTTCACAGTATCACCCAATATATGTTATTAAGTTATAAGTTATAGAATGTTGTTAATAGTTTTTTACATTAAAAATAAACATCCTTAGCAATGAAGACAAAAGAGCAGAACTCTGAACTGAGATTAGGGGGGTTTTTACATATAAAATAGCTTTAAGATTTGACTATCAGGTTTGCTGCATCTAAAAGATTATATTTGTATTGAAATTCAAACAACATTACAGATCTGTATATATATTTCTGTAAAAACCAAGCCAAACCAATTAATTGACTCAATTTGCATCATGGCAAATTATCAGAAAAAATAAAAAGATGAAAAGGAGAGAACAAGGTTGCAGTGGATGACATGGAGACAGTATTTTGACATTGATAGACATTATTTCTGTTTGAGTTTGAAATACATCCTGCCAACATACTCCTTGTGTTAAAAAAAAAAACATTTGAGATGCCAAGACCATACTGCTTATGTACTGCATTTGAGAGGGCTGAATAGTCTAGGTTGTGTTCAGCTCAGTAGCTAATGCTGTAACATTTGCTGTCATGAACTAGGTCTTTAGCTGCCCCTTGTCTTGCTGTGTGTGATATTTTGTGATGAGTTAAAGAAATGTGATAGCTTCCACCTGGTTGTGTGAAAGATCAAACGAGACAAAAACAGGGTATTATTTTCCTGATTCTGGCATCATAATCATCATCAACATCAAAAAAAGAAATATATCTTGGATTTTAGTAGGGTAGTGACACTGAAAGGACTCCATCTGTCACTCAGTCTCTTCAATAAACTTGCCAAAAGCACAAAGAGAAGAAATATACACACTAAGCATGTAAGCAATATTTAAAGAATGACCATACAATAACCATAATGTAGGATCAGAAAGGTGGAGTTTCTGTCATTTGGTTCAAATGCTCATCAGATATGACAAGTTTCATCTGGCTAAAATGGTAAACCAGAGGTGAAGTTTGGTACACTTTTGATACACCCCTGTGAAAATAAGATTTCTTTGCATGTCTAGGTCTAAGTCCACTCTCATCCTTTACACTGGCTTTATAGCAATATTTTTGACTGTAGTAAATGCTGTAATGGAGAGCACTTTGATTTAGGTTTTGGTTGGTGCTAGACTGGACTAAAATATAAACATAAAATCCTTAGAGTTCTTTCATGGATATGAATCACAATTATTTTCAAAATACAGTTATATTGCAATAAATTATTTAATTTTGAAAAATTTTTAATGACCACTGTCCCAACTGTCCCAACAAATTTTAAACTGATTTAAAACATTATTTTAAAATTCTGCATCTCAAAATCTATGTAGATGTTAAACTACACAAATTTTGTAATAATGTTTTGCCTCTTGAACTATTTATTATTAGTATGAAGGAGAAATTTGACAAGTTACTCATGCCAAATTCCTACTTGAATGAATATTAAATAATGCTAATAATAATGAGTCAAATCTTAATTTGAAAAATATTCCTGTACTGCCTTTTTTTTTTTTTTTCCTTCATGAAGTGATGAAATGGCTAAAGGATCCTTAATTTTTGGGAAGTCTTTTTGCTCCGTTTTTTGGTTTGATGCATTTCCTACCCTCTTTGGAAGCTACTGGCACAAGTAGTTTTTCTGCTCTCTGTAAAAATTTTTTCTTCTCTCTTCACAAAACAGATCACAGTGCTAATGAGAAAACAGATTTTACAAGATCACACATCCATATTAAGCTTCAGAAAATAAAGTGACTTGTAAGCAACACAGCAACACATAAGGTAAGCCTCACCTACCTTATTCTTTACTTTTTTTACAATGAACATAAGAAGATTGACATGTGCAGGGAAAATCTAAGAAGAAAATTACTCATTAAACTGCTTCACCAAGTGGTAGCATTTTTTAAAAAAATTAGCATTGAATCATTAACTTCCATATTTTTTCACCATTGTATTAGTTAAATTGGGTAATCTTTATTTTCAATTACCTTGGTGGCAGTAAAGAGAAGAACCTGACTGACCTGAATCTAACTAAGGACTGTCATTTTTGGTAAGGTTAATGTAGAGCAGAGTTGTCATTTATTTTGAAGAATATGTATTGCTATCTGAATTTGCTAGTAAGGTTGTTTATGAATTGATTTTCCTCAGTAAAATTTTATTAACTGAGGTTGCCACAAAAGTGCATTATAGGAGATAGGGGGTTTTTCATAAAAATTTGCAGCTGTTACTGTATTTTCTTCTCTGCTTCTTCTTTACCAGTCCAAACCTGTCCCAGTGATGTCAGAACAGATTAAGAATTGTCTGAACTAAGACATGACAGCAGTTTTCACCATAATAAAGTGTTTCCATGATAGAATATACATCTGACAGATACCTAAAGGGATAAAAATTCTAAAGTAAATGGTAAACAAAAGTAGATGTGAAGTCCCAATACCAGTTTCTGACAGCACACTTAGGAAATCCTCTAGAAGTTGTATTGTCAAATTAATTTCAGCACCTAAGCAAGTCTGGTATTTGCATCACTGGAAACATCAATTTGCTGTAGGGGAGATGTTGTCTTCTGTAAATCACAGTGGATAAATAATCAATATATTGTCTCATTGGAACTTGCAAAAGTGATGTCTTCGTTTCCTCTGTCACAAGTCACTACATTTCCCATAGGATTACAGTTAGCAGGGTGAATTTCTGTAAACAAGCTTTGGTCAAAGCTTAAGTGTTTGCTACAAATAATTAGAAATATAAATACTTCAAAAACTATTTGCTATAGAAGCTGCAATTTTTGCCATCACTACCGCTGATCACAATTAGATGAAAACCTGCCACATCCTATAAACTGAAAGAGATGGAGCCATGTCTGTACCTGGATAGGAGACCTCAAGCTGCCACCTTGCTGTTACAGCATCTGAATACCACTGACTGAGAATATGACATTCTTTGCTTTGACTTGTCAGTGAATGTTTGGCAAAAGGCCAAAATATACCTGGAATTGCAGATTTTTGGATGAGAAATAAAGGATTTTTTAGAAAATTTCACTCTTTTTTACAGTGTAGACATTTAAAACCTATTCCTCTGGCTAAGTGCTGACTAACATTTTTTTTCTTCCTTTAGAATCTGTACCAAAATTATCAGTTGTTAGTAGTGTAGTAAATGTGTTATGTAATTTGTAGTTCCAAAGTCTTGACTAATTCCTGACTTTCTGCTGTAATACAAACTGCATTCCAACTTGAAATGGCTGTTTAACACTAATGATTGGAGTTATATCTACTATAGATCTGCACACAAAGTGTTTTGGGCAAATATCATAGCTGGTTATGATTCAATTTCATATATATATTAATAAAAATTAAAAAATACATTGTTCTTATATTCATTCATATTTGCAATGAAGAGCCAATGAAAAGAACTTTAAGAAAGAAGACTCTGCAGAGATTAAACGAGATATGACAAATACTACATACAAAGGCAATAAGCTTACCTCAATTATATAGCTGTTTTATTACCAGACTGTTGTTTTGTGACCTGCATGAAATGAAGGCCATATTGTCATTGTTTGGTGCCTACACTCCAGTAGAATACCAGAGTTCATTAACTGAGCTCTACTTTTTGGCAGATCCAGATAACTTGGCTTTGTTTGTAAACAACTGGCCCGTTTCCTGGACATGTATACTAAATTCCTCCAGAACCAAGAAGAATTTGCTTGAAACTGCAATTTGCAGTGCTGTCATTTATATAGGTGTCGAGTGAATGAATAAACTATTGGATGCCTGAGCAAAACATCAGACCTTGCATCTTGGTGTATATGTATAAAGGATTTTTAAAATTTCACTACTGAATAGATTGAACTTCTTAGTCTTTTTTTCTTTGACCTTTGTAACTCATTTAAACAATGGCAATTGCAAGTAAATAATTTGCTCTTGATACCAAAGTTCTATTTGTAGTCCTGTTCAAAATCTCAGATGTGATACATTTGACACTTTCCCATGGTTCTCATCAAGTTCGAAACTTGTTCCAAACTTATGCCCTTATGCTTTTTTTTATTTTTTTTGGTCATTATTCCTCTTCTCAGCCCTTGGTGCCAATGAGTAATTGGCAGGGTTTATTGGTCTTCTGCACTAGTAGTTACAGGGTTTGCTTTCCCAAACTGCTTTATCCCTCTCTTGGCACAGGACAGTGCGTTCCCTTGGCCCTCCGTCCAAAAGCATGGAGCAGCACCAAGAGCAGACGCCGAGGTGAGAGCAGCCGGTTTGGCATCAGCAGAGGCAGCATCAGGAGCCTCAGCAGGAGCAGAGAACACTTTCTGTGTTCTCACTGCGTCACAAAGCTAACACGCTCTCAGCTTTTGCCTACGAAGAAGGTTCTCCTGGTTTGATTAATTCTGTTTCAATTTCTCTCCATGGAAATTCTTATTTAAAGAAGGGAAAGAGGATCAAAGCTATTTTTTATAATTTTTAAAGATGTATTTGAGTCCTGCTATGCAGGTTTCTATTGCAGAAGTACTTTGTAAATGGAACCCACACACTTCTTTAAATAGATCAACCACAGTAAATGAAATTAAAGTAGAACAGTACAAAAACAGAAACTGGAGATGAAAATAACAGTGTAAAATACTTAATGTTTTTTTTTAATTGAAGAAAATATTACAGTGGTTTTTCCAAGCCACTTAAAATTTGCAACATGAAACAAGTTATTGCACTTCCCTAGTGAGATGGTGGTGTTATTTAATAGATCTCAGGACATGTGTATTTGATATTCACTTTATATTTTCGATTTTACCATAAGTAGTGCTTTTACCAGCTAATAATGTTCCTATGTGGAGAGAACCATTTAAAAATGTAAAACTTTGGCCTCATATTTTTAGAAAAATTATTTAATTACAGGAAAATTCTGATAGAGTAATAGGTTGAATCAAATTCCTACTGTAATAAATTCATATGAGTCAGAAAAATAATGAAGACTGCTGATGACAACATTCCAATGATTTGTGTAAAACAGTCAGTATTTAAAAAAGAATCAAATAGAGTATCACGTATTATGGTTATGTTGTGAATTACTCACAGTGATGTCTTTCATCTTTTCCCAGATCTAAATATATTTACCTCCACTATTCTTCAAAACAATTTTCAAATTTCTACTTCTGTATAATAAGTACACATTCATTTGAGTTAAGCAGGTTGAACCCAAGTGAGAATTAGCTGAAATGCCTTCAGTATATTGTCTCCCAGTTCAGTTTGAAATCACTCCTACCTACAATTAATCATAGACCTACAGAAAATGTTGCTGGTCACCATGCAATTCAATTGAGAATAGAATTGGGTGGTATAGTAGGCATTAATAATTTTGATCGGGTTTCGCTATTAATAAAACTAGAGATAAAAATCTTCTGTTGATTTCCTGCATGTGCATGTATTTATTCTACAACACTTCTACTATTAATAAAAAAGACATTCCTTATAATTTCTTTTCTAAGCAGAAAAAGCTGGCTATGTAGAATGCCAGCAAATGAGAAAAACATGTAATTATGTACTTTTTAACAAAGTAACTTCTCTTACAGGGCAGCTGTATCATTAATTCATTCTAGCACTGAAATAGATTGACCAAGATCCCATCTGAGAATTTATAAGAAAAAAGCTATGTAAGTCATTATAACAGAATCAAAGGTTACTGTAAATGAGAATAAATGAATCCTACCAAAGCATCAACATCAGCATTTCTAGAACACTACTTAAGGTGTGTTAAGGTGTGAGAGAGGTCTCTTTTTCTCTTACAACATAAAAAGTAGTTGCCACCTGTGTCTTGCAACAGATCTGTAAATAAAAGATTGCAGCAATTATGTTGGTGTTCTACTGCCATACAGTAAAATGAAAGGCAGCAAAGAGCATGATTTATAGCAGAACACACCGTTTTGGTTTCTACAGCTGATAAGCAGAGAAGCATCAATTATTAAACTGCATCACATCTCTATGGAGAGCCAAATAATCAGGATTTGCTTGCACAAAACAATAAAGCAGGTTTTTTCAATTTTTTATAATGATATTTGCCTAACAAAATTATACATTTAAAGATCAGCTTCATAATGGAGATAAAATTTCAAGAGGAAAGTGTTCCTTTGCCTTTGTTGTACCTGAACACAGTAGAGTATTGAGAAATCTTACCGTCACCATTTTTTCAAATATGAGCTTAAAAAAAAAAAAATCAAACCAAACAAAAAAAATTCTTTAGAATATATTATAGAGAAAAAGTAATTCAAAATCAACATTTTTGGGAGGGTGAATTTACAAAGATGACAAAACCAATAAAGAAACAGATCACATATAAGTCCTAAGACTTAATATATGTCTTAATATATGTCTTTTAATATTGATAGTAAATTACAATCGATGTCTGGTACTACTTTTTTTTTTCTTTTTTGAGATAGGTGGAAATTAACTTAGAGAGTATTTATATTTTTATGCATGCTTCTGCCCTCCCTTTGTTTCAGTTTCTTTGGGAAAAAAAAAATCAGAGATGAGTAGATATTAAAATATTTTTTCTATATTTTCAGAATGAAAAACCTCCACATGTTTGGTCAAGACAGATGTTCTGTCTTTAGCTCAGTTCCTATGGTTACAAAATTCTTCAGTACCTTCTGTACCAAATCAATATCAACTGTGAAAGTCTCAAAAATAAAGTACTTGACTGAAAAGAAATAGTACAGAAACATGCCTAGGGGCCTATCTAGAGCTAGAATTTTAGGAGAATAATTTCTCAAGGTTGAAAAAATTAGCATGAAATCTCTAGGTATAGTAAGCAAAGCAAATAAAGGCAAAAGGGAATAAAATATAAAGGGGGATGAAAAATTAAGGAGGAATCAAATCAGTGGCTCTATACCTGCTGCTTGACTATTGTCCTGTATTTCATTCTATAAGAATGAAGAGTGTTATGAAAGCAATGGTGGATACTGGATCTAAGATGGTATGGGTCAATCAGGAAAGCCTCTCCATTTTTACAGAACTGGTAGTAGTCTGGTCTATTCTTTCATGCTGGTCCCTGGGAAAGAACTTGTCTTGCCCTACTTCTTGTAGATTTTTAAGTAATTGCTTTACTCTCTGTGAGCACTAGTATTTCACAGTTTTCTCTGTGCTTTTCCCTTCAACATTTTATCTTTGTAAGCATCCCAAGTGCTGATGTTTCTTCCTGGAAATACCAATACCCTTGCTGAATTTCTCCTGCTTAGAAGGGGTTTTTTCCCTTCTCTTATCTAACCTCAGCATGTTTTTCTTTAGCATAGGGGTCATCTCATCTGTTGTAAGACATCTTTAGTCTGCCTTCATTCTATATCACCATCTCTCAAGATCTCCTTCAGTGCTATCACTGCTTTCCCTCATTCCTTTGTTTTCTCTAAGCACAACATGTTCGGTTCGTTTTTGTTTTATCAAGAGCCTGAAGTTCCAAAGGAAGGAGAACACAAAGAAGTTCATATCTGAGACAATCAGAGCTATTTCAGCACTTTCACAAAGACTGCAGTCTTGTTACTTAATGATGACAGCCACAGTTCTCTTTCTGATGGCCTTTCACTACTTCCAGAATTTGCATCAAACATTTGCAAATCTTCAGAAACAGATTTAAAATATTTACAAGGCTTTGAGTGTTTTACATTTACTGTCACCTTGTAACATTATTGATCTCGAATGTGAGTGCTTGCCTTGATTTAGCCATGTCTAAAATATTTAATGTCTATAGTTTGTTTTGTGTATAACAAAATGAAAGAAAGTGTCATAAAGGAATAAAGAGTAAATTAACATGTTTTTAAAGAAAAATAACTTAGCTCATAGCACGTAATAGAGTCTCATGTAACACTCACTAACAAGACTTTAGAAAGATTTCTTGGAGAGATAAATTTAGGAGCACAGAATGAAGGAAAGATATGTTAAGAACACAGAAAATATCTTCCAATAAGCAATGGACAAGAGATGCAAAATAAAGAGTATGCTAAAGGGGCTTGTAGTAGCTGTGCTTTCATTAAATCAGAGTATTTAAAGATCACAGTGATAGGCTTCCCTTTTTGATATTATTACCACTGCTTGTCTATATTTATATAGTAAGGATAAGATTGTTGCCCATGAAATATCTGACAGAGAGATATACAGGTCAGCTCTGCAGTGCTGCCTGCATATGAGGCACAGCAGGTACTAAATCTGGAACCAGTTTGTGCACTAAGCCCTTTATAACTTGCAGAAGTGGGTAGATAAGCTATGAAAAATATCTTTGTCAAAGTATTCCTCTAGTCTAAATCCTAGAAATTAAGGTAATCTGTTGCTTCTAATTTCATTAAGAATATAGGAGCAAAACCTTTCATTTCAGTATCTATATGGATTTTAAAATTGAGCATCCCTACATTATTTGGAACCTTTTTTCCTAAAAAACATTTTTGTTACTCCAGAGCAATTGAGCTTAATATCTACACCATTCCTCCTTTCTGCTTTCATATCACGTATAGAGCTGAGGAAAAAGTGATCACTGCAAACAGGGAACTATCTAGATGTTGGAGACCTCCATATCTTAATATGTGCTACTATAACATCCTCCAGTTGCATGATTTTTCACTCTAGGTTTTATATTTAGGATTTAGGAAGCAGAAGTTCAACTTCCTAGATTTGAATCACTGGTTTATTATCCAGTTGTTAAAAGTGATTGCGGCTATGGTGTTTCTTATTTTCTTTCAAATTTGGAAGTTTATAATTCACTTTACAGTTTGACAAACAAAAAATCATGAAACTGGCAAAACCTTCCATGAGATATCTCTTCCCCAATTTGGTTTGTCAATCTTCTCAGAGTCCACTTGAATGTCTTAGAAAGAGATTGGAATATTTTGTGTGTGCTAGAAAATAGGCTGTAAAATTATGCAGTTAGGAAAAATTAATTTCTTTTCCAGTAGTTTGAAGATCATTGAATCCCATTATTCCTCTCATTATTCCAGTATCCATAAATGGCAACTACAGGTAGGATTTTGCAATTTTTATGATAATGCTTTTAGCATACATTTGAAAGTACAAAACCATAATAAGGCTCTTTTAAGAACAAAGGCAGCTTAAAGTGGTTCTTATTGTATTTAGAATGCTATAACTTCCTGAAATTAAAATCAAGCAGAAGAAAAAAAAGCATAAATTAATAAATGACACTACAGTTAATACAGCCAGGATCCCCAAACTGGTGTTTTGCTACCCAGTCTATCAATCTACAAGTAAAGGCTAGCAGAATGTAGTTGGATTCATATTTTATCATATTTATTGAGTGTTTCTAAACAAGCAGGTTTGAACAAGCAGGTTTGATGAAACTTTTCTACAACAGGTTTATTAATTTTTGAGTGATTTTGTATCAATTCAAAGTAATCTGTCACCAAAGTAGGAAGAGCTGATACCTCTTTTATCCTCTGGAAGGGTGTACATGAATCAGTAATTACTCCTCCATTTACTTTATCTTCTGAAGAGATTAATAGCCATCCTTGAGATACCACCTGCTTCCCATTTATCAAAGGGATGCCAGGGGCTGAGAGCTCTGCTGGATGACTAAGGGCAAGGCCAGGTTTGATGAGCTAGCAGCACCTTTGGACTCAGGGAGGAGAAGGAGGAGAAACAAGAGCTAATTTGTGCACCAGATTCTCCCAAACGTTCCACCCACTCCTTATTGTGACACAGGTTTCTTGTCCTTCTCCGCTTAGCTGGTTGTCCAGCCCTATGGCAAAGATATTGTGCTGTTTCAAACAACTGTAGCTTAATTTTGTTTGAATGTCTCTCCCTTGGCTCACTTGTCACACCTCAACAAGTAAAGCTTACTGCAAGTAGAGTATTGTGAGTCATGGAATTTAAATTTGGAGAGCCATTTTGCATTTCCTATCTCTACTTCCTGTGACTGCATCAGATTCATTAATCTTTCCATTTCATTTTAACTTTAAATATGACATACTTCTATGTCTTTGTCTTCTGTTCAAAGTCTCCCCAAAGTCAAAAACAAATGTTTAAGTACTGTGAGACATTTCCTTTGGATTTATTTTTAATTTTATTTGAAGTTTCTTTTTTTTGCCATTTCTTCTCAAATATGAGTAAAATATTGAATATCTTGGGTAACATATTAAGTGATTAATCTACAGTTCATCTGTCATTTATATGTCTCCAGGCTATCGAAAAAATTGTTCTTCATTATCTTAATAGCACCTGGATTTAGCTCTCTTCTCAGCTGCAGTGAAGATGGCAACATTGGACCCAATAACTTAAGAATTATGAAAAAAGAATTCACACTTGCAGAACATTGAAATTACTTGTGGTTTACTGTTGATGCTAATAATATAGATAAACGATTTAAAAATTTACATTCATATTTAGATACAAAGAGAATCTCACTTGGTTTAATATGCTTGAGATTTTGTCATGTTTTCTGTATTTATATTCCGTAAGTTGCACAAAATAATGTTTTGAATATTTTTTTCCAAATTTCCCAGCTTGCATTCTTTAGTTACAGTTCAGCTATCAGGGTTGAGCATCACATAATTCTTTATATATTCCCAAAGAGGAATTTAATAAAGTTCTTATTCTGATGGTTAAAATGTATTGTTTGGTGTTCATCTATCTCACTATTTGATTAATGGGGAAAAATTGAAATTAAAATATATATGTTAACTTGATATAACAGTTTACAAAATACTATTTTCAAAATCTTATAGTAGTTTCCACAGATGAAATCTGCATTGTGTTATTCCAGTCATGGTATGAAAATAATTCTTCTCTGCACTGTGGAACTAATTTCTGTTACTTCAACTGAAACAGAATAATTTTCAGAATATGATTATTGAATATTTTCTGCAAGCATTCTGCAGTGAAAATTACTGACAGAAATTATCTGGCAAGATAGAAAAATAGATACTTTGTTTAATAGGATGAGAAATAATCATGAGTAGCAGAATAAGTAAAAATAATTAGTATTACACTTTTCAAGATTAGTTGGATTCTAAAGGAACCAGCTTTTTTTTTTTCTTTTTTAACACATTGTAATACTTGACATGCAATAGGATTTTAAAATAAGGATCTCCAAACATAGTCAATTTGGAATAATAAAGTTTTGCAAGATTCTTTGTAAATTATTCTTTGTAAATTATTGTTACTCCATTAAAGTCTGAACTAATATAAAGATTCCTTTTATTCAAAGGTATTTTTCTGAGGTTTCTTACCTGTTTTCCTGCTTATGAGTAACCATATAATTAGCTGTAACACAGTTCTTATTTATGTATTTTTAATTACTCTTAGCTGGGACAGGAAACAGTGGGAAGACTAATTTTGTTTCCTGTGTTCTGGTCATGCACAATTCACTAGAGACACAGTATAACCCTTCTAGAGCTTTCCTCATGCCACGAGTTTTCTCTTGTTATGTTGATGACTTCCAACCCTTCCTTTCACATAGGTTTAGGGTTTGGGATTTTTAATCTAGTATACTTTCATCTTGGAAATAAAAAGACAAATGAGATAATTATGTATAATTTTTCTTTTATTGTTATCCTTATTACATTATACTACATCCCTGGGCATACAAGTACTTAAGTCATGAGGATAATATTGCAATGAACTTTCCTGGATGAAACACAGATATAATATAATTTTCATTGTGGTTAGTAATAATATTGCAGACTAATGATTTGGTCAGGGAAATCTGAGACATAGGATTCCTGCTTTGAGTAAAAAAACAGTCAAAGCATAAATCTGCAGACAAGTGATTTGGTAGATTTAGATTTTCTGCTTTTCTTGTAATATGTGGAAAGACTTCATTATTTTGTCTCCTATTGTACACAACAATTAACAATTTTGTATGAAGCTGTTTCTATGAGATTAATGAAGTAATTGAGAGGGAGGTATATGTGATGGTTTCCTTTGGCTGTGTCTTTGGCAGCTGTAACATCAGTAATCTGTTAATTGAGTGTGTGGGTACTAATATTTCTTTTTCTTGTTTAATTCAGAGATTAGTGTTTTCAGTTTAAACACATTAAAATCACTGGTTTTCCTCTCCTTCTGGAGTCATTAATTATTCAGATGTGCATCCCAAACAAGAACTCCACATAAAATGAAATGTTACTGAAATCCTGAGATTTTATTTGCTCATTAATATTTAACATATTAAAATAAAAATATTTAGGGGAAAAAAAGACCTAAAGAAGTAGGCTTTTCTATTTTTTTTTCCAAGTCAAGTATTATATTCAGTCTAAAACGCAATGTATAAGTTTTTTATTCATGCAGGAGGAAAACAAGCCAAAGTGAGCAACGTGATTCATGTTTTATAATTTAATATTGCTTTTGTTTGAGGTCTACAATGAGTGTTCTAGTCACATAAGTTTGATTTTGTCCGTGCTCTTACCAATCATTTTTTCATGAGGATCCTTCACAAACAGTTGCAATAACTTTTTCATGGGCAACTATATTTCTAAATTTTTCTCTCTAGATTTTTTTCTCTTCAAGAGAAGAATCTTGGCCCTATAATTTAAAATCAAATTAATTCAGAGCTAATTAATTACTTTCATAGGTAAAATCTGCTTATTAATTTTAATAAAATTTATAAAGACTAGTTACAAAGAAAGACACATTCTAGTGCTATAAAACCTTTCTAGGGAATTTGGGCCTGGAAGTAATAGAACCTGTAAGTATACATTAGAAGTTCTTTCTGCACTAGTTGCCAGTTAAAACCCTCTCCTGGATTTTCCAGTAGGAGGAAATTGTTGGTGGTCATCCAGGCTTTTGATCACACAAAAAATTCTTCTATGGAAGGCAGGCTAAAGATGTGCATTATAATGCTACTATAATAAGCAGTGAAAAAGGAGATTTTTTTCCCCTATATTCCCTTTGAGCAGGCTATTGATTGTAATTAATGCAGTTAAGAGAGTGCAAAACCTGTTTTTGCTACTGCCCATTATTTCAATTATCATGAATTTTTTGGCATAGCAAAGCAAATATGCCCTTTCTTATGAAAAAGGCACTTTGTCTTTCTGATTATTTACATATGTCAGACTTCACTGAAAAATGCATTATCATATGCGTATAAATGATTCTGAGAAAAGCTTAGGAAAGGAATTCAGAGAATTCTACCATGCAAAAGAGAATTTTGGGAAAATATTCAGAGACAAAATTAATAAAAATTTACTACTTCTCTCTTCTCTTATGGTTCTTATATCCTCATGACAATAGAAACTCTTTTTTAATTAGGAATTTGTATGGATCTAATTTTGACATTTCAAAGAGAAAAGCTGGCATGTTTTGTATCACTTTAATTTTGGTGATAAGGAAGCTTATTGTGCGGACTTTTCCCCTTTGGTCTTGTTGCCTTCTGGGAAATATATTAATACATAAAGCATTTGGGTTAAGGCAGCCGAATTCTTTCTTTTGACTTTCTGCCAGCCTTTAAGTCCTAGAGTCCACAGAACTGCAGGCTGTTGTATGAGAATAAGGCCACTTTTCAGGATGAGGCATGATTAATGTCCCTGCACTGCTGCCCCAAGGAACCGACCTTTGCACGGGTGAAGCCTGGTTCAGTGCAAAATGCCTAACTCATCTTTCATTAAAATTACCCCTCATGGCCACAGCGTGGCAAGATATTGAAAGGTTAAGGGAATCACAAAATGACCATTTTATGAATAAGTGTAAGCTCTCCATGTATGGCTTTTACAAATAGGAGCTGTGTAGGAACCGAGGCAAAGGAAATGTGTACGAGGAGGAGAACAATGCATAATGTACTGTTATTTTTCCTTTTTCTCTCACGTGTTCTTAAATTGTTCAGCTGTAATATTAGCAATTACATGAATCATGTTACTTGATTTTAACCTTCTCAGTTGTTATGTAACAATAGCTTAGGAGCTTTATAAATCACTTTCATTATGGCTGAGAATCTTCAATTACTCAAATTTTTAAGAACAAACTGTTTTCTGGGTCTTCTTTCCATTGCTTTCAGCAAATTATCACAGCAAATCTATCTGTCATACTCTGGCACTTCTACATCTTAACAAAAATGCCAAAAGAGCTTGTTGAGTGTTATTTCTTAATTATTTGTTATGTTTATACCTCATTCCCTAAGCATCCACTCTATGGACTTCCTCGTAAGCAAACTGCATAAGCAGTGTCTGCATCCAGTATTTTCAGAAGTTATTTGTTTCTTCTGTCATTTCTGGGAAAGTTTCAATCATCTAAAGTCAATGAGGGGAAGAAAAGTATGCAGTAAAAATCCCATCAAGTGAGGTTAGCCTTTCAGATTTAGTCAATACCAGAATAGCCAATGGCAAAATATATTAATGAATTTAACACTACAAATGGAAGCCCTAAATGTAGCTCTGATATTGATTAATTACTTCACATAGAATACATACAGAAAGGTCAGTGATCAGTAGTGAGGTTTCATGGCTGTAGAGGAAACATTTTCTCCAATCAAAAAGTTCTATTTGATAAAATGAGGTTTCAATACACTGAATTTGAAGTTTCCACTTTAAGGAAGTCTTGAGTCCCTGTATTCTGATAGATATGTTCTGTAATAGAGTCAGGAATAGAAAGGAAGAAGCTCTACAGGATTCTAGGTTCTAAATGCTGACAGAAGCTTGCATGAATTTCTGAAAGCGGTTTTCAATAATATATTAGCATTTGTATCACAATGGAAAAATAACGGTTAAAGAATTTGCCTATTTATATTTAGGAGAATAAGAAATAAATACCGAAGTCATTCAAACTGCATTTTTAAACTAGAGTTGGGCTGGCTGAAAATTCCAACGGAATAAATAAACACCTATATCAAAAAGCATAAAATCTTAAGCAACTGAAAAAGCATAGCCTCAGAAGACTGCTGAAAAAGATTATGCTGCTTTTGGGGACTTCTATTGAAATTCTGATAGCTTTTTGTTTTGTTTTGTTTTGTTCTGTTTTCTGATAAATATTCTGTAAGGTTGGCTTGTTTCTTTTACAGAAAAGTTAGCAACATTTTTTTCAGTAATTTTCAGTGTTGTGCCCACTTGTATTCCAAACTGTAAGTATTCTTTCTAAGATGTCTGCAACAACTCTGACAGACATTTTAAATTAATTGAAATTAATTTAGATTACCAGAAATAATGTGGACTTAGGCTTGATATAAGGGAGAAGTTTTTTTCCTTTTTGTTTCAGTTTGGTTTTGTTTGTTGGGGAGGCAGTCCTTGGATATTCCCTTGTTTCTCTCCTTTACCTTATCCAGAGATTTTTGGAAAACATGCAAGTATTCCATCTTCTTTTTCCTTTACCAGACGGCCCACATAATCATTTACCTCATTCCATGTTGATCATTAATTAATGCTAGGGTGAGCTCAAGAAAAGAGAGACATTGAAGGAAGAAGACAGATAGCTTGCTGCTTTGTGGCTCAGAATTATGAGTTCAGTGCCTAAACTGCTGCTCTGAACTGTCCCTTGGCTTTGATTAAGTGCATATGCTCTTCACTCGCTTTTCTGTAATTCCTTTTTGAAAAACTGTGCCTTTGTTTCAGAAAAAAAAAATCATTTCTTCTGACAACATATTTTTCTCTGTCTTCTTTAGATAATAACCATTTGGCTGCAGATCTGTGTCAGGGTTTATGCCAGCGAGATCCATCACAGAGAAGGGCAAGGGCAGGCTGAGGGTCAGTGGGGAGGGAAGGTCTGTGCTGGCAGAGGCGCCTGCAGAGCTGCCTTCTCAGGAGAACAAGCTACTCTCTCACAGCTGGACACAGTCAGCTGCCAGATCTTCAGCAGAGCAAGAATACCTGGCAGTCCCTGCAACCTCTGAAGGCATTTAGCTAGATCTCTTCTCTCTCAGATATGTTTGAAAGTAGCTTCCAAATGTTTTTTCTGAAAGCCAGGCGTGAAGAGAGCCAGAAGCTCCTCTGGGCAGGTAAGTTCTAGCTCTGTCTTGTTATCATGCCTTCCATATCTACAAACTACACTTATTTTAGTCCTTCATTGCCCCTTTTTTTTCTCCCAAGTTGAATGAGTATTACCTCCATGGCAAAAGAAGAAGCAACAGTCACAAAATTTGGTTTGCAATTTGATATTGGTACTGACACTGTGTCCTCACACTGCAAATAATAGTACCAGATAAACTGTTTAGTTAGTCATGAAAAATAAGGGTCTCTGCAGGAACTTCACTCCCTATCAATTGTTTATAGTCACATTTATTCACACTAGTCTATGTAAAATAGACGGTTACAACCATTATCCAAAATACAGGAAGCATATTTACTTTTCAAATGAATATTTAATAATTTAACAGTACTCTAAAAATGAATTTAACACTCAAGAAAAGTGTTGACAGCCTTAGAAATTGGTTTGTGCCTTTATCTACAGAGGCCACATCACCAACTGAAGTAGAAGCCTCCATCATAATCCTCTAAAAATAAGGCAGCTGAATTATTTGCTCCGCTCCCTTACTGGTCTTTAATTAGAAAATTATACAGGAAGAAAGATTATGCAGCTTAAAGCTTCATGGAAAGAGAAAGTAGAGATGGAGTAGAAGAAGGAAAGATAACTGAGAACACTTTCTTAATTATTAGATTTCATAATTGTTTATGATAAAATTTGTGTATTTATGGATATACAAGAGTTAATGGAATAGCTTAATGAAGACACAGGATAAAATAATTTAAACAATCTGAAAATTTTATTTTATTTTAGTAGAACATTATTCTTGCCCCTAAATATTTTTTGTTACTGATATAGGCACTATTTCATCTATACTGTTTACTTCCTTCTCAGGTTATCTATATTAATATATTTTTCAGAAATCCAAGATCTGGATATTTTGGCTCTGGAGACAGCACAGTACTAGCTGTATATGTGTTGCCCTGAGTTTCCAATTAACCAATCGTTGGTTTATTTTTCAATATAAACCACAGCAGACAGTATATTAATTTATATAATAGCTAAGAACACTTTGCTCTCTACTTTTAAAGTCAATGATTTACAGTGGAACAATATAGTTGGTGACAATGTAGAATTGAGCAGAACCCCAGCTTCAGAACTTGTGTGCAGAATTATCCAATGGTTGCACTGACTATATGAGGCTGCTGTGGTAGGACAAAGTTTAAAATATGTAAGAATTAATCAGACCTTCAGAGACTTTTTTCCTCCAGAAAACTTTAAAAACAATCAGATCATAACAGTTTTTATTCACTTCCAAGCCAAGAGTACATATTCTTTAAAAAAAAATCCCAATTAACTTGGCTATAATAAATTCACTTACTGGAGAAATATAAATACACTTACAAAAACAATTAACTGTTTAGAATCTTGCTTCATAATTTGAAATCCTATTAAAATCTACAGTTATCTAACCAATTATTTAGGTAATTATTTTGACCTATGCAATTATTGCATTAAAAAAGGATTTATGCAAAAAAATTCCGCGTGCAATTTAATTTTATTAGTGTGGCATAATAAAGTAATCAGAGATGATAATAGCAGCAGTGAATTTTTCACTTAGAGCAAATAAAATGGACCTTTTTAAAGTATATAAAACTACATAGTTAGCATTTATGATTATGAAAAATGAATTATAATTAAGGGTCATGTAAGAGTAAACATATGTTTCCAACACACATTTATTTTGCACTTCTCTAAGCCTGTGGTTTGAAAAATCACAGCAGTACTTCTGTGAGACATGCTGTAGGCCATAGGAAAGTTAGGATTAGTTCTGGTGTTTTGAAGGATGGGTAGTGGTAGACTATAAAATGGGAAAAGGAGTTCATCTCTCTTTTTGTGTGGTGATTACGCAAGTATACATATAAAATATTCACAATTTACTGTAGGGAGAAAATAGCTCATTCTTATTAATTTTTATTTTATTATTTAATTTTAATTTAATTGGGTTTTTCCAAAATTAGTCCGTGAAATTTTTGACTCTGCCCCTTCTGGAGAGCAGTGGAGAGCATATGACTTGGGAGCATATGGACTCATCAGAGGTTACAGAGAAAAATATTCCAATCTACACATTGCAGCTGCCCAGCAAAGTAAATGAGTAAGAGCTGAATACTGTAAAAAGCTTTGCTTTGTCCAGAAGAGTTTAGGTCTTGAAAAACTTCTTTATATGTTTTGTGTATATGTAACAAATGAACATAAACTGTAAATGCATGTGCAAATACATCCACATAAAAACTACTTGGTAAGAAAGCTGTTTCCTTGTGGTGGTGAATGATACTAACAATAATAATAATAATAATTTGTTTTAGAATAAAGCTGTTGATAAAGTACTGTATTAAGAAGTTCTAACTCTACCAACTTTCTCTCAATCTCAATTTTTACTCTAATAATAATTCCTCCAGTGTCACAGTGAATAGAAACAGAACACATTCTCCAGAGACTGCCTTTTTTTCTATTCATTTCAAATGCTGATGCTTTCTATTTGAAATAAAATTGCAAAGGAGCCTCTCCCATTTCAGTTTACATACTTAACTTTTCACTGTTAAAGTACTGTGCAAATTTATGGTAAAATTTGTTAATGTTCCCAAAAGCAAATTTTTCACTTTAGGGAAGCACAATATTCTTCATCTAGGGACTGACTGATTGATATCTCCTGGTGCTTTATTCAAGAGCTGGAAAAGACAACACTTTTCCCTCCAAAGAATCCTTGTGTTCACTTCTAAAAGTAGTCATTAACTTATAAAAAGACCTGTCACTGGTGATGACAAGGTGTTCCACAAATACTAGCAAAGTATTTATAGGGTATCTTGTAGAAGAATATCACAAATATTAAAGAAAAAGCAAGACCTGAAACAGGAGACAAATAGTAGGAGTTTCAATCAAAGCAGACTTTCAATGAGTGCTGAGCTCACATTCAGGCACAAGTCCTCATATTTAAGAAACTCCCTTTCATTGCAACAAACAGTAGTATCTTGTCTGCCCAGTCTATCTGAGGAAATAGATTTACAGGGAACTTAGGTTCCAGATGATATTGTGGGTCCTAGATACATTTGCAGGGAGTAGGAAGTTTTCATATAGCTTGTGCTGTCTATCCTTGGGGACTGATGACTAGTCCAGGACAGGCCAGGTTATCTTTATAAAACTTAATTTGGGACAGCTTTCCTTTTGGAGATTCCTGTCAATGCAATTTGGGGACTGGAAGACTGTAGAGAAGACAATAAGCTGGTTCTTGAGAGGGGAAAATATCAACAAAATAAAACATTAAAATAATTCTGATAAAAAAGTCTCCTATAAAGCATATTGGGAATGATTCACATGGAAACTAGAAACTGATTTTCCTAATTGATTCTATACATATGTAGCTGTACTTTCATGCACATTGCCTATTGCAGTCTAAATGAAACCAGCTTGGTTTTTAGGGCTGCTTTTGCATTGCATTCCTTATAGAAACCCCAGATGAAGATAAAACTCTGTGCGGGATCTTAAACCTGACTTGCTATTACATTTTTGAAGTGGGCAAAGGTTGACTTCTGCAGAGGAGTAAACACTGAAATTGCAAATAAACGAAGAAGGAAATGGCATGACCAGACTGCTTGCAGAATTGCATCACTGTTCCCATGGTTTATGATTTTGTACCATGAAAAGGCATGGGAACTCCTTCTGGGTATGAAATAATAATCTGTTACAACATGCTGTATAGAGTGGTTTGACTTATCTGAGAAAAAGATATATAAGATAGTGCTGTATAGTTAATGATGAGCTCCTGGTGATAGGGATGTAACCTTCTTAGATCTCTTGTGCTTTGTAATGCTACAATAAAAACAAATCAATAATACCAATGAAATCATATGCTATTTTACAATTTTTCATAATCCCATATATGCAAAAAATAGAATGGCATAGCTTTCTTGTCTCCCTGTTGCTATCTGAGGAGTACATAAACTATTCCATACTGATATATTACAAACTGTCTGGAAGAATAGGGAACTCATATTTACAATGAGTTGAAAAATCTATACAAGCTCCATGTTAAAATGAATTATAACCAGTCTGTCACCCAGAAAGCCATCCTGTAAACCTCTTCTGTTCTTATTTTCATTTTTAATGTATTACAAAGGAATAACAAAATTACTAATAGTATTATTCTGTCAGATTAATTGGAAAGAAATATTAAATTTACCATACAATATTTTTTAAATTTTAGAGAGTGATATTTTGCTGTTAATCTAAAAAAAATGAGTTTCAAAATAGAATTATTTTATTTTTCATAAGCAATTTTAAAAATAATGATAAGTATGCCAAGTGAAAGAGATCTAATTAGGTTTGTCATGGATTGAAAACACCACTTTTTAGAATACATTTTATAAATTATGTCCTTAATAGTTTACTCCACCATGAACACAGCTTGAAACTCTATTCATTTTTTAGAGATGGAAACTTGGAATTTTCTCTTTCAGCAAGAAAGTAATATACTAGGCAGTTTCAGAATCAATGCATCTCTTGTTGCAATTTTTGAAGACCTCTGGTCTTTATGAAGACCTTTGTACTGAAAAAATCAAACCAAACCAAACAAAATCCAAAACCAAAAAACCAAATCAAACCAAACAAGCAAACAAAAATCATAAAGGGAATGGTAAAAGAATGGAGTTTTATTTTTTTGCCCTGGTTAAGAGAGGACACTGAAGAAGATTTGAAATTATAGGCATTCCTAGAACATCTTGAAAAAACTCCCCCTAGTACATAGACACCTATAGAATAAATCCTGGGTATTTTCCTAGGAAGGTACAGCACAACTAAGAAACATAAAAAAAGTGTAAGGGATGAGAGAATAGCAGACTAGTTTTCCTCCTCCAAGAAAGACATAAAATAGGGGACATATGATAAAAATCTTTACAGTGAATTAAATATTGCAGGTAAAATCAGGTTTTACTTTTATATTGTAAGAAATTGAAGTTACTTCATAATGTCATATGATTTAAAAAAAAAAAAAATCAGTGTTTTTCTTTATCTCTGTCTTAGAAACTCATTGCTATGGGCTCTTTGGAGGCCCAAAGTACAAAAGATGCAAAAAGGCTTGGGCAAGCTATAAAAGACACAAATATTGATCAGTACAAAGCAGAACAATATAGTTGCAATCTCAGTCAAGGAATTTCTATTCAGGGATTAATGGAAGAGTACACCCTAGTAAATATGATACTTAATATGCTTTGGGTTTTCACATATTCAGCCATTTTGCCTTCATTAGTATAAGGTATTCATTAGTATAGGAGACTAGTCTGTAATGAAATTTTATCTGACAAAGAGTATTAATTCTAAATTTCATGTGCCTTCTCCTGCATTTTCTTGAGATGTGATCATGCCTCATGAGTATGTGGGAAATTCCCTGAAAAGAAATCCACTGGTTATGAGAATAACAGTCATCAATGTCCATGATTCATTCAAAAATTTTATTTTAAACTATTAATGTGTGCTTCAAATATCTAAGGATTCATTTATTCAATGAGAACTGAAATTCCTGGGCACTGTACAAATAGTAATTAAGCAGGAAGGGAGTGTTTCTTTTCATTCCCTTCTCAGACCCCTAGCTGGGAATTGTTATCAGAAAAATTTCTTGCAATCACTGGTTTCTTACAGCATATGCTGATAGTACTTTGTAGAGATTCTAAGTGATCTGTAGGGCATGAAGTAAACCCATACTGAAAGCCAAGAAAACCAAGAGCCTTTCCTAATGAAAAAAAGGTTGCATTTTCTGAACAAAGAATTTGAAATGTCTTTTTCTGTGAAGAACAGTCCATGTCTATAAATTCTGCAGTTCTGATGACATCCAGTAATGAGTAAGAAAAATTGAGAGGACTTGCTTGTAGGGTTTCCTGGTATTTCAACATTTCTTTGTGAACAACTAGGCTGTTCATTGCATCTATCAGCTGGAAAAAGCTGTAACTTATATCTTCCGCTTTTTTCACCTTTTGAGAGAAATGGAATTTACATATACCCCTTTTGTAGATGACTGATTTTGCATGTATGTTTTCCTCCTCATCTTTTAATTTTTTCCATCTGAAAAGCTTATCTACTAAAACTGCAGTTATGCCTGACAGCAGAGAGACTTGCATATGCTCCTGTCGGTCTCAAATATTGAAAGTTCTGCTTTCTTTTGCACACCAAACAGTTGTTTGTAAAGCAAAAGGATGAGCAAAATGTGGCCAGGCCATCATCTGTTAATTGGTTCTCAGGTTTGAGGGAAGCGTGGTCCCTCTAGAAGCACAGCAGAATACACAGAAGTCTGTTTCTGTATTTGTATGTGAATTTTAAACTATGCTAATTTCATACATAACAGTTGTGCCAGACAGACTCTATTTACATTATTTCTGTATTTATCAAGACATTGATATTTGCTGGCAATGAGTGTTTCCAGAAGAAAACCTGCTGTTGTGATGCCTCATTCCCATGCATCAGTCATATTTTATTATGGTTTGGGAATATCAATTAAATACAAGAACTGAAATTATAACAAATTACGGTTCTTTTTCAATACTTGAAGCTAGAAATTTGCAGAAGAGAAGTATAAAACAAACCATGGTGAAAGGAGCTAATACATAATATTCAGAATTTATGAGCTTGAACGGCTTACAGTGTGGCTATTCATGACCATAAACTAAGATCTTTCTGCCACATGAAAGAGAAATGGAGGCACTGATTCTACAAGTCTGATCCTTCCTAGTCCTAACAACAGGCTAAATTAAAAGAAATGTGTAAAATTTGTGCTACAATGAAGTGATGAAGAGCTGGTGCTTAATCTTTGCAATCAAGCCCTGAATTTGATTGCGTTTGGCTCCCTGTCTTTGTCAGAGACATTCTTCTCGTGGTCTCTCATTGCCCAAAGACTATATTTTGTGAAGTCCCTGCTACTCATAAAAACATAAGAAATGCATAAATTCATCAATGCAGATTAGGCTATATGCAAATATGGTGTGATTGGACACAAACGGGAAGGTGCCAAAGTTCAAAACGAAGAATTACGAAGATTACATTACAGGAGGAAAGTGTATCTGAAAGCTACAAACGGATTCACCATGGCACCAAATTTTAGTTGTGTACTTATATTAAGAATTGCTGAGAATTTAAATCTGTGGAGTGAGACGCTTTCAAAATTTAATTATGATCTCAGGTTGAATAGGTCTGGGCACTAAAATCATTCAGAGCTCTCATTTTTGTATGTGTGCCACAGATTCTTTATAGAGATATAGCATGCGTATTTACAAGCCTACATTTTATCTGAAACTGTGCAAATCTGGAATTCTTCATTAAAAAAAGTGAAACTTCGTATCCTTTTTTTTTTTTTACTTCTACAGATGTGGATATACCTTCTTCTCTAGCACAGTGGTCTACCTTTTATTCATTTACAGAAGGATAAATATACCTCTTTACATTTTCTTACCACGTTGCTAATTACATGTCTTGCTTGGATTAACCACAGATTTCACATTTCAAAGACAATTTTCTTTCTCTTATTTGTATTTCAATACAATTGCCCAGATTCAATCAAGAACTAGGTTTTGATCCAGGGATAAGAACATCATTGGAGGTTTTTACCCTGCATTGCAACTCAGAATATTCCACGATTTTGTGATTCTGTGGTTGCATTTCTGAATGGTCTTTGAGAAGCTGGGCATAGAACCATGAAAGCTTCAGGAGAACCATACTGAAATACTCCTCACCATAATGGTTTAAAAAATGTTGAAAATTATAGGAATTATTCAGATAGATCAGAAACTGGGAAGGGAGTTGCTGGAACAATGTCAGGAGGGCTGAGAATTGTCTACAGTTTCTAGACAGGGACTAGTAAAGGCTCAAAGGCTAGGTCACTTAAAGCTGTTTAGCTATGGAGTAGATGGAGAGGAAAAAAATAATCTCAGGATGCAGAAAGTCAGCAAGGCTGAACCATGGAGACTAGCCAGAGGAATATTATGACACAAATGTAGGAAGAGCCATGCAGAGATGAAATATGTAGGTAGAATATCTTGTACACAGATGTGAAAAAATATACCCTGGTGAATTATTCATAGGAAGAAAAAGTGCTGCACAGCTTATCAGCTTTTGATATGGGGAAAATGATCCATTATCAGATCCATGGATAATGGAGTACTTCATGAGGAGAGACTGGGTTTAGGTATACATGTAACCTATTTGTCTTGTAAGAAAATGTTTACATTGTGACTACAGTATTATACCAATATTCTCCACAATAGTTATTCTTTGTACATGATGTTTGCAAGACTCTGCTTTTAGTACTACAAAATATATTGTTCATTTACTATTTGTTGTTAAAATGCAATATTGTCTCGGTTTCCTTTTAGTGTTTCAATAATCTACAATAGTTTCCACAAGTCACTGAAAAACAGTTCAAATAATCATTAGTAGGAAAAGGTTAGTTCAGCTAAGATGTAACCTTTTTAATATGAATTTCTTATGTGATTAAAGGAAATGGGAAGCGTACAGCTAAAAACTAAAATTTAGTGCAAGTACATTTATTGAGAGGAAATGATGGTGTGCAACAAAACAGCCTCCAGTTAGACTGTGCAATAAACTGAGAAAAGATATTATGCCTAACTTCACTTTTGAAAATTTACTCTCATGTTGAGCATAATGGAGATTTCAATAGCTAAGAGTAATTTTTGCTTATGCATATTTTGTGCATTTCTATGAAACTGCTTTTATTTATTTATGAATAATCTATGTTTTGTGGCAATAGTGTTAAAATACAACCAAATAAAATTCTTTCTTAGCATTTATGGCAGTCCTTGGAAATAACCTGGCTGTATTTTATGAAGTTGGGTAGTATTAAATTAATTTTAGTCCAGTAGACATGTCAGTTTATAAATGTAGCTTATGTAATTTTCCTTTCTTGCCACAGAGTTATTGAGTATCCTCTAATACCACTAAACTGTCCTGTATCTCATAACAGAAAATTGATTGTTTAGCAACTTTATTCTTATTTGCACTTTAACTATTCAACTGTGAAGTGACTCACAATTTAGCAGTCTTCCTGTCTGACATAGAAATCTCAGTGGACAGACAAGGGTGTAAGGTTAATCCACTTTCATATGTGAGTGGGAATCCTCCCTTTATTCTCAGTGGTACAGTTAAAAAGAAAAGCCATGCAAGTTCAACAGCTATATTTAAATGTTGTAGTTGTAATATAGTCATCAAATTGTTTGTAACCAAAATAATTTGCATTGAACTCTAGGAGAGCACCTTGACAAAGGCCTCCTTTGATTTATGATGAACATATTTGTTTTCTACAACTACATTTAAAAAAATAATTAAAATTATCAGCAATGTTAAGTAAATCCCCCTGGTGTTATCTTGTTTTTGGGGGAGGACTGTCACAAAGGTGTCATTTATGATGGTGTCTAAGGTATGGTCTCATAAGACATTTAGGAAAATATATGCAGGAAAAAATAATTAACTGAGAGTTTCTTAAACCTCTGATATGTGTGCTGATCTCAGCTTTCTGTGGCTGCTTGCACTGACTCTACAGATTCTTTATGGCATCAGAAGCCATTTGAAATGTGGCTAGAATTAATAACCACTGCAGGGATGGTAATACAATTCATCTTAGGAGAAGGTATGTTCCTCTGGGGAACATCCAGTGAATGAAAGTCTACAGTTTCTTATAGAATCTTAGTAAAATCTCCAAGAGATATTGTTCGTGAACCCAAAGGAGAATAAAATTAAAGGCTGAAATTCCTATAAGACAAAGCATTTCATGGGATGATGCAAGAAGCAAGAATAACTTGTGATAGCCTTTATTGGTCTGGAGTAGACTTGGTTGTGAAAGATAGATCTTAATAACTTTTTCTCTTGCAAAATTTTTAAGTCATATTTGGCAAATACTGAGCGAAACTACTGGGGTATTTTGCTTTGAGACTATGTTACTGAAGGAAATGTTTTCTTAAACACTTGGTTGCATTTGCTAGCAAATTTTAGTGACATTTCTTCATGAATTGCAAAGATTCTCTCAGTATTATGACTTTTTGCTTTGTTGAGGTGTGCTACCTTCCTAATGCTCTCAAGTTACTGATGATCTCAGCATTATTCATCCGCCAGTCCTGGATTTATTCATTCCTAATATAGACATATGACAAGGTAGCAGTTTCAAGACCTTCTTTATTTATTTTTATTATCACTTAAGTAAACTTTTAATTTGTTCTTCCTAGTTTATCCCATGTTCCCAAGATCCAGGCAAGAGGGTCTAAAGACTATGGCAGTACTTCTCTAGTTATTTGGAGCAGCACTTCAGTCAGCCTGTCATAGTCAGAAGTCCTGGAAATCACAGGTAGAAGGGCAGATGCAGCGTGAAGTCCCCTGTCCAGAGGTTTTTTTCTCATGATAATGTCCAACACATTAAGTAGAAAATCTACAGTAATATTAGGGATCCATTAGTATGACTTCTGAGACAGATAAGGTAGGCTTTTAAGAGAAGCAAAGACATAATTATAAAAGTGCACTGAAATGCCCTTTCTCATGATATCTGTTTGCTGATACACTTTCCTGCATCTTCCAAGTGGGCAATATTGTCAACATAATTATTGTTTAGGCAAAGAAGAAACTACTTCCATGCTAATCTAAGAATTATTTCATACTTTATTTTGTGGAGGCTGACTGCACTAGACCTCAATTACTCTTAGATGGTTTATTGATATTCTGTGTTCCAAACCTGCAATTAGTAACTGTATCTGCTGAAAAGCACAGACTAATTCACGTCATTGGGTAAGCAAGAGCTTAGCTGTGAATTTGCTAAGAAACTGATATTGTGACCTCTGTCTTGGAAGAAAAGAAGTAATATGGAAAGGTTATCACGGTTAGAAAAAAAAAATAGAATAAATTTAAGTGGATTGAGATCAATCCTGCAGAGAAGGACTGGTGGGTGTTCATTGATGAGCTCAACATGATTTGGCAATGTCTGCTTACAGCCCAAAAAGCCAATCACATCCCAGGCTGCATCAAAAAGTGGTGTGGGCAGCAGGTCAAGGAAGGTGACTCTACCGCTCAACTCTGTCTTGTGAAACTTCACCTGGAGTGCTGTGTCCTCCCCTGAGGCCTCCAACTTAAGAAAAACATGGACATCCTAAAGAGGGTCCAGGGAAAGGCGACAAATATTATCCAAGGGCTGGAGCATACCTCCTATACAGACACACTGAGAGAGCTGGAGCGGTTCAACCTGGAAAAGAGAAGGCTCTATCAGACCCTAGAGCAGCTTTCCAGAATCTAAAGGGAATCTAAAAGGAATCTGGAGACAGACTTTTTACAAGCATATGAAGTGATAGGACAAGGGGAATGGCTTTAAACTGAAAGTAGGTTTATATTAGATATTAGGAAGATTCTTGCTGTGAGGGTAGTGAGACACTGGCACAGGTTGCCCAGAGAAGTTTGTGATGCACCCTCCTTGGGGGTGCTCTAGGCTTAAGGCTTTGAGTAACCTGCTCTAGTGGATGGTGTCCTTGCCCATGGCAGAGGGGTTGGAACTACATGATCTTGAAGGTCCCTTCCAACCCAAACCATTCTATGATTCTATGACTCTAAGTTAGCTCTAAATACGACCTGGTATAGCCCAGGCATGGCCCCCCCTCCACAGAAAATTTTCCTGTCTCAAACCAAAAGCAGGACCTACTCTAAAAGACAGAAAAACCCATTTTGCAGAAGGAAATGAACAGAGGTCAGAAAAGAAGGCATTAAGTATCTCATCCTTTTTCTCATTCTTTGTCACTGTTTTCTGCCTGCCCCATTCAATAAGGGACGGGGAGTCTCCTAGCCCTCCTTTTGTTCTTAACATATTTATAGAAACACTTTTTTGCTATCTCTTAGGGTAGTAGCCAGATTAACCTCTAGTAGTATTATTAACATAATATTTATATTCTGTGGTCTACAGCCCATTTGTGTCCTGGATGGAATTTTAAAATTTTCATAGTTTCATAGGTCATGATTTTTCTCATATTTTAAGATATTGCACTTCCATTAAAATTTAATATTCTAAAAGAAGTCAGAACTGAAACAACAAAAAATGTCTCTGTGAACAAAAGCAAAATATGTTCTTTTTTTTTTTTTATATGTGATTAAGTTTGAAATAGTTGTGTTTATTTTACCTAAAGTACTAACAGAATTTTTATGATTGATAATATGAGAAAGCTCAAGGACACCTACCTTTGCAAATATGCCATCTAGAGTCAGTTAACATCCAGTTTGTGGGTAGTTGTGCCCTCCTTCATTTGTGGTTGTGTTTTCTGAGCTAAGAAAGAAATTTTATGTCAATGTAAGTAAATAATAGTAGGCATACTTTTCTTATAAATAGGAAGCAAGGAAAAGTTTGGAGCATTTAATCATAAGATTTGAAATTCTTTACTATAAGGATTCAGTAACTGACATTTATATATTCCTCACAAAATAATTTTAATGGCATTGGGTAATTTCAGATCTTGTACAAAATGTGTTTTATGCATGATTAGATAAAGATAATCAAATTTTGTGCTTCTGGGTATAGGCAGACCAGTGTAAGAGCTGGAAAATGTACAAATCTCTCTCTCCTCTCATGTTAGATACCTCAAAGTCTATCACACTACTGCTGTCCCATTTTATTTTGATAAAATTGGACGTGAGGGGGAAATGGAGGAATGGGTATTTCTCTCTTTCTGTGTTAGATATTGACCTAAGATTGTAGAGGAGTGATCTCAGGTACTAAATTAGTAGTCAGGATGTTGTGGCATATATTGTGTTGGCACGGGGGAAAAAAAAAAAGGGAAGGTATGAATCAAACTTTGACAATTTTGATTAGACAAAAGCTTAATACAGTACAAATAAAACATAAAAGCATGGTTTCTGAAATTTGATTCTATTTTAAATATTTTAACTACTAAAAAGTCATATTGCCTTACAACTATATTATCTTCCCTTATGTACGGGAAAAATGAGTGTCTGTCTTTTGCAATAATGGTAGGAAATCTGCCTTCTCAGATTATCATATACTAGCAGTAGACAGTGGAATGTTATCAGTAAAAGAGAATTTAATGATCTCAATTCATCTGTGTTTTCTGTTCAAATTAATGCAGTGTTGGAGGAAGTAACCAACTTAAAAAGTACCAACTCAAATCCCAGGCTGTTGTTTCTTCCTTTGAGCCCAAAGGTGTTATATGTTACTCCTCCGCTTCTTGCAGCTTCAGTGATGTGAAGAAATGTATTTACATATAGAGAACACAGGATCCCAATTATGTCAGTCAGCTGAGGTAGTATAAAGCCTTGAGTCAGTTGCAAATAACAGATAATAACATTAAAGTCAGTCTGTCTCATTACTCCAAGAACATATGATGTGTTCCCATTCTTATAATTACATTTCTTCCTATACAATATTCCCCGAGATCTTTCAGTGGCACCCTCCTTTGACAAGATAAAGCCTGGGTGGTCAGAGTATCCTAAAGTATCTTTGGACTTTTTTCATGATACTGTAAAACTCTTCTGCTGAAAAGAAAAAAAAGAAAGGAAAAAAAAAGAATGCTTCAGTTTCTGTAGGTCTTACTGCTCTAATTAGGAGGCAGAGCTCCAAGACCTCTTATGCTATTGCAATTAAGATGCTAGATTATATTGAGGATATTTGAGTTCATTTCTAGCTTTTCAAAGCACTTTTCTAACCTTGTCCTCAGCTCACATCTAATTTTTTTACATTTATGATAGAGATTGCCATTCTTCAGTCTCAGATGATTCAAATTTTCCTGCACTGATGCTGTCCAGACAACACTGGCTGAAGCTACAGAACATCATATCTGTTAAAAACATAAATTATATGTTGTAAGGAGTTTAAACATCCTTGGGTAGTGGGAGAGTGGCATCTAATGTGAAACCAGTATTGCCTGTTTGTAATCCCAACCCTCCACATTTCTGGGCATGTTGAGCTTTCTTCAGAATTAAGAATTCATTACCTTGTTTTACCTCTTGCATTTAACAATGTTAGCCAATGTGTCTGACCACAGCTAATGCTTTCCAAAATCCAGAGTGAATTACAGCTTTTTTTTTCTCTTTGACATATGACACTCTCTGAGATGAAACATCACTGCAGCTACACTGAGTTTATTCATGGGGGAGGGTGAAGAAAATTAAGATTTTTTTTTATTGCTGTGGAAATATATGATGCATGCAGTAATAAGTTCACAATATAGCGCTGTCCAAATATTCAGGCTGAAAGTACTTTTCTTTTATCAATGCTTGAACAAATTTTCCTTAAATACACAGTGATATATAAAGGTGCTACCAAAATTGCTCAGGATCTGTGTCTCTGCCAAAGCAGCATTTCAAGAGAGATGGTAGCCACAGCAAGTAGATGGCTAAATGCCAGTTTGAAAATTTTATTTTGAAAATGCACTTCACAGTTCATTTCACAACCATGGACAGACATACATGCTTCTTGCCTCTAGAGGCAAAAATTTTCTAGGCTAAGAAAATGGGAACTATTCTTTTAAAGATAGATTAAAGCCTTTTTTAAAAAATCTTATTTTTCAATGATTCAATAATTTCGATTTTTCAATAATATTTCAATAATAATGATCTTATTGTCCAAAAGATAAATTTTAGAACACCTTTATTCCATACAGGTCTACATTACATAATGTGTAAACTACAACACTGTAACTCCTTTTGTTCAGAGTACCTTTTATTTTTCTATTGTCACTTTCTCTCCCTTTTGTTCTTTGTTCTGCTTTCATTTTCTTCTTTCTTTCTTAGCTGAATAAGCCTACTCTTTATAATATTGTTTATACATATGGTTTTACAAAACAGGTTAAATGCTTCCAAAAGACTAAACACTTACCAAGGACTTATTATAAGGCAAGTGCTACAGATATTCCAAATCATGATACAGTTAAAATTAAATTATGTTGAATTCCAAGTTTTGTAAAAATGTTCTTTGATATATCTGTGTTTTTCTGAAAATATCAAGAGATTCATCACAGCTAGTAAAACCCATATCTGTTTAAATTTCACCTTAAAATTACACTAGCTTTGATTTTCAAAGGCAAAGCTGTATTTCTACAGCAGTCAATGAATGCCTGAAGTGAGGAGAAAGAACCAGGATCTCTGTGTCTGTTATTAGAATTTCCTGTAGAAGATGAGGGGAGAAGTAGAGCACTGACCTTACTTGTTTGTGCTGCAATAAAAAAAAAAATAAATAAATGCAGAGAAAATAAGATGGCCAGAAAGGAAGAATAAAAGTGAGCAGCTTACTCAAGAGTGAAGCTGAAACTATTCCTTTCTGCCCTCTCTAACCTAGGTTCAGCACTGTAGGAGCATTTCAGCTTTTATAGCCTGTGCCCAGGCTGCCCCAGCCCAGGTCAGTGCTTCTATCTGCCAGCAGTCTGAGGTTTTCCACATCTCTGTATTGGTACTTCCCAGCTGAGTTTTGCTACAGTGTAGTCTGCTTTTATTCTCTTTTGTGCACTGACTGCGGAGGAAAGGGGGACAGTTTAATTCATTTATTTATTTTGCTCAAAAGGCAGTAGAATTAAAAGTGAGCCAAAAGAAACCCCAAAGCTTTAACTCCTATTATGAAGTGGAAATCAGCTGTGTCTTGGTCTCTATCTAATCCCTTTATTATTAAGGTCAAATGAATGTCTCCTTCTGAGCTTCACTCTGGGGAGGTTAGACCCCTCTCTAATAAAACCAGCTTTTTTTTGTTTATTTGTTTTTGTTTGGTTTGGGGTTTTTTTTGGTGTGTTTTTTTGTTGTTTTTGTTTTCTGTTTTTGTTTGTTTGTTTGTTTGTTTTGGTGGTTTGTTTGTTTTTGTTTTGTTTTTGTTTGTTTGTTTTTTTAATGCCCAGAAGGAAAAAATACCATCTCTTTGAATAGAAAATATCATGCTGACAGACCTTATTTTTTATGGTATGGAACAGGCTGGTGTGACTACTAAAGAAATACAGTTTCATGTGCTGTAAGTACAGCCAGAAGAGATCCTGAAATAGGATATGCTCAATAGGGCAGTCCCACTGCACTGAATTTCTGTTGTGCCACAGTGTGTATTGTCAAAAGTCTTAGTGGTTTATTTTGAAAATAAATAATAAATAAATAAAGGGGCTTCATCACTCCCGCTCCTTTACAAAAAAAACCAAACCCAAAACAACAGTCTCCCCCCACAAAAAAAAAAACCCAAAAAACAACCAATCAACCAACCAAACAAAAAAACCAACAAGCTAAACTCCTCCTCCCTTCTGCCATCACAGAACACTTTAGGGAAAGAAGATGCCCCTGTTATTTTCATGCACTGCAGAGTTTATTAAGGAAAGAACCAATTCCTACCGCCATGGCACCTTTAAAATCTTAATAAATTACAGCAATAATTTTCTGTTAGCCATGCTACTGATCCCATTTGGATTTAAAGTTATGGCTCGTTATGTTTAGCATCTGCTTTATGCACACTGTTTTCTCATTATGAATAAATCAATAAATCAATTAGGGGCAGTGAGCTTTGCAAAGGCTTGCAGTAGAAAAATTGAAGATTATGTTAGTTAACCCATGATGCATCAAGTAACTCTTTTCCTACTACAGGCCTACCCATAAAAGAGAGAATACTAATAGTATCAGGATATGAAAAATAAGATATCCCACACAACAGGAGAAGAGTTTGACATCCCTCTGAATTAGACTTTCAGGCTGCCTAGAAGCTTAAAGCAAATGTGCTTAGGGATAGGGATCATGTGATGGTTAACACTGTTCTAAGTCCATGCTGCTTTTACCATTTGAATGGATAAGAAAAGTATGGGAAGAGGATTACCTTCCCCATCCTTACAGAGAACTGATTCCCCCTTTGTTGCTGTCAAATTCTGAGAATTATTCTGGCTTCCATAGATGCCTATGTGATGGGAGAATAATAAGAATTTTTGTACATGTCACATTTCCAGAGATGCAAAATTCTCCCAAAATTACCTTACAAAGAACATTTGAGTTTTTTTCCCCTAAAACCCATTTACAATATCAAAGAAACACACTTACAGTTTCAGGGACATTTCTAATGTTCATAAAATTAAACTTATTTGAAATCCACATACAAAAATACCACAAATAGTCCATTAAAAACCCTTAGCTGAAACTGAACAGTCCCCTGATAGTTTTCTGTACTTTCTCTGTCATTTCTTCCCTCTGCTCAGGTGACATTATGTTTCCTTGGAATCAAGGAGATCAAAGCAACATCTGACCTCGGGTGGTTCTTGTGTTGTGAATTATGGAAACAGATACAGCTGCCTTGGAGACTTCCACATTGCCTGGAGTTTCAGCTGTAAATTTAGTAGAATAGCAGGAACTTGAGAGTCGAGGAAGGAAAATCACTTCTGGGAAAAAGGGAGCCTGTGATTTTGTAAATTGTCTAGAATGAACTAATACATTTAACAACTCATAAAAGCTTATCCTAGAGCTAATTTTTTCTACTTTTCTTCACGTAAAATAGAATGTGTTTTGCTGTTCTTCACGGAAGGAGCAAGAAAGTGAGTTGTCTCATTTCCTTCTGTTCTTGCTATTCTGTCTTTCATGTATAAACCAGAAAATTGTTATTTTGATGTTAGTCTTTGCTTGTCTAGATTTTTTGCTCTTCGTACATTTTTCCTTAAGTTAATAGTTACTTCTCAACTCCTAATCTAATAAATTGCATGTTTCTACCTTAGAAAAATTAAAGAAAAAGTATCCCACAAGCAAACAAACAAACCCCCAAATCAAAATAAAGCAAAAAAACCCCAACTCCAAATCTCAAAATGTTATTTCATTTGGAAATAATTTCTCTTCGTAATATTGCTTAGGTGGTGAGGCATGGAGACAGGATGCCTGGAGAAGTTGTAGATGTCCCATCCTTGGAAGTATTGATGGCCAGGTTGGATGGGGCTGTGGATAACATGGTCTAGGAGAAGGTGTCTCTGTCCACGGCAGTGGGGGTGGAGCTAGGTGGTCTTTTAGGTCTCTTCCAACCTAAACTATTCTGTGATTATCTACAAGAATTTGCCATATTTTATTTTCAAAGAAAAGCAATACATTGAAGGCAAAGGAAAATTTACCTGTGACATTTGGTTCTGCTAGAATTTTGATTTTTTTTTATCAATGCCAATCTGCTATATTAAAATATGGCAATATTTTACATGTTCTTTGCATGCCAACCTTTGTCTTCCACAAAAAAATATGACAAGTTCTCTAGTACAACAGCTTCTCTAAGAACTTCACCTACTGTCACAAGTATTTTCTGTAAGTATGAAAGCCTTAATCTGTAATATTGTTTAATTTTTATGTTTATTTAGCTTTCTGTCTTTTAATGTTGACTTATATTCAGGACTTACTTTGAACGGGTAATAAAAAATTGAGCAGAACTGGATATTTTTCTGTTCTGCTCCTTCTGTTCATACAGCTCAAGAATTTGGCTCCAGTTCCATAGTGTCTTTGTGGAAAAAATTTTAAAAAAACTTACCTTTTTTTTGGCAGAATTTGTGCACTATTTTAAACATTATTTTTAATGGCAATCAAGGTAGGCTTGTCTTCAAGGCTTTGAAAATTTGCTGATTTCCTCAGGGCCTGAACTAAAGTGTTAATATGTAGATTTCTTCAGTTAATCAAGAATAAAATCTCTTCCAGGCAAGCCTCTAAAAACACATTATATTTTTCTAAAACAAGTTGTACACTATGGTCTTTTGTGCTTGGAATGTGCTCCTGAAATGAAAGCTTTAGTAATGCAATTCAAATAAAACAAATATAGATCCAGAAGTAAAACAAGTTTTGCATTAGAACAGTCTTTGGAAATAGGTGGCTGATGTGTGGCCCCAAAATTTAGCTGCTTTGGAATGCTTTTACTCCCAATGCTTGGATGGCTGTGTCCAAATATTCCTGCTGAGATTTGTCTGTAATGTCTTTGATAGAATTGGGCTAATATTCAAATACATTTCTTACCAGTACTAGTTAAACTTTCAAGAAATGTGAAACCTAGAAATTCTTCAGGCCCATATGTTTGCTTTTCATTGCAACTCAAATAGCTGTAAATTCTTAGACAATAAAAGCAAAATTTAATTATAAAATGGAAATATTTTTAACATGTTTTTGAAAACAAACAAAACTAAACCCAAGCCCAAAACTGCTGATTTTAAATTGAGTGAGGTACATTTGTGTTCCTGAAAGGTCACTTTTTTGTGCAATTTTTTTTTTAGAAACTCCCATAAGTGTCTGGGATTCAATGTTTTCTCTTTGAAGAGTGAAAAAATGCATTGTCTGTGAATCTATGCTAGCAAATCTATTTCTTTTTACCCCTTCATATTAAGACTTTCCATTGAGTCTGGAGGTATCAGATCCCTTTCGAGATCTCAGCTGCCATGATGCAGCAGAGCCCGGTAGCAGCTGATCATGAGGTTTCCTAAAACAGAATCTGGGCCATATATTTATATATATTTCTGTACGTATACATATATATACATACAGAAATATATATTTATCAAT
>JANRGV010000094.1:41325746-41337731 GCA_024734035.1 Alethe castanea | reverse complement strand
GAAAGGAAAGGAAAGGAAAGGAAAGGAAAGGAAAGGAAAGGAAAGGAAAGGAAAGGAAAGGAAAGGAAAGGAAAGTTTTTCTTCAGGGGGCTATTTGAACAAGGCAATGAGTTCCATTTTCTCAGTCACTGGGTAGTAAAATTGAGGTACAATTATAACCAAGCAATTATTATTAGTATAACTAAAATCTAAAATTTAACAATTACAGTTTCAAATTCAGCAATATATCTTTCCCTTGGAATTATCACTGAATGAACAGGGTCTGTTTATAGAGGTATGAAAAGTAAATAGGCCTTTCCAAATCTTTCTGCTTGCTCACCTCATGTGCTTTCTAATGCTGCAGCTGATATTCTGTGTAAACCTGTTAATTGTAAAACCTTTGCTCTGTCACTGATGCCCTTTTTGCAAGCTCAATGGGGAGTAAGGCAAGTGAAAGCAAGGCAGCTGCCACACTGGATTTTTTTGCAATATGCTTTACTTTTCTTGTGTTCATGCTGTTAAGAAAAAAATATTCCAACACCTAAATCTATTATTGGTCAGACTAATTTACAATACTAATTAATATTAATTTTCTCTGAAATAAGAATGGAGTGAAAAAGGGCAGTAAAGCTGTTTATTATAAACAAATCAAAAATTATGCCGTATTTCTGCCTACTTTCATATACTAACTCGGCCTCTGCTTGATAAAAATTTTAAAAGTGCATGGTAACCCTTTCAGTTTAGCAGATGTGATATATGCAGGCACTGTTACTGAGCCTTAGGGTTGATAAGTTCAAAAGGTTCTATTATTTTCCTTAAGATCACCTTTATGCATTTCTTAATTTCTTTTAGTCTCTAGGAATAAGACACATACTAAGTAACTCTCCTTTGATTTTGATTTGGAAAGGGAGCACTAGGCCTCCTGTTCCACAGTAGGACTTTCTCTCCTGATAAGGAATCTGAGAGTTCACCAGGTCAGATTTATTTGCAAGGAAGTATTGAGGTGCTGCAGGGCAAATTGCAAGAAAATTTTAAGCTTAATTTATATGTGATAGAAAACTGATTTCCACAGAAATAATTTTTATATAATGTAACCAATGTTTAAATAGTACTATATGAAAATATTTATATTTTTCAGTTTGATTGCAAAAGCTATAATGAAATATGCATTTCAGGAGAGCTCTACAAAGTCCAGCTTATATCCATTTTTCTTGCTTTCAATGATTTTTTGACCTTATGAAGACAACTCTGAAGTTCAGGAACTTATTGACTTAAAATAGTGCAATTTTGTAAAACTCAAGGTAAATCTTGAGTTTTACAGAAAGTAAATAACCTGAGAGCTTGAAATGGGGAAATAACTTTTATGATATAGACAAATTTTGTTTGGGTTTGAAAGAGCCTCCTGAGTTTTAGCTTGTTTGTTTGTATGTTTGGGTTTTTTTGGTAAATCGAGAAGCACCTCTTGCCTTAATGGTGCCAGCTGAATGAGAAAGCATTTAAGCTTCAGTTCCTCTGACATTTTGAAAACTAATGGAAGTTTCAACACATAATTTCTGCTGGTTTAGATGTGGTTGTTTGCATAGTCTAGATCAATTTCAGATGAGCTCCCAGATCTCTAACATCTATCAATATCTGTCAACAAGCCAAAGTTTCAGCACACTTCATTTAATTTATAAAGCTGTTCTGGAGCAGCAGTGTTTGTTTGATCCATGTGTTCTCTGAGTGTTGTAATCTATGTTTTCATCACAAGGTTGAACATTTTATTACATCGAATGTTCAACAGAATGGAATACTAGTAAATTTGAAAAAGAAATGTCCTGCTGTACTACATTTGTCAAAAGAAATTTGTTTTGATGATGGAACTGAATCTATAGCCCTTATTTGTTGTTTAGTTGACTTAATACAGTTTTCATATGGAAGAGAGTTTATACTGAAAAATGCTGATTACAAAATTTCCCCTGGTTTCTTTGCCATATATGTCAGCTTGACAAAACTGGTGAACAAAATGCCCAGTTCTCTCCTAATGGGCAGCCCCAGAGTGGCAAATGGCCAGAGAGTGCTGAGCTCATGCTTTATGCTATCCCTAAACATGGGGATTTGATCTACTCATATGGTGTGGCTTAGAATTAGGAAATCTAGATCTTAAAGGACTTTCACATACTCTGCTACAGAAATAAAAATTTGGAAGACTTACAAATAGTAAATTCTTTCAGATCCATACTGTTGCAAACCTCTCAGGGAATTCTGATGTTTGGTTGGATTTCTGTGGCAGTTGGAAAGCAAACTATCAAATCATCTTCAGTAAAGAATGAACAGCCTGTCGACTCACAAAGGAGCATTGTTTAATGATGAAGCTTAAAAAAGATCTAATCCCAACACTTGTAAGTTATTGTCAACTGTAAACCAAAATCAGAGGTTTTTTGTTTATTTGTTTGGTTGATTTTTTTTTTGGTTTTTTTTGGTTTTTTTGTTGGTTTGTTGTTGTTGTTGTTGTTGTTGTTTTGTTTTGTTTTGTTCTGTTTTGTTTAGCCAATCAGGTTTTCCAAACTAGATATAGAGCATTTTATGGCCAGATGAAATCACAAATCTAGGAGAGGGAAACATGACAAGCCAGATAATGCCCAGAGAGAACAGAGACATTCCAAGCCAGTATATACAGTATTGTAAGAGGTCAAAGATACAAACACAGGGAAACAAAGATTTTAAGAGGAGAGAGAGTATTTTTGGACAGAGTAAGAATTATTGAAGAAAACAGCAAAATAAATGGGAGCTATTTCAGAATGTAGATAATAGAAAAAATGTCTCCAGTATTTTCCTGTGAGCTCTGCAATCCATGGGATATTATTATTTATGAAAATTTATAAATAGTAATCAAATGGGACACCACTTACAGATGTTAAAAGATAAGACCAAATAGTTCAGTTGCTTTAAATTTTTTGGATGCTTCCTTTAAGGCTTTGGACTCTCTGCATGAACTTTGGGAAATGTGGTGAAACTGCCACTATCATCTGTTGACATTAAGAAACAAAATATTCTGTGTCAATTCTGGATTTGGCAGCAATAGACTAGAACCCTTAGTTATCTTAAGAAGAGCTAGATTTGACATTATTGATAATCCTCTTCTTTGTATTAATATTAGATACTATTACTGCAGAATAAACAAACAGGAAATGGCTCATCTAGAAAAGACAAAGCTCTTCAAATACAAACATTTAATTTATTAGAAAAGGACAGAAAAGTATCATAAATTACCATATGACATTTGTTTGAATGAGGGGTGTGTGTATATCCTCATGCCAGTTTTGTCTTCACTGCCACATGAAAGGAGGTTTTAAAGTGTCACACCAATGGACATGTAATATAGTGAAAAATAATAATTTTTTAATCAGTTGTGCATATAAAAGTTTTAAGACATAACAACCTTGTAAAAGAAAACAAAGTGGTCTGGTCCTCCCAGCTCTTCTATAACTCAATCCTTTTCTTTTTCTCTAAGGAAATTCCTGGGATTCAGAGTATCCCATATTTTATTTTGCCAAATGTCTTTGCTGAATGGTGAATCATTTCCCAGTGTATGCCACTCTTTCAGAAATTGCAGCAGGGCTGTCACCTTGATTTGGCATTCAAAGCCTTTAGCACTAAGGTAAAGGAAATAGTTTTCTAACTTTGCAACCTTTGGGGCAAGCAACTGTTTTCCAAGGTATATCTGAACAAAATATCCATTGCTGTGAATCAGTTCTCCAATATTATCTGGCATTTACTGTGTTCATTAAATCAGCTCTTCATTAGGAGAACAAGCAATCTAACTAAAAACAAGGAGACAAAAAGCAACTCTTAGAAATTGAAACCAATAAAAAATATATCCTTCTCTGGTTAACTTGAAGGCCAATGGAGTTGTGGGAGGTGATGAGCATAAACAAGCTACGGCTGCTGAAGAACTGGCTGCTAAAGTTTCAAAGATGGACAACATTTCGGAATGAAAAACAGAGGCACGCACATGCATCTTCTTCATTTTGTTTAATTTAATTAATTTGAAGTGCTATGTTATCTAAAAGGGATGACCTATCTCGCTGAAGTAGCTGGGAAAGTGCTTAGTGCTAGGCAGAAAGACAAGGAAGCAGCTGTGTGTTTAATTTTAATGCCTTAAAGTGTTTAAATAATGTGTTGAAGTGTCTGGGGGGGGGTTTATGTGTTGTCTTTTCTAATGTGAACAGATGCAAGCATTCAAATGGCTCTGACACAAAGAAGGTAGAAACAAAAATTTTCTTGATGAACTTCTACTGATATAGGCAGCTGCTAAAAGTTTTGGTAGCAGGTACTTATGAAAGGGTCTGTTGCTTTGCCCAGTATGAGAATTTCCCTTTCTTTCCCCTTCTCAAACATTAAGGGGGGTGTCCAGTGTTCTGGCCTTCATAAGATAAGCAGAATGTTTCAATGCTATCATTGCTGGCTCAGCTATACTGGTCTTGTTAACATTGTCCACTGCAGAGTTAGGGGCTCACAGCATCTGTCTGACAGGTGCAAGGGCTTTGCCAGCACTGGGGAAAAAGATAAGACTGCACTGTGAGTCGGAATGGATTTCTATCTCATTTTAGGCCTATTGAAGAGGTTTAACTACATATTGCAAACATAACTTTCACGAGCAAATTTTTTGGAGGAGGCTGCTTCAATTTCACCTGCGGTGACTTTTCAATGTAACAATACCATTGCTGTTGGCAAGGCAGCTGTATCAGTATTAACAATTTTGGTAGTACTGCTGAAATTACATTTTCAGCATGCAAAGTTAGGGGGCAGAGGTCAGAAAGTAACCAGCAGAAACAGAAAGCTACTTTGACTACCAGTGATGGTATTTACAGAGCAGGAGAACCTGCATGGTAACTTGGTTATACAAGTTGATATATACCTGGACTTTAAATGGCCTTTATTTCAGATTATGGAATGCAAGAGCACATGGGTTGATGATTCATATAATGAATAAATTCTAGTAGTACAAAATGTTGCTTCCCTGACATAGGTGCAGGATAAAATTAGCTAGTATTCTAAATTCAGCTAGTAGTGGAAAATACAATATTAAATGTCTAGCAACCAGGCTGGCAGTCTATGAAGAGGTGAAAAACCTGAATGATTAATGACAGATGAACTGTCCTTTAACTTACTGAGTTTATTTTCCAGGTAGACTTACAGAAATTTACAGAGAAATTGTAGAAACAGACTTGTCATTTTCTACTTCTTCCCTGTGGAGAGAAACTTTTCATTCTGGCACTTTTACAAACTCTCATGTAAAAGTCTTTCAAAGCAGCAGTCCTGAGACATTCCTAACTTTTTGACATTGATAAAAGGAAACACTTTCTTAATTATTTATCCATATGTCAGAAATATGCAGAAAAGTACAGAATAATCATTTCCCATAGAGAGTGTTTTATTCCAGTGATCAAAAAAAAAGAAGATAAATAAGAGTCTTTCCATCTCTTGGCACTGCAGTTAGTATATATACAAAGAGAGCACCTACTGTCTTTGCAATAGTTGTCATACATCAGATGTTAGGCATCAGTGACAGGATGCTGCTGCCTCCTTGTCCAGGGACATTGGGACAAGGCACTTTTCTTCCATAATGTTTTCCACTTCTCTAATAACACCAGATATTAACTGGATACTACAAAATCCAGCTTAATTTCATGATGCCTAATATCATAGAGAACTTAAGAGAAATGTGTTAAAAAGGAAAAATGTGAATTTTTGCAAGTGCTAGTGTTCAGCCCCTGGTGCTCTGAGCATAAAACTGCCTTTGAGACTCTTTCTCTCTCTCTGCCTTCTTATTCTTATTCTTGCAAGCACACAATATGTTCTTCTCTGGCTAATCTACTTAAAGTGTTATCAAATTTATTCCACTTACTGTAGCTGTTTCTGCCTATTATTTGTAACACCAGAGATATATGACCAGTTTTCAATATATGGAAGTCATCTTTATTAATTTTAAATAAGTCCTTAGCAATCCCGTTTGGATTTTTCTCCCCTTCAAGCTTTAATGAGAAGGAAAGGTACAGGAAGACATTGCCATCACCCTGTTCACAGAAAGCTTAAGCTGCAGAGCTGGGTGCAGACTAAGGTGGGCTTTCCAGGTGGCTGAATGCATTCTTTGGGGCCCCAGGGACATTACCAGTCCCTGCCACATCTACCCCTGCCCCTTCTAGGGACAGAACTGCATGTGCTACCCCAGCTCTAAGCCATCACAGCTCAGTGAACTGCAGACCTCTGCAATGAGCTGCCTGAGGGAAAGCTGTGAGGGGCTTTCTTGGGGGTTGCCACCCAGTCCGTCTCCTGAAGAGCAACATTTAGTTCATCCCTGAGCCTCATGGCAGATTTTTTGTGCCTGGCTGTGTCTCCTGCACCTTACACTGAATCACAAAATTATAGAATGGCTTTGCTGGAGGAAACATTAAGGATCATCTGGTTCTCATCCCATTGCCATAGGCAGGTAAACTTTCCCCTAGACTAGGTTGCTGAAAGCCTGGACCAGAAAGGCTCAGGTGTGACCTCAACACTCTCTTCAACTCTCTGACAGGAGGTTGTAGCCAGGTGGAGGTCAGCCTCTTCTTCCAAGCAACCAGCAGCAGGATGAGAGAATATAGCCTCAAGCTGCACCAGGAGAGATTTGGGCTGGATGTGAGGAGGAATGTCTTCCCAGGAAGTGTGGTTGGACATTGCAATGGACTGCACAAGGAAGTGGTGGAATCACTGGAATTACCATCTTTAGAGGTGTTTAAGAGCAGACTGGGAACTCAGTGCCATGATCTAGTTGACAAGGTGGTGCTTGGTCACAGGTTGGACTTGAAGACCTCAGAGGTCTTTTCCAATCTAATTGATTCTTTTATTCTGTGAAAGTCTCTTCCATGTCCTGGAAAACCAGGTGTCCTGTTTCCCTCTGTAGAGGGCTCACATTTTCCTTACCCTTTCTTTTATCACCAGTGTACTTACAGAAGTTTTTTGTGTTGTCTTTGAAACCTTGACCTGGTTTAATTTTTATTGTCCAGATATAGAAGCCATTACACCACATCACTGTGATGTCAATAAGGTCACAGCCCTGTAGGCACACACATCTCTAACTCCTCCAATTCTCCTTGCTACGAACATTTGCATAGAGGCATTTAACTTGGATCCCAATTAAGACGACTTACTGGCTGCAGTGACTGGAATTCCTTTGTTCTGCTCTTCAGATAATCTCCTGCTGCCCTGAAATTCCTCTCCAGGCTTTGGGCATCTCTTGCTGACCTGGCACCAAATTAGTAGGAGAGGGATGCATCGAGGTTCCCCTCCCCTGTCAACTGACCCTGGGACCATTGGGGTGCTGAACCAAACCCAAGGGTATCTGCCTGCCCCTGGCCTCAGCACTCTGCTCCAGAAATGCATTTCTGTTTGGCTGTTCCTGGCAGCAACAACCCCCAAGGATGAGGTCAGAAACGATGGCAAACAAATGGCAATAAAGATGCTAGATGTGTAGAATTCCCTTTGGCAGACAAAGTCCTCAGGGACTAGTTGTGAAACATCTTTGTCTCTGTTCTTGATGGCGGGACCTCTGGCCCTAGGTTTTGAATATCGTTAGGAGGCTTGGGTTAGTTTTCTCGTTTGTTTAAGTATTTACTTATTTTCTCTACAGAAGCTGTATGAGGCTCTGAAATAGAAATATTTGGTGTTCAAGCTAATATAAATAATAGTATGCATCACCGTGCATGAATGTTATACTGCAATTGCATTCTTTACTCATCTAGTGGTAATAAAAGGGCAATGTTTTTTTCACATTCAGTGATAAGGGGGAGCTGTCTAAATCCAGTGGCAAAAATAAGTAGAATGGGTTTTACTGTTACCAGAGGCTACTTCTGAGAGACTGACTGTACGTTATTTTCCTTATTTCTGTTTTTGCAATGTAATGGAGAACTACTGAAATGAGAGGGACACTGTTTCAAGGTCATTGTAAAAAGAATAAACTTAATACAAATTTTGAATGTATATTGCACACATTTGAACCAGTAGGGATAACAAGCACTCAGAACAGTCTCAGTCAACAATTTTCTAGACAACACAAACCACAGGTTTGTTTTACTTCTGTGTAGTATTCCTATGGATTTCCTGATTTTGATTAGAATAGCTAGATGTGGTGGGTCACACCTTGAGCTAATACAAGTACTTGAACTGGCTACTGTTTGAAGTAACCTTTAATAGCTGACACCACCTGGTGGTTTAAAGATCTAATCTGTGCACTTTTAGCTTTCTATGAAAAGACCATGGATTATTTATTTTAAGAGACTGAAGAGAGCCATGTTCAGCCTTGATTTTTGAAAAAAATCCAGCTCTGAAAAGCAGTAATGAGCTAAACCTCCATTTAAGGTCAATTTTTAAAGCTTTCCAAAGCCTTTAATGACAGATCCATCATCATATGAAACTTTTTCAGTGTTTTGTGTTTAATTAGCTTTAAACTGGATTCACATAGTCTTCTGGCAAAAAGAAAATAATAACTCAAAAATCATTATAACTGTCTGTGTCAGAAGAAGTATAAAAGAGTAATATCTCTGTGAATTAAGAAAAATATTCTGAAATACACTTCATTATGTAGACCACAAAAATACCACCATTATTGTTATCAAAGCTCAGTGAACACAAGTTTATCAAAGACTTGAATACGTCATGCAAAGCTCAGTAAAGTTGCTTTTAAAATATTCTTGACAAAAGTTTTCTGGAGATAAAAAATATCTCTGTCTAAAACTATGTTTTGCACCTGTTTTAAATTCTGATTTTACTTATTCATTTGCTTGTTTGTTGCAGGGTTTTTTTTTTGTTTGTTTCTAAATAAATCTTAAAAAGAAGATGCATTAAAATTTTACATTTATAGAATCAACCCAGAGCTACAGAAGCGAGAGTCTAACTCTAAGGTTGCTATGTCCTTATCATTTATCAGAAAACATTTTTTAATATCAAATCATTATCTTAGAAACTTTTCTAGGTTTCTAATGCTTGATAATATGTGACAATGAGCTTCTTTCGGGAACTTTAAAAAAACAAAAATCACCTTTTAATCTTAAGCTAATTAACACATATGAAACACCTCCTCCAGACAGAACCTTGATAGAGGTCACCAAAACTTTCTAGTTTGCTTGACATAAAACTGGAAAGTATCACCTTCAGATTGCCTTTATTCCTCAGAATTACAAGTTCACTTTGAAATAGATATTATATATGTGTTTGTGCAAATGTATTTTGCACACACTTGTGTGCTCAGATGCATTATGCACATATTCAATACACTACTTTTAGTAAAGACAAAAACCATTTGTTTCTGAAATAAAAATGAGAGTGTAGCCCACAATCCACCTGCTCAGGTTGTATTTTGTTTCTCAATCACAGTTCTACAACAGCTTGAAATAATGCATGTCAAAAAAGTCATTAAAAACTGCCAAGTCTAAGTTAAATATTGTGAAAAATAAGTTGAACCTAATTACTACACACCTTCCATTTGAAAGATTTCTTGCTAAATTTTATGTATTTTTAGAAATCAGAGATAAAGCAGCAACTCATAAACATATAAATACAATTAAAATGTCTGACAGAAGTATCAAAAGTATGCGAATTATGATCAGTGCAACTTGAGTGAATAGAAAAACATTACAGAATTTCAGTCAGTTTAACACAGGAAATCAGTATGGCACATAGGATATTAAACAATATTATTTTGTATTTTTTTGTATTAGATGGAGGCAACTAATTTAATGAAAAAGATCCAACTGTGAGAGTGAAGAGAGAGGGGAGAACACTTCAGTTGTTTCCAAACTAATATCTCAGCCTTTCTACAACCAGTTTTTCCAAACTGTGAATATTATATTTTCTTCACTTGGTTATAACCATGCATTTGTTGCTGATAAATAGGAAACATAAACTCTGTCAACTTCAGTGAAAAAAGTTCATTACCTCCATCAGGCAAGTATTATATTCAATGAAGTATATCCACTGCTGGTAAAAGTCAAATTTAATGATTTACATTAGAGATTAGTTTTTCTTACCGTTTCAAATACTATTAAATTGAATGAAGTTTTAATGGAAAGCTATTTGTTGAATTGATACTTCCTACAAAGTAATACATGCAATATCTTTCTGTGGTAGGTTGACCTTCAGTGGCTGCCACATGCCCACCAAGCCACTCTATTACTTCCTCCTCAGCAGGGCACGGGAGAAGAAAATGAGATGAAAATGAACTCACAGGTCAAGATAAAGGCCATTCATCATTTTATGTAAAATTTTTCCAGAGATAGATGAGATCTCTATTTGTGTTTAGTGCTTGTATTTTTAACCATTACTCCACGACTTTGAAGTTAAACTCTCACCACTTGATCTTCTCATGAGGAAAACTGAGTGTAAAATTTATCTGAGCTTGCAAATTTTCAGTCTCGTGAATTCTGGAGCTCACAACTGTTTTCTCTACACTTTCTATGCTTTCCATGCTTAAATATGTGATTCATGCAAATTATTCAGTCTAAGAGTCTTCATATAAGAGTCTGTGAAAGTCTTGAGTTGTTAATATCAAATCCTATTTCCAAAGTAAGCGAGAGGTTGTGGAAATATTGACTCAAGTGGATAGATTTTTATGAACTATATTTTCAGTCCCTTAAAAATAAAAATCTGTTGGAAAGAAAGCTCTTCCTAAGACTAAATTCTTGCAAAATGTGGAAGTAGGGGAAAAATAATAATAATAAAAAAAGACAGTTTTTTATTAAATGTGACTTTTCTGCAGATCATGTAACATGTTAACACAAATAATGAAAATTAAATATAAGAGAAACTGTGCAAATATAGTGAGGACTCCCTAAGCAGACATAATGAAATTAATATCTCCTGTATGGCTTGGCAGAAGCTATCTTTTGACCTTTACAATACAGCAAAACTTCTATCTGTTCTTTAAAGTACTTATTTGAAGAAGTGGCTCATGTTTTGATGGTGAAAGGACTGTTAGCTGGGGTTTTCTTTTTCCCTTCCTCTACTGGAACAGAAGACGAAAGTATCATTTTTTGCACTTTTATGTATATTACACAGTTTTTTGAATATAAGATGGTAGAAATGCAATAGATCTTAGAGCTCCCTTGGATATGTATTTTTAAGTTCACTTTGAGACAAAATCTAATTCACAGAATCAAACAGTTAAACTGCCACTGTTGCATTCACCTACTGTCAGCATTTTTAAAGATGCAAAGGACATATAAAAGGTTGTTATTCAGCTTTTGTTCTGCATTACTTTTTTATTCACATTGTAAAGCATTGTAAAAATGAAAAAATCCATAAAAATAAATAGAAAGAAAATATGAAGAAAATATTTAAATATTTATTATATTACTCTAATCTAGAGTCAATCATTGGACTACACTTATGAGGCACCAGAATTTCTAATTAAATTAAATGTTTGCATTTTTTTAGTAGAGAGCTTTGAAAGAAGAGTGAGAAAGCTATAAGAATATAAAGGTAATTCAGAAAAACCTTCTCAGAATCATGATGGCAATCCCTGGAGTAAACAAGAGGAAAAGAATTTCCAAGTTCCTTTTGCTCAACTCAAATGGTTCTGAGAAAGATGTTTTAGAGAAGGAGGGAAAGCAACCTCCACTGTTTAAAATAAATAAAAAATTAGCACTGTCTATACTAGGGGCCATGAAATAACTAATCAACCCTAAAATTGATAGCATAGCATTTTGCTTAATAATGCCATCTCTTGTTTGCATGCATTTATTCAAAAGAGCAGCTCTCTTTTAATACAGCATTAAAATAACACCAGGTGTTATGAAGGTATAGTTTTAAAATAACATGTAATTGAAAGCAGTCAACCCTTCAGTTAATGCATGTGTCAATTAGGTAATTTGTTTGCCAAGCCACTACTTGCTAAAGAGAAGACAGGTGGAAGGAAGGAAAGGAAGGAAAGGAAGGAAAGGAAGGAAAGGAAGGAAGGAAGGAAGGAAGGAAGGAAGGAAGGAAGGAAGG
>JANRGV010000094.1:41307318-41325646 GCA_024734035.1 Alethe castanea | reverse complement strand
GGAAGGAAGGAAGGAAGGAAGGAAGGAAGGAAGGAAGGAAGGAAGGAAGGAAGGAAGGAAGGAAGGAAGGAAGGATAAATGCTATCTATAAATGAAAAGGAGTCACCTGACATGGTTTAAAAGACACTTGAACGATGCTCTTAGTAATATGATTACCTTTTACACAACCATGAAGTGATCAGGCAGTTGAATTAGATTATAGTTGTAAGTCCCTTACAACTGAAATATTCTAATCTATATTATTTGCTTCAATTAAATTTGGTGTGATTGAGTACCATACAGTATCTTACCCTGCTATATATACTATTATTTATACTGATTCTGATTTTTCAAGGAACAGTACAATTTGCAGTGTAACCTTTTTTGCCATTCTGGTTTTCTTTAACTTCTGTGGAAAGCATCCCATTCTGCATTTATCCATATAGAGATGTCTTCTTGCACACAGACCTCCTCTGTACTGACACAGCAGAACTGAAATCTTAATTTTCTTTTTTTGTCAACAGAGCTATATATCTCAGAATGAGAATGCTAGCTACAGAAGCTACTCTACATAAGTTCATTTCAAAATCCTTTTCAGATAACCCTCACAAATTTCAACCAGTGGTTTCCATTGATTCACTGAAAAACAATACTACAGCCTGTTAAAAATCACCACAAGTTTTATGTGCTTTTTAGATTACCTTCCAAAATTATATTTGTGTGTACCTAAATCAAAAGATAGTGTTCTCTAATAATAATCAGATGGTTTTCTTTAGCTTCTTTATCAGAAGCCAAAATAGAGATATTAATTTTAACCACCAATTAATATGCTAACCATTTGTCAGGAAGACCTAATGACCTGATCATTGGACCATAATTCTTTAATTTATCACCTCATTCCCTGCAGCTGTTCACTGCAGTCGTGCAGCCTTCTAGCAAGGCACACACAGACTCTGCCAGGGGCCAGCTCTGCAGCAGTGGCAGACCCTTGGGCCAGGAATCACAGAATTCACAGAGGACACAGTTCTCCAGACATTTCTCTAGCACTCTGAAGATCTTTGGCACGTGTGTAGTAGAAGGCTCCTTATTTCCTTATTTGCAATGTTAGGATTTAAGAGCATTTCATATTTTCAAGGAACCCACTTAGTGAGACACTTTGTATGGCTGCATTTTACAGACTTAGAGTCAAAACAAAACCCAAGTGTCCTCTGGCATATCTGAATCTAAATATTTCCTAAGCTCCAATACCTATTTCTGATCTATTTTAGAGTTTGTTCTGATGAGATAATAATTGTTTAGGGTTCAAGGACAGAAAATTGGTGTTCTGTTGATTTTACTGAAGTAAGCTATAAAACCTAACTGGTTTTGGGCATTACTGGATTGACAAAACATGCTCCACACTATTAATATTCACTGAATGTAGATACTGGACACTTCAGTAATGTCAAAATTATTAATCAAATAATTATTAAATAAATAATTATTAAGCAAATATATACCATCAAAGATTAAAAAAAAATTAAAGTTGTTTTATGAGTATTGTTTTGCAGTTAAAAAATCAACAAATGAAAGAAATGTATGTCAAGAGCTATTAAACACAAAGTTGAAGACAAAGTTTGACATAAGGTACTAAATTCCAAATTGTTTGAAGCCTTACAGTATAAATTTCTCGGTTCTGATACATTTTTTTCCTCTAAGCAATCACAACTGTCTATTTTCAGAAACACAATACAAGGCTAAAGGGATTATAATAACTGTTCCTTACATACTTTGGCAGAATAAATCAGTCTTAAAGAGAAAATTTTAAGCATATCCAAAATGCAGTCTTGCCCACCATTAATTATGCAATTGATACAGTAAATGAAAGCAACTGCTTAGTTTGAATCTACAGAAGAATGTAAGTAAATGTGTTTTTTTAAAATTAATTCACCCTGGGACTTAATCAGCATATTGAATTAAAAAAAATTCTTTGTCAAACACAAAAAACAGGGGGGAAAAAAGAAAGAAAAGTTCTACTAAAAAAAATTCCTACTTTTTAAAATAGTATGAATGCTAAATTGCAGAGTTGTCACCTTCTGCTGTACACAATAGTCATATTTTACAAGTGAGAACATTGCAGAACAGACTCAACCTCCATTAGTTAGTGGTGTAAGTGATGATGGAGTGTATTTATATTCTTCCTCTCTATATTCCACCTTGCATCTTTGACAAATATGAGCATCCCAGAGGGCACAGAGTTCTTGCAGACTGCTATGATTTTCCACATATCCTAGAGCTATAATACTCTAAATATTATGTGAAGCACTTACCAAGATTCAGAACAGAATAATTTAGGGGAGGTTATGGGATAGGAGTTGAAGGGTATAGATTCTTGGGTACCTCTAAATGATAGTATTAACATGAACATCCTGTGGTATAGGTAGAAAGTATTTATTTAGTCCTGAACACTGTTGTAACTTAGCTATAGTTCTGCTCCCTATTCCCAGCAAACAACTTGCCTATTGTTGATATGGCATTCTGTTTCTTTGCAATTTTCTTCAAATGTTCATTAAAATTTGCATGCATTCTCTGACACATCTCTAGGTACTATTCATTTTTTGAATTAGCAAATTACAGAGATTTAATTGGCAAAATCAAGGCCATATGAAATAAAAAACTTGGTTATGCCTTCAAAGTTCAAGTCATATTTAGACATAATTGCAGAACAGATCATATCATCTATATATTGGATAAATGGGTATCAAAAATATTAATTCATATAATTTAAACTGAGCAAAATAACTTATCACTTTCACTCTATAATCTGTATAGTGAAAGACTGAGAACACTCAAATAAAAACAAGAATTGCCACTTTAATTTACCACTGATGATGATGCTTTACAAATCACTCTCTACTATTCAACTGCATAAGCTTTAGCAAGTCCAAATTATTTTCTTAAATAATCTAACTCTCCTGCCAAAGTAATTTGCATTGTATTGAATTTTTGCTTTTTTAGCATATCTTCTAAGATTTATTCCATGGTTATTAAGACTGCAAATCTTATGTCACTGTGATTATCTTCCACTATACTATAAGCATATGGTTCATAAGAAGATAGAATTTTTTAATTTTTCCCTTCAATTTTAAGATTTGATTATTTGTGTTTCAAAAACCCTGCTAGAATACCCTTATTTCTTTCCCCTAACTGGTTTTATTTTTTTCAGAATGCAAACTCTGATCCACACTTTTCCTCTTTAAAAATGTAAAAACATCATTTTAATTCCAGTAAACAAGATTGAATTTACACTTTGAAATGTAAACATCACAAGATCTTTCAACAAACATTGGTTAAGAACAGCTGAATAGTGCATTTCTGAACACCATTTCCTTTCACTAGTCAAGTACTTAAAAGTAAACTGCTGAAAATAATAGTTTGAAAATATTTGTTAATTATTTGGTTAACTTATTCCTGGAACGATTTAATGTTTAACTACTGTTATCTTTCTCTTTTTCTGTGTTCTTTGATTCCAAAAAGGCATGAAATGTGGGATTTGTCTTGTCTAGTTTCAAATCTCTTGGAGATTTTCTCAATCTAAACTAGTTGTATAAGCTCTGATTATTGAGAGAACTAGACCTTGTAGGCAGACAATTTGTCCAAGCTGTCAGATGCTCATCTTCAGTGAGATGAATCATTCCCCAAAGGTGTTTATTTCTTGCCATTGACTAAAAAGAAACTAGATGACTAGTTTAGATGACAACTTTTACTTGTCTGATGTCTACTGCGGAAGATCCAGCACAAAGTGCCCCGAAGCATTCTAGTTTATGAGGCATTGGAGTATTAGTTCTTAGAATACCAGATTTCCAACATGAAAAATCTAAAATAGCGTTCATTTCCTGAGACAGACCAACCTCCCCCTGCATTCCTTAAACTTGATTTTTATAATTTAAAAAAACAATCAACCAAAAAACCCAAACAAACAAGCAGACAAAGAAACAAACAAACAAACAAACCCCGAAAACAAACTAAAAGAAAAAACAAAACAGAAACACAAAATGACTTATTAATGGATTGGCACAGAAGTAGAATTTTGCCCAAGAGTTTGGATTCAGTATTCTTCAGCCATATTGTAAATAAATAAGTTATGTAGATAGAAAAAATTGCAAATATTACAAGAATACTGCCATATATTGTGAGAATACTGGCATATTTTCTTGATGATAGTCCCCTTTTCGGTCGGGGTTATGAAAACATTGAATAGATCAAAACTGCCTTACTGATTTATTATTTGTCACCAATTTACACTTAATCTTAGCTTTCAGTCACCTACAAATCCCCTTTTTATATGCAGCTTTTAAAGTTCACACCTCGTCTTTCTTCTGAAAGTGCTGGGATATAATATGCATCCACAGAAGTAACCATTAACCAAAAATTCATTATTTTTTGTCAATGTTACAAGGTTTAAATATTTCTCCAGTAAATTCTTATAATTGAGGTAATATCCTCATGGACAATATTGGAGTGCTAATCCAGTGCTGGCATGAGGCCATTTTGGGAAGGTCTACAAGGGTCTCTGGCAGAATACACGCTTTAGGATGTGTGCAGGAAATGATGGAGATTGACACAACTCACAGAGCTCTTGCAAAGGGCTGCTGAATTTCAAGCATTGTTAAAAAAAAAATCAAAAGAAAACCAACCAAACAAATAAAAATATTGCAACGAATGTTCAAATGAAAACAAAACAAAACACAATACAACCTTGTGACTGATTGTTTTTATTTTAACATGTTTTATATTAGTCTGTGTTTACATTACTGTAACTTTTCAGGTATCAACCACCACCTTCTATGGAGAATAAACTAAACCATGCACACTGGCTCATTTGACAGAATTATTTCGTTTTTCCAGATTCCAGGTCAAATCAGCTTTATCCAGTGGTCCAGTAACAGAGACTGACACAACATTATTAGTAATTTTAGATATTAATGGAAGTAAAATCATGACCTTAAATTTATCTTCTTAGGGTGTAGAAATCAAAGTTTGTCATTTGACTCATAACAATGTTAATCTTTGTTCCCTTTGCAGAAATACCAAAAAATGAGCTAAGGAAAGTAAGTGTCCTCCAGAGCAGAGCAGAGGATTGTGGCCTCCAGGGAGGTTTCCTGAAATGGGGAGCTGCTGCAGAGGCACAGCCAGGGCCTGGCAGGATGGCACCCACCCCCTCTCCCATAAGAGGTGGCTCTGGGGATCCTGGTGTGGCAGCTTTCATGGAAGGAGGATGGGAAGGATGCCTCTCTGAAGGTGGGATGCTGCTTTGTCTGAGGGCAGAGGCTTGAAGCACACACACAGCACCTGGGCACTCCTCCTACCTGATCCTCAAGGCAGAATAGTGAGGACCTGAGGCAACTGAAGAAGTGGCTATTTGAGAAGTTGTGGAGTCCAGTGAAGTTCTCACTGACTGGAGTAGGGGAAATATAGCCCCCATCTTAAGAAGAGAAATAAGGGATACCTGGGGAAGGATATAGGCCAGTCAGCTTCACCTCAGTGCCTGTCAAAATCATGGAAACGATGCTAAGGCACACAGCAAACAAGGTGACTGGTGACAGTCAGCAAGGCTTCACTAAGAGCAAATCATGCCTGACAAATTTGGTGGTCTTCTATGACAAGGCTACAGTAATACTGAATGAGGGAAGAAGGATTGACATCATCTACCTGGATTTGTGCAGAGCATTTGACACTGTCCCACACAATATCCTTGCCTCTAACCTGGAGAGACGTGGATCTGATGGATGAACCACACAGGAGATAAAGAATTGCCTGGAAGGTTGAACTCAAAAAGTGGGGTCAGTATTTCAGTGTCCAAGTGGAGATGAGTGACAAGAGTCATTCCCTAGGGATCAGCCCTGGGACTGGCACTGTTTAGCATCTTTGTCATTGACATGGACAGTGGGACTGACTCCATCCCCAGCAAGTTTGCTGACACCAAGCTGTGTGGTGTGGCTGACATGCTGGAAGGAAGAAATGCCATCCAGAGGGACCAAGACAGGCTTGAGAGATAGGATCATGTGAACCTCTTGGAGTAATTAAAAGTTTTACATGCCTTTTCAACTCTAGGTGATACTCCTATGTAATTTTTTATATTGGCATTTCTGTTCTCTGGTCTGGCTTGATTGAAATGAATAACCTATGATATGTTTTGTTTTCAACAAGTTATCACCTTTCTCTGAAAAGAAAATTATTACCAAAATTACCTAAATTAAAGTATCATGAGCTGAAGGCTTATATGAACTTCTGAAAAGTTTAGTAGTCCCAAATTATTATCAAGGTTATTGATTTTATTACTAGTAAAAAGGCATAGCACTTTGATATAATGATGGGAAGCTTGATGTATACAGTATTAGGAGATTAAAAATAATGTTCTTGTACATGAACTGTACTCTTATTGCATACTTCAATTAATTGAAGTGCAGTAATAGCACTCAGAATAGCTCATTTGTTAACAAGCTACTAAATAAGTTATCAACTCTGATGACCATTCAGTGTAATTTCTCAATAAAGCATATTGTTACTTTGATTTGGTTAATTATAAGAAATCAAATTTGCAATCCAAGTCTCTGGAGGCATTCCTATTTTTTAGGTACTGAATGATAGAGGTTACTATTTTATTTTCCTCAGAACCTTGCAGACAGAAGTGTATCAGGACTAACCTTTAAATTATATGATGAAATAGATCACATCCATTGTCTTTTCAAAAACAGTGTGAGCAGGTAATGTTTTCTGTTATGCTACTGTAAAACAAAAAACAGGTCAACATCTGCTCAACTGCTTTAATAATTACATTTGAAGCACTTGTTTAAATTTAAAAATGCATATCAGTACAACAAACTAAATCAAATTGTACAAGTTCTGTTTTCACCCGAAGCAATGAGGTGACTCATCTATAGTCCTGCTGACAAAAAATGTGAAAATTCATCATAACCCACAAAGATTATAAAATACAGTCCGGAAGATCACCTTTTGAGCACTATTTTTTATATTTCTATCCTCTACAGGGAAATAACTTGAGCATTATTGAACACAATTCTGACAGCTCACTTTTGGTGTCCCAGGGGAAAGAACATTCTGCAACTGAATCTAATAGATTTATTTTAGGCCTGTCATACTGTATTTGGGGTGTGGCCTGTCAAGTGGTGAAACCAACATCCTGATTAATGTTTACCTGCAGTCATCAGGTAGAATGTATTTCATGTTTGCACAAGGAGATTGCTGGTTTTAAGCACTGAGCACATGGAGATAACAGCACTTATATACATGTATGTAATATCACACACAGATGTATATGATGCCACACAGCATGTACATAAGACACTCTATAATGGTGCAGATTCTTATGCATACTTGTAGAGTATTTAAAAGTTTATTTTATTTGCACAATACTGAGGTGAATACGTTCCAAGATTATTGCAGAATTGAAATAAAAGTCAGAGAACTAGCAAATGCTTTGCTTAAGATCCACCTCAGCCCTTCTGTACAGAGATCCTCTGTACAGAGATTGGACAAAATTTCACTTCTTTCACATAAAGCTGACCAAGGAATCTTTATCTAGTTCCCATCATGAAGCACATAGGCTGGATATGCAGCCTTGAAAAGCACAAATGTAACTGCTTGATATTTAGAGTCACAGGAGAAGAATAAGGTGGTCTTGCTTCACTGCTGTGCTTTTCTAGGGATTCTAACAATCAGACCAGTGTGTCACTCCAGTTCATTTACCATATATATGTTAAACCTCACTGATTAACAAGTCACTAAAATCCTAAAATTGTGGGCTTAGGCTCCTCCCTTCATGGGAACTTAACCCTGAAAAGGGGGCACTTGAACCTTCTCTTCCTCATCACGGTGGAATACCTTCAAGAGCACAATCTAAAAGTAGTTTCAATAGGTACATTTCAATCTTTCTCTTGAACTAGCCCAGCTAGTCAGATTTGGCTATTTTTTTTCCAAGAATGAAACTCTGAATAATCATGAGTGAAGTACAAAATCAGAATAAGGTGTCCCAGATAACTGTATAAAGAGAAATATCTGTGGAGTATTATCCAGGAATAACAAAGGAGGAAAAAAAATCTGAATAAAACTACTGTCAATAGAACTGAAATTTCTTGAAGTTCTTTAAGCCTATGATGCAGATCCCCATTACTATTTCACAAACTTTAAACATTCCTGCATTCAGTCAGTCAACACCCCTGTGAGGTAAGGGACTATTGCTATTCTAAGATGGTAGACAAGGAAATTGAAGTTCAGAGTGGACAAATATTTTGTCCAAGCTTACATAGCCCTGTCAGAGAGGCTCAGATCTTGAGTTTGGCTTTTTACCACCTTCTCAATTTTCCTCATAAAGAAAAAATCACTGGTGAAGTGTTAGATATTCTGAAGAGTGACTGTCAAAGCATTTTTTCCTAATGATTAATTTTTCCTTACTGTGAGGGCATGGGTCAATCTCGGTTATGGTAATATTGGTATCCCTACATCTTCAAAAACAGTTCTTTTTTCTTCCAGAATCTAACTGCTCCTTGTCAAATGGGCTTTTTTCCACTTGCTAATGAAACTGTCACATTTCCTCAGAAGTTTATATGTATATTTATTGTTGAAGAGGAGTAGTCTTCAGAATAATAGAAATCACATTGTTTCTGTATGTGGATAAAGAGAGACAGTCCTCTCATAGCCCTTGTCATTTCTGATAGAGGATAACACAAAGTATAATGTGCTGAAAAAGAGGATTACACTATTGGCTTTTTTATCTCCTGCTGTCATCCTAAATTCCTCTGAGATCACCACAGCCATGATGTTTTGTATGGCTGACAATACAGGAGCAGAAATATTCTGGATATTGGTAGTCAGATATGGAGACTTTAATTTAGTTAGATTAATAATTTCAGATAAAGTTCATAGTGATTAAAATACATTATGACTTGTGGACTGCTCTTTCATAATGAAATTGGTGTCTATCCATTTCTTAATAGAAAAATATTAATCTCATTAGAAAAAAAAAGTTGTTAAAGTTGGCATTAAATAGCCCTTTTCAAAGCTGGAATCACCATGGTAGGAAGACATAACAAATAACTTTGCTCCTGAAAACAGGAAAAATTGAAGTGTTTTAACATGTCTTTAAGATGCCTGGCATTGGTAATGCACCTTTACCAGAATGAAAGGAAGAATAGAAAGAATACAGGGATCCACCATGCCATCTCAAACTGTGTTTTTCATAGACACGGACTCAATTCTCCTCTTTCGAAGCATAATCAATTTCCTGTTAATTGCATGCAAATACAGTAAATACAGCTGCTAATGTGTTATTCTGTAGTCATTTGTTGCACCTGATTGCAGAGAGAAATGTAAAAGGTTAATTTTCTAATTGCATACTCCCCCTAGGTAAATTATGCATGTTATCACAGCCATTGACACTCTATAATGGCCACTTTTAATTGCAGCATGATTTTCTATGAAACTGTGTATCTTCATATGTTTTATTTTTAGTAAGCAAGAAGATGGAAGGAATGGAAAAAGAATATCCATCCTTCAAAATTTCTTAACTCTGTCTGGAGAGCTTGCTGACAGGATATTAAAGCATTCCAAAAATATCTCTTCTCCCTTTCTTCTCACAGCTCCTTTTTAATTTCCATACAACTGTAATAAATTGAAGAGGAAGAACGAGACTGAGCTAAAAGACACACTAATGCTGGATGCCTCTCCGTAAAATTTTGAAAAGCAGCAACATCTGAAATGCCTATTAAACAAGAATTTCCTCTGGATACAAAAGCATGTCCTCCATGACAGAGCTGCCTGAACTCATCAACTACAAATTATTTTAATTGCTAACCAGGTGCTGACCATACCTACTCTGAAAGCTGTTTTTCACTCTCCTTGTGCTTTATGAGACAGGGCATTAAGATCAGTTCTCCCCAGAAGATGAAAAAAAAGATTGTTTTGTTAGGTTACCTGTTATAACTTTCAATTACTAATTCAAATAGTAGAACAGAAAAGCAGGTGATTGCTAATAATTTAAGATGTCAACCTTCTTTCAGTCTAAAATCAGGTGGTTTATATTTGATAATTTTGTAATTTATTAAAGATAATAAACAGTGGGGAAAACAAACGTAAAAAGGGAGACGGATGAGATAAAAAATGATGAGGATGTTTCCTCTTTGCATTTTTCCATATCACAGAATTAAAGTTGTTAAAACTAGAAGTATGTTAAAAGAGTAGAGCAAGGGGTTATTATGCTTTCATATAATTTGAGTCAAATTCATTCATAATAATATGACACTTCTTTATATGTATATCTGAATGTACACTTTTATTTTTTGTCAAAAATAATTTCCAATCCAAAACTGTTTCAATAAAAATATTCAACTATCTCTAATAGATATATTAGCATAAAGTAGAAATATTTAATGACCTTATGATCCAAAATTATGTTGTTCTGAAAACTTGTTAAACAAAATCCAGAGGACTGAAAGCAATATAAAATTTTAAACTGGAGGATTAAACAGATGAAAAAAGCTGGAAAAGAACTGTGAATTAGCGGAGATCGTGGCCTTGTTTCATTTCCACTAATGATAATCCATTTTTCACGCGGCGCTGGCACAGTAGCACTTCTATTCTCCCTCCCAGCCCCTACTATGAAGACGGCTTATGGTACTTTGCTGCTGTGTATCCTTTGTACCTCTTCAAACTTTACCCCTATAAGCTGTGTCTGGTGTAGGCTGTGTGATTACTACATCTAGTCTTATGAAACTAAATTAGCAGGATAAAGAAAGTGTTTAGTGTGTTTGAAATGTAGCTACTGCTAATGGATACAGAGAGCTCTACTGAAACTTAGTTGAGTTATACCAATGAAACATTTGGCCCTTCAATGACTTTAACACCAAGCTAAATAACTGGTCTTTCTCTCCTTTCCCTTTTCCTCCTCAAAAAGGAATTCTGAAGAGTAAGCTCTGAAGGTTCACTTCTTTTGTTCCTGCCATGACAATTTACCATAACTTTAACACAGGAACAAAAGTATTTCTTTCCAATTTTTAATGTTTTATCTTATGAAAATCAGCCAGTGTTCATCTCTCTGCCTTCAGGTGCATAATTCTCGGATTAGTCAATCAGTCGAAAAAAGGTGATGATTCCAAGCTGGTCATGGCTGATGAAGTAAAAAGACAGAAGGACAGGTCTCTTTAAGCTATAGTAAATCAGCAGCTCAGGTGAGAAAGAAACCAAGGAGATTTTTGTTTGTTTTTAATTAAATTAAAGTTACATGAAATGCAAGTGTCAAAGCCTATATGGGGCTTAATAATAACTCTTAGGAGTGTTTTTAAAGGGTTGTGGAATGTTTCTACTCTATGACACTAATCAGTTTTCTAATTAATCCCAGCTGGGATGAGTAGTTTTTCATAAGTTAGTTTGGGTCTGTTCCAGTCTTTCATTATATGAGAGTTTTCCTGGGAGTCCAACACATTTTGGATCGAGCTAGTACAGAAGCAAGCAGAGGTCATGTCCTTTAAGGTCTTGTCTTGATATTCACTATACTGTTGGTAAAACAATCCAACAGTATTTCCTACATATATATGTGTGTGTATACATATATATGTGTTTGTATACACATATGTATATATGAATATATGTGTATATATATATATACACACACATATGTATATATGAATATATGTGTGTGTGTGTGTGTGTATATATATATATATATATATGTGTATATATTTGTATATGTATATACACATATGTAGAACAGAAAGTTCCTGGAATGGGAACTGCATCAAAAGTTACATGGATTTATAGAATTATTAACTGAGTTAGTGGGACTAAAGTTTCAGGATAAGCTGCTTGCTTTTTAACATTCAACTGTATTTGTTATATTTTGACTAGGTTGTGTGAGTTTAATACCAGAATTTTCTGGTAACAGGTAAACCTAATGAAGTACATTCAAAGAAAACACTTTTTTGATGTGATAGTCCCTGTGATTATGGGTTTATTTTTCCTTTGTTGTTTCAAGAATGAAATTGATGTTGTATTTTTGAAAAAAAAAGGCCAAAAAGAAGCATAAATACCTACATTTGTCCTAAACAATGTTAAAGAGAGTACTACTCAAATACTGAATGTCTAGTTCATTCTTTAAAAATCAAACTGTTTTCCCCCCCATCCATGAAATTCTTTTGTATTTCACATTTTACATCTTCCAGGAAGGCAGATACCACCATAACTTACTGCCCTTGTGCACACTCACCCACCAACCACTTTGATCCCTGGAGTAAGCACATTCATTCTAATGGAATGAGACAAAGCATGAATTTGCCCTGCTTTATTTATTCATGCAGTGAATGCTGTGACTGTTCACCCATCAAATCAAACTCAGGATTCACATACTCTCCATTCTCAGAGCAAAATTTCTAAGCAGCTGGTGCAAGAGGGGTGACTGAAGGTCCAGGACCTCTGATATAGCACAGTTTATATGCAGTATCCTGTGACTTGTATAGATGAGCTGGAAATTCCTGGAAAGCAATAATCAGCTACTGGAAATGCTACAAGAATGGGCATCATTACAGAGGAGAATCTGATGTCTTTCTTTAAATCTCTCGACATCATTTCTAAATTAATAAAATAGATCTCATATAATGCAAATGTGGATTGCATTAATACAAAGCATGGAGGGTCTTCCTTCCCCTTTTTGTTGTTGAATACTAACTTGCTAAAATTGAAGTTGTGATCATATCATAGAACTTGCAATTTTTCTGTCTTATTTCAAAGCTCTCAATTTTCTGTTTTCTTCTGCTGACTAATTCTAAAAATCCACATGAAAAATCCATTCAGCTCTCCTGTAATTTTTTTTTTCTGTCCAAAAATTTCAAGAAATGAACTATATAATACATTTTGTCCTGGCAACATATGCAACAGTATCATTAAAACTTTAGTTGCCACCTGCTGAAGCTATTGACATCATACCTTGAAAACTTTTGTTAAATCTTGTTCTTGATTCTTGCAATACACAAAGCAAAGCTATTTGGTTCATGGAGGTTTAAGCAGTGATAGTGAATCTTAAGAGCTAAAGACCAGTTGCACTGTTCTATTAGATTTCACAGGATAAGATTTATTGCTTATATTTACTATTAAAGATGTTTTGAAAAACATAATGTCTGTACCACCCTATTTTAAATGGCATTTAAGTCTAATAAAACCCATTTTATGCTGGTAGCAAAGCACACCTTATAATTTTTTATTTGAAACTAATCTACAATGATGCAAGAAAAAAAAATAAAAACCAAATGAGAAATATAAGTCTTTTAATTTAGCTAAAGTCATGGGTCACAGCAAACTAAATTTCCAATGCTGTCTCTTAATTTAAGGTTCAATATTTTCTTTTCATGTCTAAAAAAATTCCTGGGTTTTTAAAAATGAGATTACATGTTTACTTGTGTTGGTTTTAATTGATGCCGTCATCACTCAAAAGAATCTGAAATCAGCCTCATTCTAATGCTAAATTGGCAGAGGATTTCAGATTTTGTCATCAAAATTTCAGTCTTCTCACAGGATTATATTCAGCAAATATATATTAATGATGCATCACTTTTTCAAAACTGGCTTGAAACTTATTGCTCATCAGTCTAGCATAAAACTTCAAATTATGTTCTCTGGGCCATCAACCACCATAATCATCCTTATGCTGTTAGAGTATAAGTGTAATCTGTTGAACAGTTTTAGGGTTTACATTATTTATTTATTTATTTCATTTAGGGATTTTTGTACACGAGTTGAACTGATGAGCAGGAATTTTTGTTCTGTTGCATTAATGTTTTTAGTGACAAAGCAGTGTTACATACAGTGTTTGATAACTTTGATCACATAATCATATATCTGTAAAAGCTCTAACATGATTTGCTGCAACTTAAAAAGACAAAAAAAAGGATAATTTTACAAAATCCTTTTAAGACTAAGAAAAAAAGGAAAAAAGAAAAGAAAGTAAGATTTACCTTTTTTTTCTGCAGACTTGATCAGAGTAGGTGATACAAGTGGCAACTCTCAGGAGCAAAGCGATTTACATCAGAATTTAACAGAAATTCTCAGACATGTCCATGATAGTAAAGAAATTTAAACTACAAGTAGTAATATATGTGTTTCCTTTACAAGAGAAATTATTTTTGCAGTAACATAGCACAGTATCATGCTTATCAGCTGCCACATGTGCCTGGGGAAAGAAATTTAAACTATATTGGAACTTAATAGAAAATGTGTTTAAATACTTGTAATATTGTAGAAAGCACAACTCTTGGATGGTCTTGATTTTTCTTTGTTTTTTTTTTTTGTTTGTTTGTTTGTTTGTTTGTTTGTTTTTTAATAAGTCATAGGCAGCTTTTGTTCAAGAAATGTTTTGGACGTTTTGAACCCATGGCTAATGTTGCTGAAGTTTATTCAAGATTTAAATGGCTAAATCCAGCACAGTGGTGAATGTTCACTTGATGGTGAGGCTCCTACACATTCCTTTTGTGGTTTTTGCCAGCTACCAGAAAGTTTTGTATCTTTCATTGATACATGGTTATCCAAATTTGTTCGGGTTTGAGACTTGGAAGGGCAATGAGGAATACATTTCCCTTTAATTCTGACAAGAAGACATTGCTCTTTGAGATTACATTATGATGGTCAAGCAGTTATTGAAATTTCAGCAGTGTTCTTTGAAGACCTTTTTTTTTAGTTTCTGTGGAGAAAGTTGGGTGTTTATCCCATTTGCGTGTTTGGAAACAAAAATTAACATCGATTGTACTGTTCGGTTAGTGTTTGATCTAGTTCAGATTTACCCCCATTTCATCCTGGAAAGAAGATTTGCTGAGTCAGAAGATACCTGAAGATATATGTCACTCCAGTTCAATCTATTTTGAAAATGAGGTAGGAGAATACACTAATTTAATAACAATCTTATTATACATTTGGCTTGATTTGTAAAATGCAGGAGCAGAAATGCATTTTAAATGAAGTTACTAAACTTTTTAAATCCTTGAAAAGCTTCAATATTGATTTCAACTTATTCTTCAGACTCAGTTGACTCTGAAGCACTCCACTTACTTTCAGTCTTCTTTTAACTAAAATGCTTCCTAAATATAGAACTGCTGACAGGAATCTCACGGTAAAATGTCCAGTATGTCTTTAAATATCATGGAGATATTCTTTGTTTAGCCCTGCCAAGTGGCTGATTGCTGGCAGCTGAAACAAGGGACAGATGGCCATCCAGCACTATCTGCACCCTATTGAGATGAATAAGTGACAATCTGCAAAACACTCAGAACTAATGTAAACTGCTTTAACCTCAGGAAACCCAAGAGCCTCTTAGGTTGCTTTGGAGACGTGTAGGCAGATTTTGTGCTTTTTGATGCAGTGTTCTTCGACAAAGGTCTCAGAGCTCCTCACAAATGCAGCCCATCATGGCCCAAGCACAAAGACAGCAAGATGCTGTGAAAAACCTGCAAGGTCAGTGCCATGCAAGTGATACTGAACACTACAGAGTTTGAGAATGCACCCACTCAAGGGCATTCACCAATTGTTTTAAGATGGCACAGTACTGCTTCTTTCTCAGGCCATATATGGAACCAAACACTGAAGGTTATCTGCTGTTGTCCTAGGCATCATAGCAGAAGAGATGGAAGACCAAAGGATAACTGAAAGAAAAAACAGTAATATTAATGAATTTAGGTGTATCAAATTTGAACTCAGAATTATTTAACAAAACACTCCTAACAATGGATTGGCACAATCCTAAGCACAAATAAAGGCTGTGTTGAGAATAGATTAATAGGAGACCTGAGGACAAGGATTTGAAGTTTTGGTGGAGAAGAAGCTTAACATGACCTAGCAATATGTGCTTGCAGTCCAAAAAGCCACCCATATCCTAGGCTACATCAAAAAAAGCATGACCAGTAGTCTAAGGATTGAGATTCTCCTCCTCAGCACCATGCTTGAGAGACTTGGAGTTTGGTATGATAAAGTGTATGTCCATGTTGGTTGTTTTATTACTCTTAAGTCCTGTACCAGTCTGTACTCCCAAAAATGAGGCTTCTTTGCTGGTAAAGTAGGAGTACTAAATTCAGATCGACACTCTCTAAGCAATCCATACTTCAAGAAAGTATTTATCAAGGACTCCAATCCTTTATGTCCTTCCAATCTAACAGGATATTGATTTACCCTCATGGCTTTAGTAGTAGTTTGAGTTTTGTTTTAAGTGAAGTCACATTCTTTGCTTTACCTGGTTTCTTTGAAGGCCATCCCAGGGAATTACCACATTCAATACCACATCAGGGATATCATCCTCAGGTTCTTCCAAGGTCTGGTCCATTAGTCAGGAGATTTGAGCCTAGCATTTCATTTCTTTCAGGATGTGTAGCTGTATAGAGTTTTCACAAGTTATTTGAGAATATCACTTGCATAATAAATTTCATCTTCACAATGGAAGAGGCATGTATAGAATGTAAAAACTCACTGGAGAGAATGAGGTAGAGTACCTGAGTAACCGGTTGGTGTGCACTGGAATCCTGTATGATCCCATTCTCCATTGCTGGGGGCAGTAAATCAATCTGTGCAAGGCTTTAAGTCACCAAAACTGTTGTCACTAAAGCAGGGTTCTTTTATATGGTATGCAAGAGCCAGTAAGCACTCTTTGTCCCTGGTGGTCTTGGTCCAGTACATTATAATATAATTTACATACACAAATTACCCTCAAGAGTGTGTTTTTAAACATTATAATGATCTAGGGTAATCGAAGGTGGTATTATTATCTAACCTTATACTTTATCATAGTTTCTGTTTGAATATTTCTGAAGAATTAATTGTCCACAAAATAAAAACTTAAAGAAAAAAAGAAAAAAAACAAAAAAACGAAAAACAAAACAAAACAAAAAAACCTAAAAAAAACCCCAAAAAAAACCACCAAAAAAAAACCCCTAAAAATAAAAATTTCTCCTGGGAGCTCTTCAATGCTTCATTGCTCTGACACCCTGTTGTCATGACTTCAAGACCAACCCATAATTGCTGTGAAACTTTTTAAGTTCTTCTGACATCAATGCCACAGGCCAGCCTCACCATTAGTCATACCACTGAGTTTATACATTAGTTTATCAATAAGGCATTACTACAGAAAAGTCTACTTAATACATGCAGACTATATCATGAAAAGTTATTAGCATTGGGAATTTCTGTGGGTGTAATTGAACGTTTATAAATATGGCCAAGTACAAGCCAAATTCATCGTCATTGCAGAAAAACACTTGGAATAATAATCACTTAAAAGTTTTCTGAATATATTTCATCCTTGAACAAACTTGATCACTTGTGGCTGACCAACACTAGCACAAATAAAGCCACAGGAAAATACAGTTGAATGTGAGATAAAACATTTTTACTATAAGGGGGGTTGATCACTGGAAAAGGTCCGAGGACCTTATGGAGTTTAAATCCCTGGAGCTATTCAACAGTTGACCAGCAATGTTTGGCAGCATGCTGTAACTGACCCTGCTTTAACAGGGGTCTGAAAAAGAAGAATTCAAGGCGTCTCTTCCAACCTCAATCATTCTGTGCTTAGTAACAAATAATGGCCTTTTCATTGTTAGTTACACAAGTGAAAATCTATTTGGAAAAAGAAATCATATTGGTTGTGAACTTTGACTACGAGGCTCACTCCTTCAACCTCCTCGTTCAAATGAAGGGCAAAACCAAACCAATATATTGCCCAGGTTCTTTATTTTTATTTTTTTTTTTTTTGTGGACCCCTGAAATACAAGTATTAATACTTGTACATATTATATTAATATTTGTACAATAAGTACAAATATTTCAGAAAGTATACATGTTCTCTCAGCACTAAAAGCTAAGGATCTTATGTAATTTAGGTCATTAAAATTCTCTAAAATCAGTGGGGATTTGCTTTTAAAGTGAAATTAATGTCAATATAGATGGAATTGGAAATAAAGGTAAATAAGTCTCCAGATGTGCAGATCTCTGCTTTCTGTGAGAAAAGACCAGTATAAAATATATCTTGAAATTTTAATGCTTTTAGATGACAGATGACATGTCTAAATTTTCTCCCTACTGATCCCCTCCAAAACTCATGGATGTTGCTGGGGCTTTTTTGTAATTTTGTTTGGATTTTTACTGCTTTTTAGCTCTTAAAAAATCAGAACAGTTCTCTTCATATTCAGAGTCGGTAGAAATATAAATTTTTTATCAAATCCCTATGAGTGTGTTGTATCTTTTAAGACTTCTATTTGTCTTAAAGGGTTTTTCAATACGATTATATAGTCTACTATTTTTAATGTGCAGAATGCCTGGGAGTATGTAC
>JANRGV010000094.1:41281171-41307218 GCA_024734035.1 Alethe castanea | reverse complement strand
CCTGGGAGTATGTACAGCCTGAACTCTGAATACACATATAGCAGAGATAATATTTTTATAATCCTTCAATACTGAAAATTACCTTCAGATTTGCTGGGAGAAAGAGTGCGTGTTAGTGTTTAGTATTAAGAACAGGACTTCTAATGCTACTCAAGAAATAATTTAGGTACACAAGTAGATACAGGTAGAAAAAGCATTTTTAGTTAAATAATTTTGATAAAGCAAGAATTCCGAAAATATTTAATGTATTCAGTTTGAGTTTATCTAAGCATTAGCATGAAAAGCTAGAATGAAATTGTAAGTCTGAAGTTGTTTAAATGTGTCAAGTTAAATGGTTAGATTTTGACTAGTGTTCAAATTACTTAAACATTGTTTTAAAACTTTCAAATTTAATTGACATGTTTTCTAATCAGAAAATGTTTGAATTGTAAGTTAAACTTCTGTGAGGTTTTTTAAAATTATTATTGGTAAAACATGTATTTTAGACTTTAAGTAACTAATGATGGTTTAAATAGTAATTTACCTGAAATACAGTGTTTATGAGATCTCACCATCCACAACTTCACCATAATTGTCAGAAGCCTGAAATACATATTATTTACATAGCTTTATCATTCTGGATCTTTAAGGGTCCTCTGGTAAATGCCATGATGAGTTAATTGATGATTTGTAAGGAAATGACTCATGTTGAGCTTTCATTTCACTTATAACAATAGCGTAAGAGATTACACTAGTATTGCTTCCAAACAATGGATAAATGCCATGCCTAGCATTGTGTGCAAGCCTATTCAGAGTAATTAACAGGTGTGAATTGTTGTTTGCTGGGATAAGCCTCCCGCAGTGCAGCACTTTTGCTGGCTGCAGGCTGCTTTCCTGCTGTATTACTGCTTCTAAATGAGTCAATCTCACTTTAATGTAAGATTTACATATGTTAGTTCTAGGTACACTTGTCTATTTTTGAAGTAGTTGAGGCAATAACAGTGAATCTTTTCAAAAAGCCTGTATTTCTGCAAGCTTCTGTTTACTTTGCACATCTCCAGCTTGTTTTGTCTCCATCTTTCCAGCAGGCTCTCATTCAAATGAAAGGAACTATTGTAGCAATTTGTAGGAATATTAGTGTGTCTTAACTGCAAGACCAAAGCCTGTTCTGTGGTTTATAAAATCAAAATCTGCTGCACTGGATTCTTAACCATGAATTATATAAGAAAATTACAGAGATTGCATAAAAGCCTACAGTCTTCTGTTTCCATGGGCTCTCAAATAGAATTTTTAATTTTGGCTTTAAAATTCTCATATTTTGCAAATTCCAATTGGGTTCACCAGTAAAGATATAAAGGAAGTCCTGAACTGTAAAAAGTTTGATGTTTTAGAAGCTCAAATTAAAAAGCCCTCAACATTTTTACAGGTTTGACAGTAATGGATATGTCTTTATTTAAATCTCAGTTTAAAAATTGTCCATAGTGATCTTCTACTCTTTGTATTCCTAATTTAGTTGAGGAAGGCAGGTCCAGATATAGAAAACACACAGAGTAGTAGCTTTACCCCATGTCCCTCTTTCACATAAGAATTATGTCACAGAACAGTTTTAAATGGTTTTGCATTTTTATAATCCCATCAAAAGAAAAATTAAAGTGTCATATTAGTTGGATCTGTTTTTTTCATTTAATACAACCAAGGGTCAATTGATTTAAGTTATTGTAAAAATAACACCTTTACCATATTTTATATTTTTTCTTCCTTGTTAGTATAGATCTAAACAATTCTAGAAGGTATAGTTCACATTTTTAGCCAAAGAAACAGTTAGATAGTCGGATCTCTTTTCTAGCATCCCTAATTTCAACCTCAGAACTGAAAAGTTGTTCTAATTAGGAGAAGATGTGTGTAAACTTCTTTTAATGGGACCTTGGGACAAGCACTTCACCTTGAACTTTCTGATGCTGACTCATTGTGCTGATGACTTTTCCTGCCACTTCGGAAAATCCAGTTTGAAACTTCCAAGTACAGATAAGTGATATTATTTGGTTTTGGTTGTTTTTTTCCTGAAGCTAATCTAACACCAGTAATTTATTGTGGCTGAAAGCCTGATGTTTTTGTTGATGTGTGGGCAGATCCCAGGGCGTCTGTTTTCCACTATCTCTGGCATCCAGGAAATACTGTTTTCCTGTTTTTAAACTGTATATGGTTTTTCTATTCTCTAGTGTAGTCAAAAGGCTTTTTTCTTTCTCCTTTCTCAACAAAAAAAACTATTGTTATCTCTGAAATTCTCTGAAAAATGCTGCAACAACTTAAATGCATTGTCCTTTCTCATATTTTATTTTAGATGTTATTATTTGCCAAGCTATGGAAAACTAGAGGTCTTTTTTACACAAGAAAGAGCAAATATAAATTGCTACTCCCCTCAGATTCCTTTTTCTGGAGAATGTATTTATGACACATTATGTTTTTCATTTCTATAGGAGTACTGGGTATCAGTGGTCATCATGTATTTTAGACACACGTTTGCTAGAAGGCTGTAATCTGGACAAAGCTTCCAAAGCTCCTTAGAAGGACACTTAAAAGTGTTGATCTAAATGAGGCCAAAGATATCCAATTAGGATCTTGAACTCCACTTAAAAGAGAAATAATAAAAGAGCCTTTGTTTTCTTTTGTTAGATGAATGCGACTGTATTGTTGGACTGTTTCATTATTTGAAAATACAGAAATTTAAAAATGCATATATCTGTTTCTCCACCACCTCCATTCCAGAGTTCAGTTTAGTAACTAGCATTATTTTTTTAGTTTTTTTCCTAAGTACATCTCACAGTAATTCATCTGCTCTTATCTGAATTTTGTGAGGAATTATTTCCTAAATTGTGTTTCAGCATTAAAAGATTAACACAATGTCTTAACAATTTCACATTTGCACTGGTAGAGTGGAATTCTGAAAAGAGCTGCTTGTTAATTTATAGAGTTGAGATCTGTAGCAATCCACTAAGTTTGAGAATGAAGCAAATCTCTCTGCAGAAGTTATCAAAAGCTCTGCAGCTGTTGATACTGTCCCAAGTGGGTGTGCAACACACAGTCACACACCAAGGCAAGATGTTCCTATTTGTAATTCCAGTTTGTGCAAAGGAGAAGGCTGGGTGGGAAAATCTAAGAAGAATGTCTAAATCAATCTACTACATTCTCACATTCAAGGCATCAATCAGTGCTGGAAGCAGAAGCTGAAGGGCTACCCAGTTCAGGAATTATGCTTTTCCTGGCTGCTCTGGTTTTTAATATGGCTGTCAGGTATCATGGTGATGAATTCATTAAAGAGAGAAGGAGAGGATGAATTATTATCCTATCTACTAAAATCCCTTGACATTAGATGGAAATCTCTACTTTTCATCAAACAGCTTTACTAATATTATTGGACAGTGCAATATAAAATCCTTATTTATAGCACCAAAAAGAGCTTAATGTGTGACTGATGTTACATATGCACACCTCACCTTTTCAAATTGATCCTGGTTACTTGCTCTAAGTAAGAATAGCCAATGCAATGTAGTCACTGCTTCTATGTGATTTCTGCATGCTAATAATCATTTTTGGAGGTCCTCCTTTATACCCACTGAAATCCCTCCATTATAAATCGAGAATATACCTTACACCTTTTGCCATCTTCCTATGCGGAGAAAATAAACTTTCATGCATTTCTGTGTCTCTTTTTGAGAACATATACTCCGTAATGAGCTACCTGTACTTTCAAGGCTGAATGTTTTGAACTCCTGAAGAGCTTTTATACTGAATAGATTTTATAATCACTTGGAAAGTTCTGTCTTTGGAAGAACATTGGACAAAGCTTTTGTAAATGTGCTTTTACTCAGCACAGAGATTCTGTATGTAGATTTAATACTATCCTTCATTTATGTTCATAACTGCTAATAACACTACATGTATTTTTTTAGAAAAGGTGCACGGGCTGATAATTTATACCAGCTGGTTAGAAAAAAAGCAGGAAAGAAGTATGTCCCTTTTCTTCTTTTTCTCTTACTGTCTCAGCCATTTATTTCACCTGTTTATAAATGTGAATATCACATGCCAATTACTGCAGAAGGGATTTATCAATATTGGCAGATGTGCAGTAAAATAATTTAGTTTACCTTGATCTGTATATTGGTCAAGATCACCATGAGAAAATATTTAATGAAATTATTTCACTGAAATATTTTGGAACAAGTCAGATGTAGACCTGTAGACAAAGTCATACTGAATAGTCAAAAATATTTAAATAAATAATAATTCAATCATTAGATATTTTTTCCAATCTCATATGCTCTCTCTCATAGCAATTTCTTCTAGCTCATGTTAATTACTCAAGAGAAATGCAGAACAAATACCTTCGTTTTAAACAGAAATAGTTTTGTATATTTTTTGCTTTTTCTTTTTTTCTTTTTTTTTGCATTGATAAATATTTTGCTGGTTTTGCAGATTTTGAAAGAAAATGTGTGCATTGGGAAATGGATCCTCTTTGTTAAGTGTGCAAAAAATAGATCTTGTAAATACTGGCACTAAGCAAAAATATCAGGCATTTCATTGTTGTCATATTACATTATCAAAATATACTATTTAATTTTAAATCTCATTCTCAATTTTTATTCTCATTTTTTCATCCTGCTTTAATCCTACTGCACCCTGGAAGATGTGATAAAAGTTGCTGTCAAATAAAATCATATAAAGTGAGAAAGGATTGATCAATTTTATCTTTCATTAAGAATACTTTCCCAATACTTAATAAGGTGCTTTATATCCATCATAATACATAGCTACTAAGACTGGACACATCTATTGGCAAGTGGCTAATACCTAGATTTAGAATATGATATTCAGGGAGAGTGCAAATAGGCTAGCTGGAACATATCTCTGTAAAGACTGAAAATCCTTTCAAGAATCTCAGTAAGTCACCAGCTTGTTGCCATATTTGTAAATAAACAGAATTATTTTTATAATAATTCAGCAGTGTGTGACATTTATTTTAGCTAGAGATCTAAAGAACAGCTTTAGGGCTGAGCAGTGACTATATAAATATAAACACTGAGACAAGCAGACAGATTTTCTCTCTATATCATAAGAACACATGTTATATCAATGCCAAACCAGCAAGCTTTATAACAAGAAAATGTCTGCTAAAAAAAAAAAAAAAAAAAAAAAATAGAAAAGCAGCACTGACCTTATGAGCTTCTGGCATTCTCTCTTCTCTGATGAAGAGATGTTTCCTATCTGGACAGCACAGAAAAAGGTTTTATGAGTAATTGCTTGGCATACTCATTCTTTCAAGTTGCCATGTTGTGCTGGGGTAATCAAGTGTCCCATTTCAACTTAGCTGGATTTATTGGGACAAGTGGAATTATTAACTGTAGGAAGAAAAATACAATATTTTTCCAGTATTATGAATGTAAATCAATATTAATTTAGACTGTGTTTTGAATGAAATTTTGGTTTAAGGGAGTTTTTTTTTGTTTTCTGTATTATGTCAGAGATGTGTTCTCCAACAAATTTAATATTTCAGACATTGAGTCCTGTAAACATTACTCCTGAATATCGTGAAAAAACTCTGATCTCAGTCCTGTTTCTGGATCAGTGTATTTATTGGACTCGGGCAGAGCCAAAATGGGCTTGAGCAAATTCCAAGGCGCTCAACCCATTTCTGAGGTACGATTGACTTTAATGATTATTGCTTATTAAAATATCAATGTAACTTTTCAGAAGCACAGTTGGCTTTTATAACAATGTATACTCATATCAGTGGAAAGTGGGTATAATATATGTATATGTTTGACATAAAGTGAGTGGTGGTAAAAGTAAGGGGAAAGCTGTCTGGGTGCCAAGCCCTTTATGAGAAAAGTTCAGAGTAATACTTCAGACAGAATAGAAGCACTCAGCAAGTAGTTGAAACCCCTGGTCTGGAACATCCCATAAGTGTCTATTGTCCAGCTGTAGAATTACTCCAGGCACTTTAGCCTCCCAGGCGGACTGCTAAGAATACCTTGTCAAAGCATGAAAATACCTTCACAAATTATGTCACAAAATGCTACTACTATAGGAGAACCTCAAAGGCAGCAAAGCTGGAAAATAAAATCAAAATAAAAAGGCAGCCCCAGCACTTGAAGATCAGAATCAACATTAATGGATTTGTAGAGATTAGAACAGAATTTTTTTACAGCCTTTTCTCAATCTATTTTTTTTTTCTTCCTGAAGCTAACTGATATATATGTAATGAATATCTCTTGTACTCAGTAAAAGATGGGAAACAGTATGTGACAGGACAGCCTCTTTTCTAGGCAGGTATATTGGCTTATTGACAAGGACTTGCTTGATTTTTTGCACAGGGGCAATTGATTGTTAGAAAGGCTGAAGATCTGTGCTGTAGTTATATCTAGATATATTCTCTAACAAAAAAGCTATCAGATATGAAAAAAATATGTTTATTTTGGGCCTAGAGACATTACACTTCCAAGCAGTATTCTGTAGCCAATCTGCTCCACATAAATCCCAGGATGTCTCGGTTTTGGATGGCACAGAATTTATTTTTGTCTGAGTAGCTGGTGTAATGCTGTGTTTTTTGGACTTAGTATGAAAATAATGCTGATTACACACTGAAATTTTGGTTGCTGCTAAGTAGTGTTTGTCCTAAGTCCGGGACTTTTCAGCATCTCATGCTCTGACAGTGAGGAGCTACACAAAAAACTGGGAGGGAGCACAGCCAGGCCAGGTGACACAAACAGGCCAAAGGGATATTCCATAACACAGAATGTCATGCCCAGTGTATAGACTGGAGGAGTTCCCCAAAAAGGGGATAATTGCTGCTAGGTAGTGGCCTGTCAGTCAGGGCGTGGTGAACAACTGCATTGTGCATCACTTATTTCACTGAGGTTCTGCTACTCTCTCTCTCCTCAGTTCTACAATTATTACTGTAATTATGGGTATGATCAGATTGATGTTGTTGTTATTGTAATAATTATTGTTATTGTTACTATATTTTGTTTCAATTATGAGATTGCTCTTCTCTCAAACCATGAGCTTTATCCTTTCCCTCATATTCTCCTCCCTGCCAGGGCAAGGTGAATTGGAGTGAGGGAGTGGCTGCCTGGCACTCGGTTGCGGTCCAGGGTTAAAGCAGGGCATAAGGAAAACCCTAAGAGGAGTGACTGAGTTGTGACACCAAACAGAAAGATTTAACACATGAGCAAACTCCTGTTCACACCATCTGCTGAAAAGGACCCAACAACCTCAGAATTTGCAGTAGACTCCAAACTGTGGTTCAAGGAAACTGCTTTTCCATAGGGCTCAGGGACCTGAGCTAAGACCAGTGAAGTAGTATCTACAAAAAATTAATTTCAGAGCAACCTTCTTTCTCTGCAGGCTATAATTCCTACATACTTATAGTAATAAAAAATGAGCATAAGAATGTTTCTGGTCCTTTATGATTTAGTTTCCCTTTTTTTTTTTAGTAGGGGGAGGGAATTATGGCACTGATGAAAAATGTAGGATTTCTACTGCAAGGCAATGAAACTACAGTTTTGCATTTACCATATCCAGGCAGCATCTAGTGACAAAATTTTTTCAGGGCAAAATTATTATTAGTGTTAAACGTTCATGATTTAGACTTGTGATCAGAAAACCAAGTCTTTGCCTCCTGCTAGAAAATAGAGTTTTGAGGAGCCAACTGAGCTGATGTAGTACCTCAAAATCTTGGAGTTTTTGTTTGCACTATTTGAATTACAGTGCAGCCAAGGAGACCTGTGACATCTATCAATTGTAAGCACATCCACTAAGGAAAAAAAATTACTATTAATGTGCCTTGAACTTAATATATAAGCATCCTAAAGTAGTTTCAACTAACAACTGTATACAAGTACTTCATAAAACTGTCATAACATAACCAGACACAATGGATAAATATTTTAAGTGAGCATATGAACAGTGTAAACACCAGCAAGTGTGAATCATCAAGGACCACACATGTGGTCACATAACATTGTATACTCACAACTACTTTAGCATATACATGTTTTATAATGAGTGAACTAGGTAAATTTTGTTTTAAAATGTGGTGTTAATGTGAAATATAAGTTCCCTACACTTATCACTTAGATATCACCACAGTGATATCTAATTCCCTGATGCACACATTACCTAACATATTTGCTTGCAACAAGAACATCACAAAACATTTTGTTCCCTGCTCCCTCTTGAATCAGTTATCCTTATTTTCACACTGGGTCATTAACGTGAACACAACTTAGAATTCTGGCCTTTTGGCCTGGTCTTCCCATTTCTTTATGGCAAATGGATGTTTCCTTCCCTTTCAATAACACAGTTAAATAAAATAATAGGTTTTACCAAAGGCAGAGAAGTGCAGCAGAAATTGTAGTCTCTCATCTATCTTGCAGTGTGATGATAATAAGATGGAGAAAATTGTTAATTAGTAACGGTTCAGTCACAGGTCATCAGGGCCCACATAGTGCTGCTGTCAGATTTCTTTAAGAAAGGTTACCCTTGACTAAAGAAAGAGCTTTTATTCCTGTACATGGTAAGGGAGGTGATTGTTTCTTGCATCTCTGTGCTAGCATCTATGAATGATCACAAAGCATGAAGGCAAATAAATAGGGAAGTGGCTATTTTGTAAACACTAGGGATGTGGAACACTCTCTCTCTAGAGCTGCAAGCATTTGAAAAATGTGTTTAATAAAGCTTCACACATTTTTAAACTGACTAGCATTTTAAGGTGCAGCTCAACTCAGCAAGGTCCAGATCACTGAGCTATATGTTCAGCTTCTTAACTAAGACATCAATTGCTTTAGAAAAGTTATTGGAAAGCTGTACAAAACAAGATGTACTATTTTTTGTGCCTTTTTGTCTTCCTCAAAAATATGTGTATGTCTTTGTACATCTCATTACCTGCTACTGAACAGCATGGCCATCCTAACAATGGTATCGTTTTACCACATGCTTCCCTGTCCCCACAGTTTACTGACACTTTAAACCTAGACTCTGTGGTTTAAGTTTGTTTGCAATATCCAGCAATCCAGTAATCTATGTTTCAGAACTGTTGCTTTCCAAGCACCCAATGGTTTAAGAAAAAAATAAAAAAAAAAAAAAATTAAAAATGCTAAGGAGTGCCAGGCCATTTTTTTTTCTTATGTGATTTTCCTCACATGGAAAGGCCTGACATTTTAATGCTATTTGCTTTCTGCTCCCAAAGCATGGACTCTCTTTCTCCCCGTACCACTTACCACCATTTTTCTTTGTTCAGGTAAATATCCCACCACTTTGCAAACAGTTGTCATTATCTTCTCCTTTCTTTGGCAACTCTTAAGTGCCTTCTGTGTAAAAACACACCTTTCTTTGCCTATTTGTTGGTCACATGCTCATAGTTATGCAAAATGCTGGCAGATTCTGGGTGCCTGTGCCATCACAGTGTTGTAAAATACCTTTGTAGACTTATTTGCAATCTATATTTACCTTTGTCTTCAAGGCTCAGAAAACACCAATATTACCCTACCTAATGGACATCAAACTTACAGGTGTCACAAGCTTTGAATGCATTCCTGAAGCCTTTTCACTTCAAAAGGTGTAAAGATGCCTAATATCTGCTGGGAGATATATTTTAAAAACTTGTCTCTTGTGCTCCATTTTTCCAGTATGACTGCCTTTTTTTTTTTTTTTTTTTTAAGCACTAAATGATACTACATATTTAAGCAGTTATCCTAGGATTCCTCTGGCCTAACTTTAGCTTAGATTAGATGTCTTATTTTTAGATGAATATTCCCTTATGCTTCTTCCATAGTCAAGAGAAAGAGAGGCACAACAAGAAGTGATTCATCTGTTCTTAAAATAGATGTTTCAAGTAGGTGGGCTTCATCACAAGTAACTAGCACTTCAGCTGTAAAAAATGAAATCTAAATTTGATTAAAAAAAAAAAAAGACATAGCTATCCATAAAAGAGAATTTGTAAGGTTCCTATCCTTTCCTATGCAAAACATAAAAACTATAAAATTAGACTTTGGTTGTATCATTCTCTATCATTCAATGTATGCTAATGCTCAAATTTCATTTTTGCACTGAATAAATTAACTGCTATGCTATTGCAAGAAGCAGATGAATGATGCTGCCTTTTAGGGCCTATAAAATGGATTCATAATTAACTCTTACAGAAGGTACAGACAACTTGCAAGGTAAAAAGTTAATTACTATTAAACTGATTCAAATTTCACACTAATTTGAGATTGAAAAAGTTTCACTCATTTGTTGCTACAGCTACTGGTATCTTTGATAATATGAAATATTTAGAAAAGGTTTCACAGGGCACCTTTTTCTCTTAATGATCATCATGAAGTCTTGCTAATATTGCATAGGGGTGACAGAAGAGGAATATATTAATTAGTATTGAATGTATCCTTGGACAGATGATTCATGCTCTATCAGGATGAAAGTATTTATGCTATTATTGTCTTTTAAAACTTGAATAAGAAAAATTTGTAGGTTCTGTTATCCTATCATGCAGTTCCGTAGTTCAGCTACTGCATTACAAAACCTGAATTCTGCACATTTGTTACTGCATTCAGCTATCAACATAACTTATCAGACAGAAAAGCAAGTATCTTCTAATTTTCCTCTTTGAGGAGGATGGTAAAACTTCAGTTATTCTGTTGCTCTTTGCATTCCCTGACTGCAGTCCTTTCAGATTGCAACATGAGTGTTTTTCCAGGTGAGAGCAAGTGAAGATTTTTTTAGGTGCTGCCTTGTGGAAGTATTGCAAGCAGCCATTTCCACACTGTGCTTTCAAACGAGAGAATTCTTCAGTTCTTCGCAACAGTTTGACATTTCTGAGTTTCAGTTTTACTGTAATGTTTTGCTTTAAATGTTTTACTTTTTCTGATGGCAAATCCTCAGTGCATGAGAGTCTCCATTGAATCTGTTTTGTGAATTGTACAGAACTTAGCAGGCGTTTGTTGATCAAGTGTGGTGACTTCCCTACCTGGTGATAAAATCCTCTTTGGGAGGTGTTTATTCTTGACTTTGATATTGATTTTATCCTTTTACCTCATATTGTCATAGAGACTTGTAGTATAACCACTGGGGACAGAATGAAGAGAGAACAAATTGCAAGAGCAGAGCATAAAAGCACAAGGATGAATGGCAGAAGGTTTTGCTGACACCCAGACCAACAGAGTAGTAGGGACACAGGATATGCACAGCAGCTTCCCAGGACAACAGATCCAAAGAACAGGAGAGAAACCCAAAACAAGAGGCAGACTCTACTGTGCATTTTTGTTTCTTTCACCTAAGAGTTCTCCCTCTGGAAGTCTCATAAACATTTTGGGATTATTTTTATTATTCTTTTTTTTAAGGTGACATTTTTATTTTCCCATTGTATGAATTATTTATAGTCAGGTAAGGCTTACACCAATGCCGGACAAGCAAATTTAAAATCATATTTAAATATGAAATAAAACTAATATTTTTTGAATCAGTAGTATTAGCTATATTGCCTATGACTTTTCAGGAATTAATAATGATCAAATTATATATATTGTATCTGTATAATTATCCAGACAGTCTCAAATTCTGTTGTTTAAATATATGAAAAAGTTGAAAGTCCTGAAGGCATTTTTAAAATAATGTCACTGCATTACGGTTTTTCACAATTTCTTATTGCCATTGCAATGCATAGAGTAAAATCTGCCTTTTTATCTCAATTGAAAAGAACCAGCAACATAAACACAATGCACACAGAGCTGACAAGTGAAAATTCAACCTTGTCTTTTTGTTCAGGGCAGAAGCATATGTTGGAATGAACGTGGTGGTTTGAAGAGTATAAACCATGTTTCATTTGAATTCAGCATCTGAAGTGCCAAATGCCAAATTACTAATGACCTACTTGATAGTCACATGAATATTCATTCAGTTTAGAAAACAACAAGGGTAGTGGCCATTGTTGAGAAATAATTATATTATGTAGCAGAAGTGGAGTCAAGTAGTTTAGTTTCATATAAGGCTGTGCACCTACTGTACTGTTGATTCCAGTTCAGATTCCTGCTTTATTGAGGCTGCAGAAAATTTGGAACACTGTATATGACAAATGCTTGGAAGGCACTGGAAGTGCATAACAGGGTCAGTATGCAGTTAGATGGGTGTGAATTAAACTGGAGAGATCAGCTATCTCTCCCTGCCACCTACTTACCTTGCAGGTGCTGAGAATACCTTCCTGAAAGCTCAGGAATTCAGTGCAGAGTTTCTAGGCTCCTATTCGAGTAGGAAGATATTCCATGGAAAAGGATGGCACAGAGGGATTGAGAACACCTAAAGGCAAAAGAGTGGAGGGACGGACAAATTCACATTACTAAAGGAGATAACTAGGTATGTGTCAAGTTTTTAAGCTGATTTTTACACTCAGAGCTCATGAAAGACATACGAGAAGCAAAAATGATAAAAACGTGTCTTTTTCTGACCAGACCATGTATGGTCGCTCTTTCTTTGTCTTTTCTGCCAACATTTCAGATGATCAAAGACTTTCATCTTATTTTAAAATTTGGACATCTGGACAGTCAAAACATAAATTTTAAAAATTCTCTATTTACTTATTAAGTAAATATTCTTACTTATTTCACTTTCTCATATTTAAAAAAAAGTAAAATTTTACATACAGTTACCATGGCAACAAAAGTTGCTCAAACCACAGGAGTCTCTGTTAGAATTTTTAAAATATATAATTTTTAACTCTGGCCAAGGCTCTTTACATATCTATTTTAAAATAAAGACATTATTCTCTCTCCAGTACTACAAGAGTAATAAAAGGAGATTTACCACCAGTGTATACTGAAAAACTGAGCATACTACATAAATCTAAAGGGGAAAAAAAAAAAGAAAGAAAACAAGCTGCCTTGCCACAATCTCACATAAAGTGTTGGCTATCTTACTTAGTAAATGGTTCTAAAATATCCCAGATATCTTCTATAAAAATAAGAATTAGCATGGTACTAGACAGGTGTTGGAAATCTAGACCTCACTCAGTCCCCAAATCACTGACATTACATTTCTGAATCATTCTTTCTAAAATCCACAGAGTGCCATGGCATAGCACTTAAAAAGTATATTTTAGTAAGCCTGACATTTCGTTTGTGTTTACCAAAACTTTTTCCAAGACTTTGCCAAATCCCGTTCTTCAGTATTTCTCTCATAACAAATCTTTCCTATCAGCTCTAATGTCACACAGATATTTTCAGTCTAGGAAAATTTGATACAGTTTATCTCAGCCACTGCAGTTTGGGACACAGAGAAGAAGATTCTGATTTTGGTTTAATTCTTGCAAAAAGTACTCACAATAAAAATTAATTTCAGATATGTGCGCTAAATGCTAAGATTAGGAACATTCATAAAATGATAGGTATCACAGACCAGGATTAGGTTACATGACAGCTTGTGCATTTGAGTAAAAGGTAAAGAAAGAAGGAAGGAAATACTGCCACGAAACATCAAAGCAGAGGTAACATTGTTCTTCATATTTAGACTGCCTACCTGTCAAGTTTAGAGGCAAAAATATGAAGTGAACTTGATGATCTGCTAAAGTTTCTTCTAAACTTTTTTTTCTGTCATTGATCTACTTTAAAATTTTCCTTCTGATCTGCTCCTCTAATACCTCTCTGTAAGTGTTCTACATACCTTGTTTCTTATTCCCTTGGATGTTCCAAAGGAAAAAAATATAGTTTATTCAACCAAGAAGAAAAGTTGCCACCCATTCAATTAAAAGTATATTTGAATGTAAGTTAGGCAACAGATTTTGCCCTTCTTCAGCTGAGAACAACTGAAAAGTTCATTATGAAATTGTCATATTAATGATGTCCTTGTTCCGTGTATATTTTAAAATCTAGGAAGACAAAACTTCTGATAACATAAATCCATCAGAAAATAGCTTGAAAGAATTTTTATCCTCCACCCACACCTTCAAGAGAATGAATCTTTCTTAACCACAAGGCCTTGTTCTTCCCAGTAATATTATCTTTGTCCCCAGGGTAGTCTCTGACTTTCAGAGCCTGACAGCTTCATCTCAGTTTTCAAACTGCATTTTTTCTCTGTTTCAAAGCAGAATATTTTTGCTAACCTCTAACTGGAACCAGGTCACCAGCACTTCTTAGCCACTGGGGCTTGGCACTGATGAAGTTTTTATGCTAACACTTTCAAACCAGTATTTTGTATTGTCCTCATTTTTAAACCATATTCGTTACAATAGATGTAGGTGTTTGAGTCAGAATGATTGTGTAGGCTTGGGTTGGATAAAAATGGAAACCATGTGGTTAAATAATGGTATTTGGAGAATTCACTGTTGCATATGATGTGCTAGACACAAACAGAAAAATGCTACTTCTGCTTTAAGGAGTAAATGTAACAGCATCTGATTGCTTTGTGTCTGTGTGTGTATGGAAATCACACCAATATGACTAATCCTTTTAGTGAATTTTAGCTGCTTGTGTTCCACTGCACAGACACAATATTTAAAGATGCAATTGAAATAAAACTGCAGTTTTTCAAAGTCATGGAAATTAGACACGCTTGGACATGGTGGTTGATTTTTCTTGCCTAGTTAAACTGAAAGAGATCTGGTGCAATTAAAGAAATGTGTTGGGTTTTTAGCGACTAAAAAACATGCAGAACACATATAACAGAGTTTAACCTGAGTCAGAGCAGCACATAGTCCAGAACCTGGCTGTTTCCGTGGGGTAAAATGGGACAGGAGCAGAAACGCCATGTCAGACCACCTACAAGACTGTTCACATTTCCTGCCGATATACATGACAGGTAATTTGTGCTAAACAAAATACACATCATTAGAAAGACTCAAAACAAACAATATAAACCAGATAGTCTTTCATTCATAAAGATTGTAGATATTCATGCTTTTTATATTTTTTTTAAACCACCTCCTTTGCAAGTGTTGTAAAGCTATTGTTTTCTGTCACATATGCAGGCAAAGTTAAGAAACACTTTAAAGGTACAAGCCTGAACACATTTTATATGAACCTTTTCCATACAATTATACTGTGCATAATTCTATCATGCAAGTGAAAAAAAAAAAAGAAAAATTACTACACACATTTGCAATCAAAAATCTGTATGCACAAAAGAGGAGGCAAATATTTGAAAATAAAATTTCTGGGTTTTTGGTCTTGGTTTTTGGTTTTGGTCTTGGTATTTGTAATAATTTTCTTCTCTTATCAATCATTATCTATAACTTCATTCTTGTAATTCCTTTCTTCATTTCTTTCTTTTCCATCATGTTAAAGCTCTCATTCTCACCTCCAAAGCTCTGCAGAATATTATGTGACCTTATATCTCAGATCTCAGTATATCCCTTTTCATTTTGTTTGTGCTGCTGTAGTTGCTGTAGTTCAACCATGCATTTCCATGCACAGAAAAGAATTCATAAAATTCAGACTTTGCACAGAGACTCAAACTCTATGTCAAAGAGAACTTTTCTACATGTAGATATTTTATAAGAAAAATATGAGTACTATTAAATTTCAACTCTAAGTTGACAAATGTCCGAGCATGCTCACATTTAATTTATTTTTGTCTTTTAGGCTGAAATATTTTTGTGTAAAACCTGGTAAGAGATACTTGAGAGCACATATGTACCATTTGGAAGTTAAATTTCCATAGCTGAAAAGAGAAGCTCATTACAATTTTTTCATTAGCAATGCGGTGCTTCAGTGAGGACTGAAACCGTTTAGGACTCCAAGGCCCCTTAAATGCATGTGTTGCAGTGGGGTAATACTTTTGTGTCTGGATCTACAGGTTGGTCCTGATTTTATAACTGATCTTGGTTTAGTACTGTGGCTATAGCTAAAAATCACATGCTGTGGAGTATTCTTATGTTAAATCCAGATTGGGAGATTAACCTACATATGTAATTTCTGTTGTGAATAAAAGGGAGCAATTCTTCTGAATTTCAAATTCAGAGTAAGTATATAAATTTCTGGAGGGTTCTAACTTTCTCTTTGCTGCAGAGGGAGCTTATAGCATTACCAGGCTAAAATAGACTCACTAAGTAGTTTAATATAAAAACCTTCTGATTTTTCCACCTGAATTGCTCTTTTAATTAATAACTTAACAGATAACATTATAATATTAATTAATATGTTCATATTTCTTTTAAACCAGATCCCACTAAATACACATATATTCCATTCTGATAACAATGTGTCAAAAAGGCTTCACATTGGTAGCTCTAGATTTTGGGTGGTAGCTTGTATAAAATTAGTGCAACTATCACTCATAAGCATTCCAAGATTACAGGAGAGTGGAAAAGTCAGGGTGCAATTGAGTTAGGATTCAACAGGAAATATCAATTATGTATATCATCAGTGCATTTTTATAAGCTGAATAAAGTTAAGCAGTTCAGTTTTGTTTATTTGTGTGCTGTTTAGCTGGTCACAAGTCAGAAATAGAGCAAGAACCACCTTTCTTTTCTGTAGAGACAGTAACCTCTACTTCTCCATACTTGATATTGGAAAATGCGCATGATACAAAAAACACCAATGGTGAAACAAATCCTAAGTCACTTTAGTTACCTATTCTTCATCCTTTCCAGAAGATCTCAAGTACCAATCTGTTATCTGAATCACCAGGTGGCTCTTTTCCTCTGCAGCACTAACTCAATAACTTAAAAGGGTTCACTGATCTGTAGCAGTACTTACAGTATTCAGCTGCAAACACAAATTACCTTATTAGTAATGATGAAACCAAGAATAAACTGAAGTGTTTATTCTGCAGCCAGTCCTTCCTGGTATAGCAATTTGGTTGATTCCAGTTATTATTTCTGTATTAGACTCAGTTTGTACCTGACCAGGTTAGCATCAGGCTAGAGAGCCTGGACTATCAGAGCAGACTCAGGAGAGAGGACAGTGCAGCCTGCTGGTTCTTACTTCTAGAAGTCCAGCAGAAAGTGGAGGGCACAGGCATAGAAGGAAGATGAGAGGATTATGTCTGCATGATGATAGGATCTGTTTCTGGCAATCAAACATGAAAACATCTGGACCATTAGGTACAAAGCCTCTGCAAAATGGATAGTTTCTTATGGATAGTCTTTCTCCCAAGTCCCCGAAGTTAATACCGGCAAAAAATTCCCTCAACCCTAACCCTAAAGACAAATTTGGGTGTCCCATGACCACACTGGGTGCCCCACAATCATTCCAAGTGCCCAATGGCAGCAGCCTCTATCCCATGACCTTGTTGGATGCCCTGGACCACGGCCACCCCAGGGATATACCTCTGTATAGGAAAGCACTGTAGGGTGGGGAAAAAAAACCTAAAACCTAAACCTTTTCCACACAAATCTTCTTGTTGAAATCATATTTTGATTTCTTCATTCGTTACATGTTGCACTGTTTCAGGGCTGCCAGGGAAGAACCCTCCCCCAGAGGATTGTAGTATATCCTTAATATCCCAAGGGCAATTACACACGGTATCTTTCATGTTTTTCTCACAGATTAAACAGATCACACTATTGCTGTGGTGTTTTTAAAAAATCCCTGGGGTGAAATGGTTGACAACATCATCCTTTCAAACTGTCAGAAGGACAAAATTCAACACATTTATAATAAGTGCATGAGAACTTTCTTATTTGTTGTGCTGTTGAAATTTGGTTTATTTGAATTCTACCATACAGCTGTGGCTGAGACCAGCCATGACGTTATCTGCATTGTCCTCCGGTGCCCAAAGCTGAACCCAATTAACGAGTTTTGATTTAAGGGACTTTGTACAGGACATTTTGGTTCTAGTTTCTCCATCTTCATGTTATCAAAAATTCATATTCAGATCAATCTAATCTAATACTCTGGTGCTAAGAATCTGCAATTTTTAAAGTCAGAGCTATGTATTTCAACATTGCTAGCCTGCTACAATCATGAGTGTTGTTGAGATACTAGACTAGGCTGGGTGGAAAGATAGATTCACTCAACTCAGATTAGGTTTATGTTGCAAAAATTTTACATGCCTGCAGTATGAGCATCTCATATCTCTTAATTATAAATGATGCAATCATTCATCTTACATATGTATTACATTATTTGCTTTTCTTATTTTTCTCTTTCCCCTCTGCATTGCATTGAACAAAGTTTTGATTGGCCAATTTGTTTTTATTGCTTTGTAACTACTGTTACTCTTTATACGAAAAGACTCAGTTATTATGACTGACATTGAGTCCTTCCTATTCCTTATTTTACTTTATCCTTGAGTTCTGCCCTAGCTAACAGACAATAAACTATTGGAATGGACTGGGAATGGACTATTCTTTTCAACCAGTTTGTACATGGCCCTACACAACAGGCCTAGAATTGGTTGTGACAATTAGTATTACTGTGATGAGAATATTTAGCATATTTAAAATTTTTGGAGCTATAGAAAAAGTGGGTTTGGTGCGACTGTTTGGTTTTGTTGATTTTTTGTTTTGTTTTGTTTATTTGTTTGTTTGTTTGTTTCTGGATTGCCAACTGAACAAGACAAACAAAAAAAAGAGAAGAGGTGGAGGGGAAATGGGGGTTTCAGGTAAAACAATGCAACCTGAGATTCAAATGCTTAGACTGAGCAACATGTGCTCCATGTACAATCACTGGAAACACGTTTGTTCAGAAGATGATTCATCCTGCTTCTGTGAACAGCTATATAAAGAGGAAAAAGATTTAGAAATAAGTCTCTCACTTTTCAGTAGCTGCAGGGCTAGAAATAAAAATAAAAAAGAAGTGATCCTAGAGATGCAGATAAATTAGAACATCATTATTTATTTGGTCAAAGTTAAATGCAATAAATCCCATTTAAAATACCACACTTTAAAGAGTGTGGACATAATCTAAATTTCTAAATAAAATACTCTTTAAGCTGAAAACCACCTTTATTTTTTGGCCAAACTGATTTTATTAAAAAAATCCAAAACCAAAACCAAACCCTGAATTCATGTTTTATGTGGATCAGAGGAAAATTTTATCCAACTCTAGTGTTTATTATAATTGTTGTATTATTCCAGGTGTTCATTTTGTTATAACTGATTGATTGATTCTTTCAAAACAGGATTCTATTTGTTCGTATATTGTTATCCTCATGACATTTACATAATAGAGCCCAAGTATTTCTATATGTGTGGTAGACTGCTGAAGAAACCAAGATGGTATTTGGAATGAACAATGTGTATGTCGGGTATAGTGCTGAATTATCAAGACAATTTTAACCAGCACTGCTCACAAGTGTGTGAGCTATGTGTTTCTGAAAATCTGGACTCATACATGACTTCAAAAACATTTGGAGAAAAATACTGCTGGTGGGAGCAGTCCATCTAAGGCTATTTTGAGCTATCAAAAAACAAAATTCTTATTTAAAAGTCCATTTCTACCTATAACAATAATTGGACCAGGGTGATTTATGCACAGATTGCTAAGGTGATAATACTTTCAAGATAAGGGCTCTCCAAGCTCCAAGAACAATACCCAACAGACCAGATACAGCTTGCCCTAGGTCCCCAATTTCTCAAATACAAAGTCTCCTGCAAGACTGCTGATACAGGGATGTCCAGGAGAAAAGGAAGCAAGTGAAATCAGCTTTCAGTTATAAATCCCTATTGTCTGCATCCACAAGAACCATGGAAAGGGTTGATATTGTTGCTTTTTCAGTAACATCTACCTCTGCCTCCAAAATAACACTGCAAAGTCTGGAAGCAAAGCACAAAGGGATCAGGGCAGTACAAATGATGGTGCACTGATGATCACATGATACTTTATGCAATTTTCTCTGTATTTACTGGTTGTTGTAACTAATAGCATCTCCAAAACTTGGTGTTCAGCTTGGACAATAATCCAGACCAGACACAACAACTTTGAGGCCAACTTAGTGCTTTTGGCGTTGAAATGCAGAAGAGGAATCAGATGGTTTTCTTTAAAAGTATTCAACAAATTGCCTGAACACTTCAAAGATTCCTTTTCTGTTAGAAAATACCACAGCAATAAAGATAGAAAGAAATATTGACAGTACCTAGACAAACCTTTAGGATTTGGAAAAACGCATTTTCCCTTGAGAATGTGTTTCACATCTCACATTATTTTTTGAAGCAGAAAAAAAAAACAACAGTTAGATTACAGTGTTCTAGACTGATCTCTCATGGAGGCATCAGCATAGTTTCTGAGCTTTGGGCTCATCTTTCTAGAAAATTATGTCTATTTTAGTATTTAGGTAATTAGGACTATCATGAGAGGTGACTAAGCACTAAAGAACATAATATCTTGATAAAATTAACTTGTGACAGTTTCCTCCTCCTTACCCTTTTCATTCTCTGTTGTCAGAGCACAAGAAAAACTGCGTGAATACATTTAATTAAAATCCCTGCTCCTTGAGGTTACCAGTGGCCAGGTGGCAATGAACATGGGGCTTTACCATACCAGCATAAAGAATCTCAAGGATCTTGAGAAAATTCTGCATTAAATTATTCATATCTCCTGGAAAGTTGTATTATAAGATCACAACAAAATCAGCACGCTTCTGGTATTTTATATTTTCTCGAATGATTTGGGATATACACTTAACAGTGCCACTATCAATAGAATCCAGGGAAAAGCTAATGCTTTGCATTGGAGCCAACTTAAGTGGCTTTCTTAAAGGCAGCTCACTAAAGGCAGGAGGGTCTCTAAAAAGGCCTTAATAACTCTGCCAGCACAATTGCTCTCAGCTATACCAGGGGTCATGATACAAACATAAACATTTATTTACTTTTTATTATTGAAAAGGGCTAAAATGGTCTTTTTCTAAACGGAAGAAAAAGCATCACAACACACGAATCATCTAGTTTACAAGAGAAAAATTATCATAATGATGAGGAATAAAGAAGATGTAAAAACAATATGATAGCAATAATTGCATAAATATATATGCAGTACAGCTAAGGCATTGACAGAACTGTTACTGAGCACAATCCTGAATAACTGGCTATGAATTATGTGAGTCAGTCCAATGTCATGGTATTTCAACTCTGACATTGTTCAGGTACCTGTAGAACAGAATAGAACTGCCATATTAGTCTCACCAGGTCTCAAAAAACAAAACAACTCATGACTCTCAAAAACAAATTTGAACATTTTGGTGATTTTTCTATTTTTCTTGCCAAGGAATTCTCCTTCCAATCCTTTAGCTGCACAGACAGATTCCAGAATGCACAATCCAACTTGGTTCCAAAGTAAATGTACTGTTTTCAAAGAGGTGTATTCCACAGTCTTTAGAAACTGTTCACTCCTCTTGTTATATGCAATTTTCACTAAGTAGAAAGTTTAAAGCAGATTTCAGCTTTATCTGAGTAGAGGTCAACATCTTGGTTGTTTTGGTGTGATACTCAAGAAAATTAAAGTTAGGCTAAAGTTTACTTAAATTGGTATTTCCAAGATGATAGGAATTTGATCCTAATATCTTCTCTGTAGGAATTGTTTAAGCAGGAAGATTTCATAATATGAATTAAAATTTCTACACAAAGGAGTTATCATGTAAATAAAAGGTTTAAGATCTGTCCTCAAACTGTAACCCCCAGGTCTCTCAGAAAGAAATACTTAGTAACTAATGACCTTCTAAATTTAGAGGACTTTTTTATCTTTTAATAATCTCCAATGCTTTAATGAGTTAAGTATAACAAATGACATTTTGGTTGCCATAGTGACATAATTTTCCTTATATGTTCCCAGGTTGAATGCCTTTTTCTCTTCCTTGTGCTTTGTTTTAGCTGGATGAAGGCTACAGCTATAATAAATTCAACTTCATTATTCTCTATTACAAATAAATGAAAGAAAAAGGATATATGGTCTAATAATAGAATATGTTCATACTTAATTACTGGGTGCCATTATTTTGAAGGCGTAACGTTGCTGACAAACATAGTGGCTCACTGCTCCACAGAGTAATTAATAGTGTTGTTTATTGTACTATAAGTTTTTCTCTTTTGTCAGACACGATTTGTTAAGAAAATTAGATACTGAAATTCATGTGGGTTTAAAAGATAGTGAATAATAAAGTACTAGCAAGGATTTAATGATACTGAAATAGCTGGAGAGAAAAGTAGTAATCTGATGCAAACAGTTTCCATGGTAATGATGTAAATCTTTCAATACTGAAGGAAAAAAAAATCATAATTTAAAACCTGCATGCTTGTGTATACATTTTTAAAACAGGCATGCATCAGGCATGCATCAGCAGTCCGTTTCAGACAAAATCTTTAACCTTAAGATTAGTGCAATCCAAAGCATCCGTGGACTGACATTTCTGCCACAGAATATCTGTCACCTCTGCAAGAACCAATGTATTTTTGTCTTTCAGCAGAAGTGAGATTGTTTTACTAAAATCTTCTAAATTTAAGACAAAAAAATCCACTATAGGAATTAGTCCTGTCTTTATTAATCCTGATTAAATATCATCTAGCTAAAAACAGGTGAATCTTTTCTTCACAGTTTTGCTGTCTAAATTTATTAGCCCATCAAACCATGGCTATGACTTGTGAAATTCTTCTGCATCACAGAAATTTGCTTCCCTTGAAGTACTTCTCAATACACAAAATGGATAGGGAATAATTAATAATAAAGGAGACAAAGATTATAGACTTCAGCTTCCCAAGTTAGGTCTTAAAATGTCTCTTCCAATTAATAAAAAGGAAGCATTTGTTACTGTTTTTGAGAATAAGTACAAAAAATTAACAAAATTTCTTTCCCATTTATGGCAAATTAATTTAAAAGTTTAAAAACAAAAATGCAAGTTTTAATTTATAAACTGTTCTTTCAGTTTGCAAGGACTGTAAACATATTGTTTACATCTTTCTTGTTTTCACCTTTTCTATCCCAGGTAAATCTTTGGTTTTCATGTCAAAATAATTTGGTTGTTTCAGTGTTTGTGTAAAAGGAAATACAATATGTTGTTTTAGAAGATATTGATTATAAATACTTATGACCAGGAATATTCTGGCTGAAATTTTGTTTCTGAAGGCTATATGAAGAAAGACATTTTTCTTTTGACTCGAGACAGAAAATTCCACCTTATGACTAAAAAATGTATGCATGTTCTCTTGGCTCTTTACAACTCCCTGTGTTCCTCACACAAAGGGCATGACAACACTTGATTCTTTTACTTTGTCTTTGAAGAACAAAACCATTGAGATTTCTAAGTTTCTCTGGGGAATCTGTAGTTAGTCAGTTAAATAAGTGGCAATGTTCGTTATAATTATATGTCCATACAAGTATGAGAAAGAACCTAAAATCCCTAATTATCTATTTTCTTTGGTCAGCAAATTATTTTGTGATCCTTCATGTGTATATATATGAAGTTATCCCAAGTCTGCACCAAGACCAACTACCCACTAGAACAGAAACCTCACAATGGACTAGGAACACCAGAAATGAAAAAAAAAAAAAAAAAAATTTGCTGCTTATAGACTTAGGTTAGAACTGTGTTTACATTATGAGCTGACCTGAAATCAAAAATCTGTGAGGTTCTATAGACTGGATATAAACCAAAACTCAATTTTTTGTAATGGTATTTTCAAATACTCTTAAATGCTAGAAACACAGCACTGTGAACGTGATTTTGAACAAATGGTTTGTTCATTCATTTTATTTAATGATAGTGGTGCCACAAATAGAACTACAAATATAGAAATGTAGATTGGGGGAGTGGAGGGGTTCTAACTAATCTCCAGATTGAAAACAAAGTCAAATTTATATTGAAATTATACTTCAGGTTATTGAAAGTAAGAAGATAATGAGTCAGAAAGAATTAGACTGAGATCAGTCATTCTATAATTAATTTTATCATTGATACAATTTACATTGCCATGTTCTCCAGTGTAAATTCTCTAATACATTATTACGGAAATGTTATTTTCATACGAAGAATCACTTTTGAAAAAATGAATTATTTCAGTCATGTTGGACAGCATTAAAAGATCTTTATAAAATAGATGAAATTAATAAAAGGGCTTTCTTTTGCATACAGTGATTTGTAGAAGGGAACTTTAGCATGCAGACGTTAAAGATCAGAGAGAGAAAAGAACACGGTCATCATTTTGTTACAAGAACCCTCCTTCTCTCTTCTCTTTAATGTTCCGTTTTACTCCTTTTCAAGCTCTACCTGAATGAACAAAATTACATAACAGAAAGAGAGTGAAAACAGGGATCTATTGATTCTCTAGGATGGCTTCTATGCTTTGTTTGCAAGTATTTACTGCAAATGCTAGAATTGGCACAGTGTTAAGGGGGTCTACTGCAGACCAGGATCTTTCATGTATCCTATAAAGAAGTCCCATGTACACAGAATTCAGTTATATAGCCAAATTTGAAGAAAAAATGAAAATAATAAAAAATTTGCCGACAAATCGTCTGATAATTGCCAAGGACAAAAGGATCATGGCTGTTTTGATGCCTATTTGACTTGTGAAATATATGAAAGCATCATTGAAGTACATGCACTTTTTAAAAAAAAATCTCCTTCTTTATACTTACAATTTAGAGTGAGACTACAGTGTTTGTTGGGGAATTAGATTATTTCTGCCAGGAAATTCACGAGAGAAGGTTTTAACATCTTGATTATTAAAATCAAACAGATTATTTTCTTCTTTTACATGTTCTTGCAATTCCGTACATCTATACCACACTCATATTTTGCAACAATGGAATGTCTGCTGCTGAGAGCTCATCCAATGTCAGGTGCTGCATTGTGTATCCTCACCTAGGAGCAATGGATGCAAAGGTTCATACGTGCTGGCTTTAGTCAACCACTATAACCCACTGAGTTGAGTGTAAAGCTGGATTGTCTGTATATTTCTCCCTGATGATATTTCAAGGGAGTTTAGTGTAATAAAACCTAACACAAGACGATAACTCTGTCTTGGTTCATAAGGAAAAAAAGTTTTTCTCTTGAGAACAGGTTTCTAAGTTTGCCTGCATGAAATGAGATACACTTTTAGCAGAATAAGCATTGGAAAAGGGAAGGAAATGGAGCTGAAAGTTTTGATAAAAAAAGAAATATATAAACTTCTTGATGATATAAGCAGACAAGTTATTTGAAATTTGGATAGCAAAGAAACAAAGACCTAAGATGCTTAAATAATAGGTTTCATGTCCGATATTTATTTATGAGCCAGACTCTGCTGCAATGTTAGAAAGAAATCAGCTGTTCTTCTCTCATTCAAGCACCATATCAACTTCTGCATTCAGGTGTGCTTAGGTCCAGGAGGAACAATTAGATCATTTAGTTTCACCATAAATGATTACTTAGTGTATGTAGTCCAATTTATAAAATCTAATACTTTCAATTAAGCTAGATTTGCACTAGACCAAATGTGGAGTAAACATCTGGAACACCTGTGACATTATTACCTATATTTGGTAGGTCTATGTTAAGAAACAAACATACTTATCACCAGGTTATTTCTTTTATTTACTACAATGTTGATTATATTTCTTATGACTCAGAGGCTTGTGCTTTTGTATTCTTAGCAGATTTTGAGGGAAAATCAGCAGAAATAAGCCTGAGGTGTTCTCAAGAGGCGATATCCAAATGATCATATGAAGTGTGCTATTTACAGAAAGGCTGGAAAGTGAAAGTAAAATCAGCATTAGAAATTTATCAGTCTAATCAAAAAGGAAGTTCCTGTCTGACTCTAAATTAAGTGAACAATATAGACCTGAGCATACAAGCAAGGCAAATTAATTAGATACTCTAGAGAGATTTTCATATGATATCTAAAAGCTCATCTGCTGGGGTCGAGGGCGGTCCCTGACAATACTTATTAGGGTTCTCCAGATACCAGGGCTATCATGGCAATATAAAAGAAGAGCGGTGCGACGACCACGACTAGCAACATAAAATACTTTAATAACAGTGAAAGTAAATGTGGGACAAGGCCCAAAAATCCGAACAGCAAACACGGTAGGAGTCAGTGGCCGAAGACCAAGATGGAGGGAGGACCAGGGTATAAGTGTGGGGCAGGAAAGGGGTGGAGTCAAGGTTGGGATCC
>JANRGV010000094.1:41258704-41281071 GCA_024734035.1 Alethe castanea | reverse complement strand
CTACTACTATACATATTTGCTCTCCTCCTTCAGGTTTAGTTAAAAAAAAAAAAAAAAAAGAAGAAAAAAAAAAGAGCTAACTTTGAACAACCAAACTTCGTGGAACTTTACTTTCTTTCTTTACTTTCATTCTTTCATTCTACCTTTACAGTAAACCAAGGCATAACCTATAAAGCAAAAAAAAAAAACCCACCAAAAAAAACAAACCAAAAAACAAACAAACAAAAAACCAAGAAAGAAACAAACAAACAACCAAAAAAACTCCAACCCTGCAAAAGTCCATAAACACCTTATTTGGTACTCTGACTTAAAACTCCACAGAAATGCCACTGCATGCCTTTACCCCTGTTGGACTGGGTTTTAAGAAACATGACATTATGCCCTTCACATACACCAGACACATACAAAAATGTGACTGTAGTGACTGTACATAGATCCATTGTGACCTGTATTGCATGTACCTTACATGTGTATGCTATGAAATGAAAATGGCCAAAATAAATTTCATCTTCTTTTTTTTTTCAGTGCTCCAAACTTGAAGGTCAATATTTTGACCCAAAAGCTATGATTTTGTGGGATTCAGATATTTATCTTCCTTAGAGCGTATAAAACTGGCCAGAGACTAAAAATGCACCAAAAGAGATTTAATTTTGGATTTCTATCCTTTTGCTACTTACTGTTTTTTAAAACAATTTTTCATCTCTGTTTTATTTCTCTTGTTATCTTCTTTATCTTGTTATCTTCTAGTTATTTTTATTCTCCATTATCTTCATAGTCTAAAAGAAACAGCAGATAAAAAGTGCCTGGTGTGAGTAAAGACTTGTCAATCTAGTAACTTTTCCATGACTAATCATTGTTTTAATAACATTTAAGTGATTGTTCTTTCTATTGCTATCATTATTTCTCCATTGTATTTAATGCACTGGTTTAATAAAACTGAGATGTCTCTAGGATGAATTTAACATTTTCACACATACAGCATATTGTTCTAATGATAAATGATGGTTCCTTTTGCTTCAGCAGTTGTTCATTATGTTGATTCATTCAACAGGAAAGGACAGTTGTCAATGAATTATTTGGTGACAAGCAGTGGTTAAATCACCTTTGATTTGATACACTGGTTTTAAATATTTATTTCTGTTAAATAATGCATTTCAGGTCAATTATTCAAGCTACTTTTAATGAATAATGTTATAACTGTAACACCTCTGTTTTGATAAATAAATTGTCTGAAAAGCAGCCTATTTTGGCCCCTATTTCTTACATATCTCTATACAATCAGTAAGTTGATTGAGAGTTGTTAATCAAAATCTGTGAAATACTTTGCTGAATGCACATTAGCAATTCAGTATTCAGCACTTCAGATGTGCTTGGTCACTTGGGTTATGCAACTTCATTTTGGATTCTTGGAACATGTGAATACTGAATGATGAATATCAAGTATATTTCAGGGATAAATTCTCAGGAAAAAGGAGTCATCAAAAATTCAAAGCTTATAGTTTCATTGTATGTATTTTTCTAGACTTCATCCAAACACTTCTCAATAACATATTATTATAAAATGAAAACAAATATTACTCTATTTAGTAGTTTTCCTCAGAAATATTCACACAGCAATTCTTTCCCTTCATTGGAACTCAGGATTTATACCTCAAATGTCAAATTAAAACTGATAAGGTATAAGGTGTAGGTTTATCTCAAACTTGTCCATAGTATTTCTATCAGTATTATTATCACTATTAGTATTTCTATCAAACCAAGGAATTGAAGTTTTTTATGTTGGAACTCAGTTTCTTTAATGAACATAGTATTTCAAATATTTTTCTCCACCTCATCATAAAGTGAACTATGTTCATACATTCTTCATGCTGTGTTAATACATGTACATACACACAAAGTGTGCATTCATATATTATGACTTCTGCATTTGAGCTATGTTAAAATACTATAAATCCAGATTACTTTGCTTCAATATAATTGTTTTGCCTTTCCTGGTTCAGGAAATGTTTTAAATAACATTAGGCCAGGACCTTTCTGGCTATTGCAAAAATTAACCCTGTCCTGGCTGAAACTAGAACAGCTATGTATGTACCTTTAAGCTGTCTGAAGTTCTGTGTATTGGAGGAGCACAGACAGACGTTACAACTACCTTGCAAATTGCACAGTTCAGCAAGACAAAAAGTTCTCCATGGCAACTGAAGAACAGAAAATTAAAAAGGTTCAGGTATGAGACGTTAGTGGTGCAAAATGTGCATCCTATTGATTAAAGTTGTATGTGAAAATTTTGATCGCATCATGCAACAGAGGAAGCCACTTTTTGAATCTTAGAAAGATTGCTAGGGACTAAATCAAGTAACTTACAAGTTTCTACTTGTAGTTGTTGTACTACTGCAGTTTTACCATGACTTGGTCTTGCCCTGATGGTGCTAGAGGGCAGATGTTGAAGTAGAACTGGTGTGGGTGGGAGATATGAACTTAGAATAAAGATAATTTACAATTTTATTGCTTCTTTTTCAGCCTTTACATGTTTAGTTCCTTGAAATATGAGTAAAGGTGATAAGAGATAAAAGTGATGCATTGGAGAATCTAAACTCTGGACAAAAAAAATACTCTTGTAATTCTTTCCTGCTATATGGATAGCTTTATCTACGAAGGAGGGAGGGAGGGAAGGAGGGAGGGAAGGAGGGAGGGAAGGAGGGAAGGCAGGCAAAGACAGTGGTTCAAAGCATGTTTTTCTAGAACATAGTGATACATGCATACAACCTCATTAACCATGACTTGAGAATCAGATTATAGTTTTCAATGCTGTTGGTAAGACAATTATTGCTGAAAGAGTGAATAAGTAGCTTCCGTTCATAGCTCTGCTTTCAACTGAGTGAACCAGGGAAAATTGCTATGCTGCTAAAAACTGGATCATTCAGAATTAGATGTTAAGATTTTATTTCATATTTAAAACAATGAATACATACTGTGCAAGGTTTAGGCTGAACTAAAGACCCGTATTTTAAATGCAAAAGTCACATATTTTTGGCCTGTGTTTGTGCCGTGTAGATAACAGTAAGTCCTCTTAGTTTCAGCCAGTGAACATAATAGCACGGCAGAATGCTTTTTTTTTTAAAAAAAAAATAGATCCGTATTCTCAGTTTAATTTCTCTAGAACTAAGTTATACTGATCTGACTCACATCCTTCAGGAATCACCTTAATTGAATTTGCATTGTCCAAGAAAAACATTTTGTCAAACAACTTAATCCTGCTTGCCCAAATGTGTAATCCAAAAACCCAAGGGTAGTACATCGCCAAAGATTCATTTCTTCCAACACTGCTATCTTCTTGATTAATCAAGGTAAACTAATCTCCCAAAATATTTTATTCAACTATCTTCTCTCAAATAATTTAGAGATACAAAAGAAACTGTAGTAAGAAGAAATCCTTACTGATTTTTCTGACAGTAATATTAGCTAAAGTCCTATGTTAAGGACAGGCCTTTCACAGGCACAAAGACTTTTGTGTAATGAAACAAATATCATTGAACTATAATGCAATGTTTAAATCCCATGTATCTCAAACAGTAGTTGTTTTTTGCATGCACACTTAATTCAGTCTAGTTTGCAGATCTGCCTCTTCTGTTTCCTGTTAGTTCACAAGTCTGTCAGCAGCAGAGACTAAAAGCTAACATCATTTAGCAAAGTATTTTGTGTCATAAGTGTTGCTCTAACATTCTGTAATGGCCTTGGTCCAAATTACCTAATATGCTGTCCACATTTTCCCTTGACCTTAATGGGACTAGTAATATTTGGGAACTTTCATGAAAAAATGAATTAGCTAAAGTTACAACTAGCATACAATTATCTCTTAGTCAACAGGAGTATATGTGCTGGGGGCAATGTTTCCATGCTTGCTGAGCCAGTATTGTCTGCAGAGGATCCCTGGGTATCTGCAGAGTACACCGTGGACCTGCTCTCCACACCAGCCCATGGATGCCATAGACATCCCTCAGCTACCTTCAACTGAACATCACTTATAAATGGTACAGTGCACTTTTAAACAGGAAGAGCTTTCTCTAACTCCATCCAAAAAGTCTTCAAAAGTAAAATTAGTCCAGCACGTGGCTACACTATTGATTCCAGGGTGAGTTTGCTTGAGGTACTCTGAGCAGTGGCCTGCCAAGTAACACAATGCTCTCCTCTGCCAGCTGAAATTTCTGTAATGATTTATGATTTCTTAACCTTGTGCTACTCCTGAGAGTGACAGAACAATGAATCAGTATCTTAAATATGGGTTTGGTAATGTGTCACATTAGCTCAAAGATCACAACTGATATTCAGTGCCTCAATTCAGTGCTTGTCTTTAGTTTAATTGATAAAAAAGGGAGAGCAGATATGGCTCAATATGAGGGTGGTATCAACTAAAATATCTCCTCCTAGTGCACCTCTCTTTTGTCCTAAGGAATTTCAGATACATAATTAGTGGAAAACATTAATTGTTTAAATTGGTTGTTCCTTTAATGTTTTTATTCCCCATGCCTATCTGTCAGATCTTTCCACACATAACAAGAATAACAAAACTGCATATTTAATACAGAGGATGAGTGGATGGGAATAAAGCTCCCTCTCAGAGGGGTTTACTTCACCAAATCCCTGTAGGCTATTAATCTTCCAGTTCTCTGAAGCCCTTCAGAACAATAATCAAAGAAAGGCAAGCACAGACAGGATATGGGGAGTGAGGATCATTTTTTGTTTGTCTTGTTTTCCCTTTATAGTGAGAGATTACTGAGCCAGAAAAAGCTATTAGGACCCAAACAGGGAGGTTTCATGCCTCCTACTTATTTGGTGGGGCCATGACTGTGTCTCATTCATATTCTAGTGGATTGGCCTTTTGTGGCCTGCTGAAAAGCCATAAAGGCAATGACAGCAAGAATGACTGCATTGCAAGTGCACCCTTTCTCATTTCCATCTCTCCTCTCCTCTGAAACTGACATTATTAGAAAGTCAAATGCAATGGCTGCAGGGGCTCCTGCTTTTTTTTTTTCCCCTTTTTTGCCTTTTAGCTTTTACTTCATTTCATGCCACAACCCAGGCTCACTACATTCTTGCTCACAGTCCAACCACTCTCCAGCGGGCACACATACATCAGTGAAGTCTGTTTCTCTTGTCCTCTGTTTTTTGTTTGAATTTACTTATTCAAATCTCAGCTGCTTTTGTCAGATGGCATTTAAGCTTGAGAGATATACTTCTCTAATGATCTAATTCACAGAAAAAAAAAAAAAAACAAAAGAAACAAACTTAAATTCTAATTTTTTAAAAAATAGCTAAAGAAGAAAAGTGGGAAAAAAACCCCATCACTATCCATACATTAAATTAACTCTGATGATGACTTTAAGAATGCCTTTACACTGTAATGCTTTCATTAGGATTGAAGCTTAATAGAATTATAAACTTATCAAAGGACATCACTTGACATAGGAAAATTATTTAACACTAATTATAACATGCAACTCAAGAATGCAATGAGAATAAATGGACAAAACATGCAAGAGATATTTAACACAACAGAAACATATGATTGCATGAACAGCTGTCATTTGAAGACTGAGACAAATCTTATTTTGAGCATGTGCATGAAATATTAACCTGGCTCGTTAAGCACGAGTGCCTCCTAACTTGTTTTCAGTAATAGATGCCACAGTAGAAACAGGGGAATAGAGGTAGTGGATAGGCTACTTAGTGACCTTTGCTGACTGACTGGACACCTTTTATGTGAAAACAGCTAAAAAGATCTAAAGCTTTATGTGAGAGAAATAGCTAAAAGAATGATGTGGGCAATTGACATGCAAATGAACAAAAACAAATCTCTGCACTAGAATGGTGAATTGAAGAAGAGCACGGTTGGAAAGATTGTGTTTCATGGTAAGCATTTAAACAGCATATAAGGAGCAAAGAAATGGAATGCCATGGCATTTACTACGGATTGGTCTTTCTATGCTGCATGGACATTAAATAGCCTACAGCAGTTTCACTGTCAGCAGGATTTGTCCCTGAGTCCTTGACCAAAATTTGTCATTGTTTCTCTTGCGGGGCTGCATGCTGATTTTCCCTGATCTGTTTGCTTGCCAACATCTACCGCAGAGCTAAATTTATTTCAGCAGTGACTGGGGATACACAGCTGTAGGACAAAATATTACACAGAAGTTATGAATGAAAAATGTTATTATTATTGCTATTGTTATGTCATAAACATAGAATTTGGAATTCCAGCTAGCATTACTTAAGTTCTTAGATCCGGTGTTTGAGATTTAGTGTTCTTGTTCTACTTCCTAAAGTTACCCTCTTAGTAATGAGAGTTAAAACTTTCCTGTTTCCAGATACATGGCCAACTTTCCAACATGCAACAGTGCTGATTTGTCTCCTCATTAGAAAGTAGAATATTAAAGAGAAAAAAAGAATTTTAAATTAAAGGTAATAGAACCACATTGGACCAATGCTAATTGTATAAACCCGTTTAGATATCATAATATAATGGGTAATACACCACCACTGAGCAAAATCTCACTTTGTGGGAGAAATTCCTGACACAAAAAATTATTGACTTGCATCAGATACACAGTTGTGCTAAGTGTTATTATACAGTGCACTTTTTGTCTTGAGTTGGTAACTCCCTGCACAAATGAACCTGCATGCATTTAAACCTTCTGCCTAACATACAAGTGTTAGAAAGTGCCTGCCTGCCCTTGCCCTCAGCACCTGCCATCACAAACCACTCACAGCCAAAAGAAATCAAGTGCATGTGGTACTGCAGCCCAAGGTGTCTGACAGCTGCTGGCCCCTCGGACACACAGAGAGCTGCTGGTGGGTGATGCTGTGCAGCCAAGCCCCTCCTGGGCTGGGTGAGTGGTTCCTGTGCAAAGGAAGCATCCAAAGCATGCAGCAGCAGCAGCAAAATCCCAGCCCTGCTGTTACCGTGGAGACAGAGAGAGAAAGAGCATGCAAATGTGTGCATATGTGTGGGGGGAAAATTGGGAGCAGCTACAGGAACAAGCATGTTCTGGCCTATTTTACATCTAGAGTTACCAGTTTGTTCTTCGTTACCCAGTCTTGCTGCAATTCCCCACTCTTCAAATGGCAACAATTCCAACAGTAGCTCTGTACGAAAGGTCATCTTTTTACTATTTTTATCATATTTGCTCTTTCTAAACAGATCATCCTAAGGAGTTTTTGGTGCTGCCTTGCAGAGGTACTAGAAAAAGCAAGATTCAAAAGACATACTGATTGCAGCTTAATTAGACATTACTATTTACCAAAAGGAACTCATGCTGTATTGTTGTTTCACATTATATAACAAATACTTCCAAACATTTCTTCAGCAGCTGTATGAACTCCCAGTAAAACTAAGGACTCTGCAAAGGTCATTGCTACTGAAGGAGGCTGAGTAGAAATTCCTCTCTGCACTGTCCTTTCACAGTCCATTTCTGTTCTTTATGTGCTGTATTCTGTCCCTGTGATGTCTTTGTCATTATGTTAAATGGATGATCTTTGTATTCAGACCTTAGAAAAGGTTAATGGTTATTACTGCTATATGGTCCAGGAGGTAGAGTTCAGAATGATAATTCAGATTCATGCCCGTGTCTATTTATGTAGACGCTTGTCTGAATAACAGCTGAGTCTCAGCTGCCTCCCTCTATCAGCCCAGCTCAGCCCTGATTTTTCCCTGTTCATGCACCGGGCTGCAGCACCACAAGGGTTTTGTACCTGCTAAACCTTCCATGCTCTGGGTTTCATTGCTCTTGGAGGAAACCAGGCAGTGCACCCCCAAGGCTGGAGGTTCTATCACAAATATTTTCAGTTTTATGGTTGTTTAATACATCAGATTACATCAGGATTAGTATTAAAATGTGCAAAGGAAAAAAAAAACACATGATTTCACCCAGTGGTTGACATATTATTTTCCAAATATTCAGACTTTGAAAGAGCCTAGATGCATTTCATATGAGAGAAACACATGGGAGACAGGTATAGTTACTGAATTAGAGTGGCACAACTGGCACTACCCAGTTATAGCTGCTCATGGATTTAATCAACAAAAATCCAGTTTGCAGTTTTCAACACTTTTTCTGATTTTAGTATTTTGGGCTGAGAGTTTCTGTTTAACATTTTATTATCAGGACAATTCATCTGGAACCTCATTTGAAATAAGATAATTTGGTGCTTTATGAGCATTATTTTTTCCAGATTAAAAACTCTTCCATCTTCCCCACTTTGAATTTGTGGTGTCTTGCTGCAGGATTGAAAAAGAAGTTTCACTTTGGAGCTGGAGTTTTTTTAGTTTTTGTCAAGGTAGTTGTGGCTGGGATTTTGTTGTTGATTTGTTTTTTTCACAATTAAGGACATCTTCTTATTTTTAGAAAAATTACAAAAACCTCTGGAAAAATATTTCTTAGCAAAGCATTGATTTTTTTAGAAAAAATAGTTCTGAAAAGACACATCAAACCATTTTTAGGAACTATGTTTGTTAGCCAGGAGGGAAAAAGAAAGTGAAGGGGAGGGAGAAACAAACAAAAAAAAGAAAACCATAGTGAAGGGAATTCAGAAAGCTAAACTATTCCCTTCAGCTGGGAACCCTGACCAACATCTTGAAATGGATTCTCCAGTGCAGTCTGGATGTACTGTCCAGGGATGCTTAAATAATGAATTTTTCTTATATGATCACCTGGTCTAAGATAGGAATAATTTTTGTTTTTGCTGGGTACAGGTGGCTGCAGTAATTTAAGAACCTCTCGTTGATAGCACAGATCGATGGATCTCTTTCCTCTACCACTAGATGTCATGCACTGATATCTGTCCCCACAGCGTAGGCCAGGACTGCAGTCACAGACAGAAATGTAGGAAAATTCTTTCCCTTAAGCCTTTTCAACTTTTTGTTGCAATTTAAAATATGAGAAATGTGACAACTCCTGATCAATTAATTGTTTATATTAGCAGATGTTTTGGTCATGTTTTCTGGGTATCTGATATTTGAAAATTGTTAGCCCAAATGTAAATTGACCATCTGAATTTTTATTATACAAGGTTTACAAATGTTCAGTGGTAGTTTTAATGCTTCTGTAAGCCAGATGTAAATATTATGACAAATTTGGAAGTGAGTAGACAGAATCTTAGAGATCAGTTGGGCCATTAAATATTTTCTTTCCCTAAGCATTCAGCAATAGCACAATAGCACTCTAATTTACCTCTAGCATAATCTGTGCCATCTCCCACCTGCCCACATTTAATTTTAGGCTGCCTGTTTTGGTAAGATATCTCAGAACACACAGTACCAGAACTGATAAATATTTCTTTCAAAGCATCTTTTGCCTACCAGAAAATTGCTTATTCAATATTGCTTTTTTTTTCCCTAGAAGTCTCTTTTTACTGGGAAATGAGGCAGGTTTTTTTTTAGTTTCAAGTCACCTTTTTGGCAGGAAAAGGCATTTTGATTTTTCTTTTACCAAACAAATGAAAAACAGCTATTTTCAAAGAAAAATTTCTACAAGGAAAGAAAATAATTCACCAGAAGTATGCATGAAGAAATAGAGTTTTGCTGGTGGCTCTGCAAAAGCCTTTTGAGATAAATTTTACTATGGCATTCTTTAATGAGTAAAGTGATTTGCCTCAGCTCATAGAACGCCTTGGTGATAGAAGCATAAATAGGCCCCTAGCATCCAGATTCCCAGTCTTTTAGCAGATTATTCCAGGTTAAACAGGTAGCAATATAATCTGAAGGCTCCAGCTCTCTCAGTTTGTGTTTGCCACTGCCTGATAATTCCTCCTCCCAAAGATATGTATAACACCCGATTTAAAAACAGCCTAGATGTGTGGAGAACCAGAGAAAACCATGGAAACAAGATGAGGTTAGTGGCATAAGTCCATGCACTATATATATATTGAATGTTGCAGTTACTTCACTAAGCAACAGCTTAGTGTATGGTATAAAAATAAATGGCAGAACATTTTAAAATTCTAGATTAAAACAAAGTGACATATAAAAGCACAAAATCTTACTGGCAGTAACAGTAGTACATTGATAAAAATCTCTGCTGCTGACAGAGTGGGACCTGATGCTGTTTGTTAGAATCTCAAGCAGCTCTAAAGGTCATGAAAGCCTCTCTATATAACATGATTATAGTATAATAGAAAAAGGTAACTGATTCAATTGTCCAGTTGCTGCTTGCTTTTATTGAATTTCTGTACTCATTTCTGCTTAATTAGAAACAAAATTAAATTTATTTCAATGCCAAGTTGTCGCTGCTGTTTTTTCAAACCACATTAAAAACCAAGATGAATATTTGCAGATAATATTTATATTTTGCAGGAAAATTTGTCTGCCTGGTTTTCATCATCTGAGAAAATTCATTAATTGGGATTGATGTCCCAATCCGCTCCTGGTGAGTAATGGTGAAAATTAAATGATGTACACTTAAACTAAACAGAGGTACACTGTGAGTTAGAGCAGACTATGATTTTAAATGCTGGGTTACCATCTCTTACTATAAAGGAACAATTTTTTCTAGTAGAAATGAAGCACTTCATGGCACTGAGTTGAGTCATATGTATCAGAACTAGTAGGAGAGCTGATGAAAGGTCAAACATGCCAAGCGCTGGAAACTTTGTCAGAATCTGACGGAAATTCTTCAGCTGAAAAATAATCTGTTGAAGAATGTAGATTCCTCGAAATCAAATATTTAACAAGCCACATTTCAATATTACCAAGAAAGTCAGAAAGGCTCTGAATAAATCTTGCCTGCCAAAACCCTGTCAAATACCTGACTGCAATGCACTCATCCATTTCTTTGGGAGTTACTTTGCCCAGAGTGAGTGGGGCTGAAGGGCTTTTTTGAACGAAGTCTAAGGTTAAAAACCTTGTGCCAAAAGACTGCCTTTCTGCCAAACTTCTGTCCTAAGAGGATTGTGGTCCCTGGCTTCCCTTGCTGAAGCCTTCAGGTTCAGCAATCCATCCGTTCAGGCTCTTCACTGTTTTTGGGGCTCTGAGCTGGGGCTATGCTCTGCTCTGCTCTGCCACGCAATGCTACCCCTAAAATGCTACAGGAAGGTTCTGTGGGCACGCAGAGCACAAGCTGGTGAGCACCTGACTGGTTTGACACAGGAGGTGCTGCCAAAACACTGCTGTCCTTGCTGTGCTGCATAGAGCCTGTGCGCTCACCACGCTCTGACAACACACCTTGGTCTGTCAGAGACTGCAGTGATTCTCTCCTTCATGAGCTTGGATAAGACAACACAGCTGTGACACATTATATGGTATTTAACTTGTCACTGTTGCCTTCAATATGCTTAACCAGGCACTTTGTACTGAAAAGAGAGAAAGTCTTCCTGAGGAAGATAATTGAGGATCCTATAGCTATGTTCTTTTGAAACTTTTGAAGAGGTTTATACAAACTGAGTGATATTTAATAGATAGCTTGAAGCTGCTATTTGTAATTTAGCATTCATCATCCCTGCACTTACCACAATAGCTTCATTGTACATGTAGAATAAAATAAGCCTGTTTCTAAAAAGAACGAAAATATTTAAGTCTTGGCCTCTGATTATCTTGAAACTCTTTGATGTGCACCTCCCTCCTATCTGTGATCACCTTTCTACCAGACTGAGTGAGGTCCTAAATGTCTCCCCAAACAAGAACAGTCTCGCATGCAGAAGAACATCTGGTGTAGAGAGCAAGTAATAATACAACATAAGATGACAGGGAAGTTTTTAGGTTATGTTTCTGCAACAAATGTATTTCAGGAAAGTTAATATTTATAGCTACACTCTTGTTGATAATGGAAAAAGGAAATAAAACGCTGTAGGCTAGGCTTTATGCTTATGCAAAAGAGCAAGGCATGCCAGTAGGTTCTCAGCATGCTATGGAGAAACAGAACTGGAGCATCTTAGCATAATAATATTCTGGCAAAGCCACAGTTATCTCCTATTAGCATTTTGAAATTTTATTAATCCAAAAATAGTCTGTATATATTGAATTATGAGCATTATGAATGCTGAAAATTAGTTTTGATCCTAATCATTTTAGGTAGAAACAAGGAACACTATCCCTCTTTCCTTTCATCAAATGAAACTGTTTATGAACCCACTCTTTAAAAATTACTCCAATCATTAGGTGTTGTGTGATACCAAGGAAAGTATTAAAAAGTTATGAGGTAGAGTGCTTAGGTCACTGGCACTTTTCAGTGAGAAGAATTTGGACAGCAAGCAAAAGCAAAAATGTCATGCTTTGAAAAATAACAGCTTCTATTTTTATGTTAAAGCATTCCATCCATCTCCTCAAGCGCTAAATTTTACTGCTGAGAAAGGACATATTTACTGATTACTTTATCCAGACATCTCCCATTGTTCTTCTGAACTTTGTGAGAATGCACTGTTTCATTATGCCTTGGTGAAGGTATTTGTTAAGAGTTAATGGAATCATGTAATACAGGTTAAGTAAGCACGGATAGTGATGGGAATAGATACTCCAGTAAGCACTGCAGCCCCACTTTGCAGGTGCCAGAGCTAAGGAAACTGCATGCAAAGGTTTCTTTACTGGTTGAACGACATAATCTATAGGCATAGATAGTGCAATGGCCTCTGAACTGGGGAAAGAAGTACTGTCAACAAACATATGAAGCTTTCACGATGTTTTTAGAAGTTACAAAGAAGCAGTGAGTGGATTCCTACGTCTCAAAACTACACATGGATCTGTACCTAATTACTTGTCTTTTTCTGCGGGAAATAGCAGGTGTGCTAAATTATCCATGCCTTGTATGACTCAAGGAAGAGCCCTGACATCTACTTTCTTCCTATCGCTCCCTGGGTATGTTGTTTTTTTCTTTTTACCTTTCTAAATTTCTCCCTTAAAGGGATTGACAGCTTTGAACTATCTTCCCAAAGATCTGAAGAATCCAAAGAACAGCAGTTTCTCTAATAAATAATGTCACAGATCCCTATTGGTTTAAAGCATTGCAGAGAGCAGCCAAGAGGACTGGGGCAACTAGAATCAAAGTCACCTTGATAGTAACATTGTTAGGAAGCTGTTTTTAACTGCAGGAGAGCATATGGTCTTTGAAAACACATGAAGAGACAAAAGTTAAGAGCTCTATCCATTTCTCTACCTTCCCTTCCTCAAAATTGTTGCAATGCATACTACAACTGGGCACTTCAACCTAAATTTTCCGATCTTATTGCTTTCCTTTACATTCAGCTCACATGGGGTGAAGGCACCTCTGATCTCTGTGCTTCACAGTTTGCCTGTGCTACCTGCACAACATCTTAAGGTAGTGATTAACCTACATGCTCTCCAGAAAGCAAGAGAATTCAAAAATTTCCCTCTCATGCTGAGTTCTGACTCTGTCAATCTCTTTCGCGTAGGAAATGCTAGAGAAAATATTTTCTAGATGGAGTGAATGTACCAAAATCAGCTTGAACTCTGTTTACTCTTTGTTAGGAAACACCTCATGTATAACACTTATATAATTTTGGCTATTTGACTCTAACCTTTAGAAAAAAAGAGGCCAGATTATAAAAAAAAAATTTCATCATAGCTCCACAGAAAATATACATTTCCACTACTGAGGGTATAACCTAAAAATAGTCTTCTGTGATGACAGTATGTTGTTCAGAAATACAACTTACACATTTTTTCAAGTTTAAAAAACCCAACACCATGGTCTGTATACATATATATATTTTTTTTTTTCTTTACTCGTGTTGTGATGTGCTAGCTAAATGACAAGAACTCGGCTGTATGTCCCTAAAAGGCCTTCTGTCTGTGACTTTTCCTCACAGCTGCTTTATCTGAGATTATTCTCTATGCTTGAGTAGTTCCCATTGGCACAGTTGCAGGCAAAGCGCTACTGTCTGCCAAGCTTCTGAACTAATCCTTGGTGAGTGTAGTACCCCAGGAGTGAGAACCTGGAGGCTGAGAATTTACATGAATCCATTTTTACTTCTCATAGCTCTGGCACCGAGCAAAGTACACTAGAGCTTGATCTGTTGCATCAGCTTTGTTTTTTAAAAAATAAAAAAAAATAAAACATTTCTTGCTTTCATTTCTTTCCTATAGTGTATGAGCATTTTGTTTTGTTTGCTTTGTAATTTAGTTGTTCCAATTGTTATTTTTCACCATTTTGTATGAAGTCTGCTATTTCATGTGTACATTTCTGTCTGTCAATAGCTGTCTAAAAATAAATATCCTTAAATGAGTTCTGAAGTTTTCTCTTACTGCTGTAGACAAACAGAGCAACAGAAGAAGATGTTGCAGGTGAGCACTGAGTGTTCCCCTGAAAGGCAGGGAGACTGGGTAAACCCAGATGCACCTTTCCCCACTTGATACAGTGACTAGCCTGCAAAAAGTTAAGGCAGAAGTTTATTTTGTGCAAACCTGAGGTTTAAAAAACTGTTTCTCTTACAAAAAGAAGAACCATATTAGAATGGCTGATAATCTGGGTTGGAAGAAGGGAGGGTTTAGGACATCTGCCAGGGATGATGTGAAACACAGGCTGTGAGTGTTAGCTGAGTCAGGAAGAGGTGGGGTGTGGCAAAGGAGAGCTTTAAATTCAATTGTGCTATAATCACTAATCCATTCTGAAGTAGATCTTATTTCCAGTTCAATTCTAGAAAACATTCCCATGAAGACTTTGGTTCCTTTACTAAACTTATTCTTTATCCAGAAAAAAATATTCTGAAGACAAATTTCCAGTAAGGTCTATCTAGTGTTTTTGCATCAGTCACTGTGTTTTAGACAGATACTTGAGTAGTTAAGGGGAAAAAACCACCCCATTTTTCATCCTTTTCACAAATGGAAAGTAAATTGAATCTTGTAGCAGTATTAAGGACCAATGCTGGAGAAACTAGTGTCTTATATTTTTAACATGCAATTGGAATAAGAGGACTTGATCTGCATAGTAAGGCTATACAGCATCCAGAATATACTGGATACTACTAATTGCTCTCAGATGAAGCTGGACAGATTTTACCTCTCCAGCTTCTCAGCACCTCACATTCTGGTGACTTTACTGTGTTTAATTTTGCTCCAAACGAGTTTGTTTTTGGTTTTGCTTTTTTTTTGCTCTCTAGCACATTCTCCATAAGGTGATAATTTCAATTATTGATTTATTCTAGTTAACTTTGCTGGAATGCCTTCTAGTTTTTCCAGTGTCATTTTTGTATAGAGTGGACAATAATTTTTATAAGAATTACAATCATCTGTCTTAATAAAAATAATTCATGTAAATATATTCAATTTCCTGTAAATATCAATTAAGTTTTTTACTATCCCTGCCTTCATTGCTGAAAACAACACTTTATATGAAGAATGTTCCAAATTTCCCTCTTTATGTATTCCCAACCATTCCTCTTTATTCTGTCTAGTGGACTTCCTCAGCAACTCTGTTGAATATTAGCAGTCCCTGTTAGAAAGATTTTATATACTTCTATCAGGTTTTGGGAGATTGTCATGTTGCATGGACTTCCTAATTACTTTCAAAGATGATTGATTACTTTCAACTTGTTCGCCAACAATCTATGTCTAGAAATTTCCACTTTCTAAAACATGTAATACAGCATGTCAGATATTATGACATGTGACTAAACTGATCTGCCAAGGAGTTTTACTGAAATTGATATTGCATCTGTAGTTCCAAGTCCCAAATTTTAAAAGTATGCACCTGTACTGTAATTTTTAAAATGTTTTGGTGTACTTGCTCTAGTAAAATTACTGTATATAAGAAGAATGTCATATTTTTAAGATCAATATTGGCAGTATTAGTCAGAAATAACCTTTTGAACCATGAAGATTTTCCCTACCCTATTATTCTTGTTTGGAGCACTGTTACTAAATTTTAAGATGACCTATTTATAAAACAAATCCTTTTTCCACCATAAGTATATAGACAGACATACTGCATTCCTCCTGCAAATGGAAAGATTGCAAGACCTTTTTGTAAAAGACAGGTAGAAGTGTGAGACACAAATTGGATAAAACTATTGTTTAAAATCAGACAATAAGGTAGAAAATGAACCACAAGTAACATGCAGGGTATTTCAATAGCATGTTGTCACCTTAAGTACTTCTTGCTTTTGATCTCCTTTGCGAGGTTTAGTTTATACTCTGTAGGAAGAAGTCTTAGCTTTGTTCCATTAGCACCTTGTACTTTCTTAATTGATTTTAGTGCTCTTTGACTTTCTTTTTGAGAATTTATTTTCAGTGAAAAGAACATTTGACCTTGAGGTCATTGTTTCTAATTCTAGCTTCTTCTGGTAAAGTTAGCAAAACACTTAGAAGAGGAAAATTTTTATTGCAATATGCTAACTACTGCAGTATTAGGCAAATTTTTTTACCATCCAATAGAGCTTCAGTTGTTTATAAACCAGTGGATTCATTTCAGTGGTAAGAAATAGGTAACAAGAACTATCATGTCAGTCCTGATATTGGTGTCAGCAGCTGAGCAAGCATTGCACACTTGAATACAACTCTTGCTCTTTGGTGTTTATCTTCTGGTGTGGATTGCAGACTACCTGGCACTATTTCACTGTGGTCACACAGAAGTTTCCCTTTTGAAGAGACACTGTAAAGAACATAGTTTAGAGTTTTGAAATCTTAATAATTTCTACAAAAATGAAATTTGCAGGAATTTTTGTATATGGAGGGAGTTTTGTGTTTTATAAAAAAACAAAAGGTAATGCTGAAGTTTTGCCAACTTTGCCTCACATTGAAAAAAATTCATCAAAGCCTTGGCCACCAAAATAAGGAAATTATTAATAAGAAAAAAAATTAATTATTTTTGTAGATAGATACACCAAAGTCAGTGCCATTAGATTAAAGTTTAATCATCTGAAATCAATGAAAAATAAAACCCTTACCATTTAGTCCCACCCAAAGAAACACTTTCATACAAAATACTAATATTTAATATTTAATAAACTATATTTTTTGTGGGGGTGGATTTTAAGATCTCAATTCTTCTCTCATAGAGGTTTACATAGGTGGTAAATTAAGCAAGATCTACATGTCTTTGTACCTCAGTAAATCAAAGGAAATAATGCTTCTAATGTAACTCAGATGATCTGAGAATAAATCCACTGCTGATTATAAGAACTCAGACACTAATATGATTAACACTGTTCACAAGCTGTTAAATACAGAAATTAATTTACAATTAATGAGTTGCCAGCTCACTCCCACAACAGTGATTGCTTCTCTTCCTTCAATTTCAGACTCTGTCATGAAACTCCCTCAACTACCTGTAGAGTCTAAGTTTTAACTTTAAACTTCTCTTAAGTTCCAGTGACATTTGTATTGTCATTGCCATTCCTACCATCTCCTATTTACATTCATGTACTATTACCAGCAGTAGACAAAGCAAACAGCAGCCAGGGCTGTTAGGCTGACTGTGAGAGGCATTACTATGGTTGCTTAGCAGCCAAGAAGACAAGATAATGCATAACTTTCATACAGGGAATGAAAGAGAAAGCAAATTTAGGCAGTTAGAATATTAATAACCAGTTAAGGCCTTAGTATGAAAAGTCTGAATCATGAATTATCCTGAGAGATCAGAATCAAAACTTTGTTTCAGCTTAAAAATGTCTGTATATCCTGTATGAATTTTATTTCTTGCAAATATAGCTTAATTTCACAAAGGACTTCAGCGTCACGGCACCATGCTTTTAAAGTCTGTCCTTTCCTGGCCTCCTAGGCTTCTTAACTTATCTGCAGATGGGTAAATTGGATATCTTTGCCATGTAAATTGATAGAATGCTTTCTAAAAATGAAATTTAGGCACCACATGGATTAAAAGTTATATATTGGTGAAGAATCAGCATGACTCATGTCACAAAAATCCAGTGACATTCATTGAACGAATTGATAAGCATACTGGCAAGAGATATTTAGCTGGTGTAGTCTGCTTTGATTTTCAAATAGCATTTTGCAAAGTCTTTCATCAAAGCCTCTTAAAGAAATTAGGCTGTTGGAATAGAAAGAAATGTTTTCACATGGATAAGAATTCTGTAACATGTAGGAAATATGGTGAAAGTAGTCAGCTTTTAAAGCAGAGGAACATCTCACGTGTGGCTCTGCATTGGTATATGTGCTGTTTCACATGATCACAAACTAATCAGAAAAGGAGATGAAATGAGGGTGGTGGACAAGTTATGGTAACAAATAAATTGCTAAAGGAAAGAAATACGATGATCTGTAGCAAAGTAGGACTTCATAATGCTGAGTAACTTCATAACAAAAGAGCAGACAAAATTAAATTTGAATAAATATTAAGCAATACATATTCTTAGTTTACTTGTATATAAGTGGGATCTAAACAAATTACTACTATTTATGATTGTGAAATGGATTTATAATAATGAATTCCAGAAAGTATAAAGCTATGAATTTTTGAGAAAGCAAGTAGAAAGTCAGGAACTACTTCAAAAGGAACAGAAATCAAAAGAGGAAGCCTTGGTATGCCATAGTTAAATCCATGGTACATCTGAATCTGGAATGCCTCCTCAGTTCTAGCCTTTCTATTCCAAAAGAATATGCTGAAATGGAAAAGATACCCAGAAGTTTGGAAGCGATGTTCAAAGATATGGTATATGGCTTTTGTTATGAAAAAATAGAGAATTTATAGTTTTCTGTCTGGAAGAGAAGGATGAGCAGGGAATATGACGAAGATCTCTAAAATTGGAGGTGGCATGGAAAAAATAATTAGGAGTCATCTCCTAAAGAAAAAAAAAAGAAAAAAAGATCATAATAGAAGGTTCAAAATGAATGCATAGAAATACTCTTTGATACAACAGGTTTTTAGTCTGTGCAATAGTTTAACTGCAATATTTTGAGTGCTGAAACTCTTCAAAATCTTTTTTTAAAAATCTGGAAGAAAAACATGCACATAATGAGCTATTTAATACAAGACAAAATTAAATTCAGGAAGCCTCTGAACCACAATTTGCTGAAGAACTGGTGAGTGTTGCAGGAAAGGAGGTGGTAATGCCCACTTCTCTAATTCTTGGAGGCTGTCCTAGGCACCCACAAGCAGTCACAGCTGAAGACAGAGTGGGTGATCTCTACATAAAGAAGAAGAATTATTTTCCTGCCCAAGGACATGTACAACCATGAATTCATCCTTAGATGGTTAATATGGTGCAGACTGAGTTCCTCTTGGGAGCATTCAGAAGCAGATTTTTAGGTGCTCAAGGAACTTTACTAAGAGGAAAAGGAGATGCTGTTGGAATATTGGAATACGGGCATTTGCCAGGGCCACATTGCAGCTAAACTGAGAATTGACCAATATTTCAGGCTTAGGAGCCTTAATGTTTTTATGGGCATAGCTCAGAATATTTAATTCACATATTATTTTAAGACATTAATCGCCTTGAATATCCATATCAAATCAAATATTTAATCCACTTAAATTCAATTTAAGTTCTAGTATAGTAGAATGTGCCTCTTCCCCCTTCCTCCTCTGCCACCTACCCCCAATCTGGTCATGTAAAAATTTCCAAAGCAATGCAAGCATTAGAGAAAAAAAAGTATTTTTAATTTTTGTTGCTGAAATCCTTACTATGTTTATGCATTCCTTTGTGGTAAATATGCAACAAAATATATAGTAGCACAACCCTGAACAGCTTCATTGCTCCTTAATACTTTAATAAATGTTCACTATAAATCTTATCAGTGGACTATGAACATCAAATCCATTTATATAGTAGTTGAGTAGATTCAGAGTCCAAAGATATAATGTTGATAGCATCACTTTGCTGATTGCAAACAAATATAAAGAAATGTGAGATCCATTATGAGCCTTTTCTTATTTTCCAAGTCTCACAAAAAACCAAATCAAACCAACAAACAAAAACAACAACCTTTCCCCCCCAAAAAAAAATACCCGAAACAAAACCAAAAACCCCTTAAGTTCTGATTAGACTGAACTGCAATCACTATGTGACTAAAATTATCTCTCCACGCTTTTTTACGTGAATAATTCATGATCAGTTTGATCTTTCAGTCCACATCCATCTCCCCATCTCCATTTCTGGTATTCTTTTTTGTCATTTATCATGAAAAAATATAGACATATACATAAATTTTAAATTCCAGAGGACTTTACTTCACAACACACATATATGAACTTCCAAAAAATTTGAATTTTTTTGAACTACTATAGCTCTCAAGACATGCTTTAGACCTTAAGGATTCACCCTTCTTGAGAAAGAATTTATTAGGCAGATAATACCATGAACACTATTAGAAGCAGATGAAAGAGCTTAGAATTTAGGGGTTTAAGGGAGTTTTCTTCACTACAATTCAATGTTAAAATTTGTATTGATTTTAACATGAGATGGTTGTGCTCTAAACCTTTGATGAAAAGATCAAATTATTGTCAGGTTTTACTAGGGACAGTTTTGACAGAGAAGCCATGCTATATACAGAACTGAAATTCAGCTTTCATTCTTCACATTTAGAGGCAATTTGAACATAAAATGAAGTAATCTGGGAACAGGGCATTTGTGTATGTGATATGAAACTCCTGGAAAGGCATATTGTACAAGTGTTGCTTTTAAATCTTTTTATGTAAATTTAAAAAAAAAAATAGGGTTTATACAGGAAATATGCCATTATCATTAGACTGGTATCAGTATACTAGTGTAATTCTCTGTTATTATTATTTTAAAATTTAATTCATTTGCATTTTAAACAATGGTAATACAGCATTAGTTATATATTAGAGAGGTTAAGGGTTAGATTAAAAACTATTCTATGCATCTGGACCTTTAAACATAGCCAGAACCTCTTTTTGATTTCTTTTACATCAGAAAGCTGGTGTTCAACATCTGAGGTTCTATCATGTGAAATGACAGATGAATGTGACAAAGCTGGGCTTTGAAGAACAGAGAGCTCTATGTTTCTCTGTAACACACAGCATCTGAAACAGGGGCCTTGCTGACATGAGTGATTTGGGTCTGGTACTTGCACTCTCATCCCGTAGTCCTAGCCTCACTTTGTTGAGATTAGGGCATGAATAGTGGCCAGGAGGAGAGGAGACAGGCACTAACCTCGTCTCCCTGTGGGAGGCCTTGCCCTCCTTTTTGGTCCAGAACAATCAGCCAGGTCAGTGTAAATCACAGATGATTAGTTTAAAATTCTTGATTCCGAAGGGAAACAGAGGAAAAAACTGCTTAAGATATCAAAATCGGCCAACCAGGGCAACATATTTTATGTGAACGCTTTCCCACCTCTCTTTGTCTGCTGTTTTACCTGACCTGTTTGTCTTTCTTTTGGAGCACAGTAGAAAAGAGCAAATGCCTGCAAACAGTGTTAATAAGGAGGCATCACCACAGTATCACTTCACTCCTGCAGAGACCAGATTTATTGTGCCTGCACCCACATCTCAGCCTTTCCCTGACCCAAGCACTAGAGCAGTAAGAAGGACAGTGAGACAGGATTAGCTCATCACCTCTGAAAATCAGGAGTAAATTCAGGGGCAAACTCAATCCCAACCCTGGTCTGAAAAAACACATGAGAAATGTACAGATCTTATATGCCAAATCAGTCTAATTTTGGAAAACATAAAGGGATTTATCAGTCCAGATGAAAGCTACACAGTTTTTTGGTTTCTGCTTTGCAACACAGCAGTTTCAGATTAATTCTGATTGAGCTCTTGCTCTAATTAAGACCTGAAATTCAAGTTAGCAGTACAAGAAAAGAGCTACCAGAGACAGAAACAAAAAACTCCAACCCTACTTACATGAATTATTTTGCCTGCTGAACTAATTTCTGCTGTGAGCATTATCAGGAGTGTCTTCCATGCTGTCTAGTGGGAAAGATTTTAAGAATCTCTTGGTGGCCACGTAAAACACTAACTGGGGAAAAGAAAATCTCTACCATTACTATCCATATGTCTCTTTTGGCACCAATGTCATCAGACCTCAATGTGCTTTTATATCACCACAGATGCATCTTATTATTAGATTTAATTGAACAAATACTGTATCGTGGCTCAGCAGTTTGGTCCTCTGGAGCAATTACAAAAACCTTTGGGGCACCGGTGCCAAAGGATGACATTTTTATTGGTTGTCCTCTGCCAGCCTCAGCAATGTGCCTGGTGTTCCTTCATTTCACATCTAGGTCTGATTCCTTTCTTTATTCTCCTTTTTCACTCCCTTGCCCTAGGGGATGCAAAGTTTTATCCAAAAATGTTCTCTGATAATCCCTCTTTTGTCTAAGTTTTAGTAATTTCAAGAAAGAATAAAGAAGGAGAGAAGGAAAGGAAAGGAAAGGGAAAGGGAAAGGGAAAGGGAAAGGGAAAGGGGAAGGGAAAGGGAAAGGGAAAGGGAAAGGGAAAGGGAAA
>JANRGV010000094.1:41243409-41258681 GCA_024734035.1 Alethe castanea | reverse complement strand
GGGAAAGGGAAAGGGAAAGGGAAAGGGAAAGGGAAAGGGAAAGGGAAAGGGAAAGGGAAAGGGAAAGGGAAAGGAAGGAAAAAGGAAAGGGAAAGGAAATCTCATAGCAAGGTTTAAGGTGCTTCCACGACTTCTGAAATAGCATTTTTTTGTGATTTTATTCTTGACAGATGATATTCTGACGCACTGCAATAATTTGGCAATTCTACTTTCCCATGGGTCTGTCTGGGAGAAAAACACTGCTACAAAAATACACATTCAACAGTAACAACTTACTTATCGGTTCATTTATTCATTTTTAAGAGCAAAAATTTTAGAACTGTTTGCATTTCAGAGAGACTGAATGTTCCAATCAAATCAAATCTTTAATCTCACAAAATGGCATCAATCAGCTGAAAAGGTGTCTGTACTAGGGTAAAGGAAATAGAGGTTTGTGTTTACTTGGGTGATTATTTTTGTTGTTTGTTTTTTTTTCTTTCCCTGAAAGTGGTGCATTCAGTAATAACACAAAAAATTTTAATATTACAACTGGCAGCCTGATGGAATACGGCTGGAAGATAGGGAAATCCCTTCCAGCAACTATGAAAAATGCTTGTATACATTTATTCAAAACATTTCTGGTAGCAAGTTCAGCTTTACAAATTCCAAAAAATCTCACCCCCAACTGTTTAATCCTATCCCAGTATAACTTTATTGCCTCTTCATCTCATAACAGCTTTAAGAACTTTAATATAAACCGGATTATTAAAATCGTGATCAGAATTAAATAAACAAACACTTCTGGAGGCTTCTTTTAAACCTGGATCATTTTGTGAATCTGCTTTTCAACACAATCCCAAAAATAGTTATGTTGACAAAAGTGTACAGGCTGCAAATTATTTTGTAGAACCAGAAACAATCAACCAAGCATGAGAACTTCAGTTCCCAAAACACTTTTTAAGAACAGACAATTAAATTTCACGTGCTAAGACTCAGAGAAAATAAGTTGGCCTCCCACTGGCAGATCCATCAATGAAACTCTGGAGTCCAAAGTTCCATTTTCCTACCTAATTAAATAATAACTCTGCAAAGAAGTGCCATAAAATATTTGCTAAAGGGTTTTGCATCAGTATGGAAAACTGAATTCTTTTTTCTACCTTGAAGATCTAAATCTGAATTTAAGTACACCTTACAGTTATAGTCCTTGTACTACATAAGATCTATAATAAGTCACATTAATTTCCCTTGAAAGGAATGTATCAAGAAAGCAAAATCCATACTTATATTTGTTTAAATATGTATCCCAAAGCTCAGCACAAATATTCCTCTCAGTTTTATGGTTGGTCCACATTATCATGGCAAGATCCAAACTGCAAGCTCATAGAAAGTGTAAATGTGATCTCACAATTTGTATGTTCTGATTGGCACTAGCTACACTCAGCCTAATTTAAATTAAAATTTGAATTATTGTAGGGATGTTTGTTTCTATTTTCTGTAGTGTCTATCTTCTGATTTATTTTCACATTGGCCTAATTTAAAATATTTTTTTCTCCATTGCTTATAATTAAGCTGCTGCTACATCTTATGAGCTTCATTTAATTAAATTAATTAAGGAATTTATTTGCATAACAGAAGATAACCAACCCACCAAGCTTGCTTTCCCAAATGCCCACAGCTCTAATAGAAAGAAAATTAAAGGCACCTATTTTAAAGCTAAGTACCTGCAGCACAGTAGCATTGAGATAAATGTATCAGAAATATTTTACGGATATTTTGGGGTTTTTAACACTTTTTTGTCCCCTCAGTATTTAGAATATGACTTTAGCAATGGTGGTATAATAAAAAAGTCATCTGCTCTAAAATGAAGGGTGGAGGAACTGTTTTATCCACACAAGGTGGAGGAACTGTTTTCCACCTTCGGGGTTCATAATACATGAGTGAGAGTTTTTGTTAGAATTACCTAGGATTCATACAGGAAAAGAAACTACATAATAATAGGGATGTAGAAATTATTTCACTTTCTAATATAATTAAGATAGTATTTAAATTACAATGATGTAAACTCTGATCCCCGAATGCTCTGTTCAGTGAAAGATTCTCAGTATTAGCAGTGTAGTATCCCAGAGTTGGCAAACATCAATTCTATGCCAAAAGTAGAGAGCTTTTATTTCACTATACTTTGAAGTTCTATTTCATTACAATCAGGATATACCCAACTGGTTTTGAGACAAAAAAACACTTCCTAAATATGCCTTTCTTGGTAACAGACATCCTACAGGCAGATCTGGATTAATCATTTCCATCATCACTGCAGAAGTTATTAAGTGTTTGCCAGACAAGCAAGATTTAATTCCTCCAGCTGGATGCTGCCAAACCCTTTACAGCACATTGCTCTTGTCACAGTGGCTGGGCATAGTTTTAAAATACATTTACTTCAGCCTCAGGCTAGTGTGGAGCCTTTTTGCTTGTTTGCTTTTCTTTCACCTTTTTTCTCCCAATACAGTGAAAGGAAGTTGTTAATAGGGAAGACCTTGATAACCCATGTAAAGCCAGGATGGTTTAAGAGTTCTGATAATAATTCATCTTTCCATCTTTCCAATTTATTTATGAGAAATGAGGTTGGTGGTTTTTTTGAGGAGGAGGGTGGATGGTGGGGTAGTGCAGTAAGAGGTCATTGCCTGAACTTAGATCACTGCAGTGACATGCACTGGACCATTAAAATACCTGTGCAAACCAAACCTGGATTTCCATGCTGCTTTCTCCCCAAAGCCCCTCTTGATCCCCATCCAACAAAACCACTTCTTGCATCATAATGTAGTTATGGACCATAAATGTGTAGGAACACATAATGTTATTGTAGAATTATAGAAGGTCCTGAGTTGGAAGGAACCCATAAGGATCAAAGTCTAACTCTGACAGTGGTGGTAACTTTAAGACATTACGCTGAAAATATTTCTATGAAAATGAAAGACAAGGTAGTTGAAGCAAAATTTCTGATAAGTAAACAACAAGAAGGCTATCTCAAAAATTAGGCAAGATAATAGTTTCTGATATCTGTTCTGATACAATTCCCTGCCACAGGTACACTCTTATGGAAATCAGTAGCACTATTTCAAGAGTAAGGAAATAAATAAGAATTTTGGAATATTGCATTGTGCTGCAATTAAAAGCAGAGGTAAATTGGTCAGAAACTCAATTAAGCCCAGAGAGCATGATAAGCAGCTGGAAGCATTCTCTCCCTTCAGAGACTGACTAAGGACTGATCTATTCATTCTTTTTTTGATCAAGTTCTGTACTTGTTTGTTTGCATTAAATATAATTTTAATCACAAATCATGGGCCAGCTCAGCTCTTCACTGTGCATTCAGCCATACACCCTGGGCAGTGTTTTCATGAGATATTAAAAATTAAATAGGGTTGAACTAGGTCACCCCCTAGGTGTAATGAAACCCCAAATGAGAAAGAGTCTGAATTATTTCTTCAGCCTACATGTCTGCTTAGAAAATGGCACTTACCTTCAGCAGAATATTTGGACATAAATTATGTAATAAAAATAAATAAGTGAAGAATAAAACTTTAAAAAATCAATTAAATATTTTTTCTAACGACTCCATGGAACATGTACCTCAAGTTACCTGGAAGTACCCAGTTTGGCTCAGGTGCAAAATTGACGGTATATATTTATTTCCTCTAATAGACTATTTTTCTATGTTTTTCATAAGTGAGCAAGTGATTTCTTTAACAACCCTATTAAAAAGCAGATGGGGCATGCACATTTTTTCACTGAGATAGTAGCTGTATACTCATTTCAAGAGTCTGTTTTCTTTTTCTCCACTTCTCAATGCAACAAAATTTAGTCCACAAGTAACCATAAATATGGAATTAGTAGTGTAAAGATATATATCTACAGTGACAAATGAAACAGGGCCAGGCTCTATTTCCCTAAGTCCAAGTGGCACAGGCTGTATCTGTCCATGACAGAAGTTTATCCTTGGGTCTGCTGTGGCTTTAAGTTATTGCTAGTCCTATTCTACTCTTTTTGTCCTGTAGGTGTAGTGATCTAAAGGCACTGTCACTGTGCATTAACATGTTTTTTAATAGCATGAGCCTAAGGGGAAGTGCTGCTTGCCATTGGTTGGGGTGTGAAGGCTTATAATGTTAGCTGGGGGGGGATATTTCCAATAATACTAAATAAAATATAAGCAAATGAATAACAAAGTAAACAAAACTTGAAGTAGTCCTGTTCATGCTGCCTGTTCAGAATGCTTTCTCCTCTCAGTCATACAAAGATACTGCCTTGAAGAGCTCCATTTCGCACCCAGCAAAGCTAAATAGAGAAGGCACTAATAAATAGTAAATAGATATTAATAAATACTAAATTAATAAATAATTAATACTAAAGCTTGCTATTACTGTGCCCTAGTCTCAATTGTATTTTACATATACCTATAAAATATGTCTATATCCTGACCTCATGCTAGGCTAGGCATGTACCAAAATTACAACAATTTTTTGATATTTTTTTTTTCATTAAAACCCCTTTAAAATATCACTATTCTGATGAATTTCCAGAACAACACAGGTGATTTTGCATAAAGCATCACATGGATTTTCTAAACATCTGCATTCAAATTACCAAATGTTTTAATGAAGATATTGCTCATCTAGTTGTACATTTGGACTTATTGGTACAAGCTTTTCTTCATGAAGCATTTCCTTAAAATAAATTCAATCAATAGCTTTTGCTCTCTTTAAAAAATAATTTTCATGCAAATGGTTGCTCAAGTAAATAACAGTTGCTGGTTTTTATAGAAACTTTTACACATTTACAAAAAAAAAATATGCCTTCAAGTACATAATAGACCAATGTTTGAATATAAAATGGAGACAGAACTCAAACTATTTAAGTGTTTCATAAAAATTAATCAAAATCATACTTCTTAATTATACTGTTTTACAAGTACAAGGACATGAAAAATATTGGAATTTCTTCTCTGGATTTACATATGATTTTACAAACAAGTCTTGCCCACTTTGTTAGCAATTTACTTACATTTTTATTCAATGTCTGTAATCGTCATCAGGTTTAGAACCTGAAGGTGAGATCCTTTGTTGCAGAATGCAGGGTTGCAGAGCTGTAGCACTCAAAGACAATTCAAGTCTTTTTTAACTGGCAACAGGGAATCAATAGATGTCTCAGGATCACAAAAGAGGGTGTGATGGCATCTCCTTGAAGATGGCATTAGAGACAGTTGTCAGCTAAAAGAAGGTACAAACAGGAAGACCTGAATGCTGATGATCCTAAAGTCCCTTGGAATGATAACTTTGGCTGTGCTACGCAATTGTAGGCAACCTGGGAAACTCAATCAAGACTAGATGGGAACCAGTAAAACTTCAGAATGGGACTGCTTGAAGAAATTTAGAGCAAATCAATGTAATTTTCATATCAAAAAACATTTTGGCTAAAGCCAGGAGTCTGAGCCTGTAGAAACCTCCCACCAGTAAAACCAGGATGGATGTTTTTATACCTGTCTGATCCTCTGCATACAAAAGACAACAGCTGTTGTAAATACACATTGACCTAGCAAATTAAAAATTATCCATGTAAATGTCTTTTGAGAAGTATATCTGGCACCTTCTGATGATGCTTCAACAGCCATCACTAAGCAGCCATAGCACACTGGCCAAACAATGCTACTGAACCTCTGCAACAGCTACAGAAGGAAGAGACACAGAGGCAATTCCAATCTCTAGTCCTTAGGCTGTTAATATAATAGTTACAGAACAAATGTAAATATTATTTTAAAATACTTTCAAGTTTGGAAACTGCTGTTTTATCTCTCTGAGATTAAAGCATCCAAAACAATGATAGCTCTCATTTTATTCATAAATTGTTATTAAACATAACTCTGCTTCTAAAGACTACCAAAACATTAACACTTTAAGCACTGTAACACCATTTTGACAAATGTCCTGATGTCCTGTGTACTTCTATCTGCCTATAGCAAAGAAACCAATATGCAGACTTTCCAGAATGATCTGGAATTTTATGCTCAAATTTATGTTCCTCTATTTTTTACATGTGCATAAATGATGCTCTAGGGCAATGCAAAAATTAGACACAAAGAAATGCATTCATCAGTTCTCTTAATGAATGTTTTCTTTAGCATGATATATATTCCACTATCAGTACTTGCCTCAAGAGTCAAACAAAGAAAAACAACTTGATGGCTAATGCCAGAAAGGAAATCCAACAGCTCTGGAAAGAGTAAAATCTAATAATAAACAGTCCCAAGATGCCCATTTGTGGTTATGCATCATGACTTTTTTATTGCAGAGGTTCTCAGAGTCCATATTTTTACCAGCTACTTCATCCATTTCTACTTGGACTTAATAGTCAGGAAAGGTCATGCTGCCCTGACAAGACTTTGCACTTGTTATCCACCTGTGTAGATGGATGCAAAAGCGCAGGCATCAGCTGCCATGCCAAGGTGTATTCCCTGCTGCAGCACAGCTCTGCTACAGCTGTGTGTTCCAAAGACTTTCAAATCTTAACCTACCAGTCCTTTAAACTCCTTAAAAGCCAAGGGTGTAGGTATTGCAGGATCTGGACCTTCGAGTTTTTTTGAGCTTGAAAGTGAAAATTAATGAAACATCAACAAACCTAAAAGCACAGTAAATCAGTCAGGGCACAAGTTGTCCCAGAAGCCCAAGACTGTTAGCACAAAGATATTATCTACTGAGAAGGAATCCAGGCTTCACTCATATCACAGGAAAGCTGCAGTAAATTAGGAATTAATGTTCTGAAGTTAATTAATTTAATTGATTTCAAGCTGAGTAAGGGAGTTAAGACTGGTATTCAAGCAGGGAGAGAGTATTTAAATTTAGCTGTCATTAGCAGGCACGTGCTGCATTCACAAAGTTTCAGGACTTTTTGCTCTCATAATATGACTTGAGCCTACTTGAAGTCTTTTACACTTCTGTTTCCTTCAGAAGGATGGGGATACGCTCATTATTTTCAGGCAAGGTAACAAATGATTAACATAAGACATGCAATTTCAAGAAATGAAGGAGCTTATTTGATTATTCTCCATGGAAGCTTATGGCATTGGCTAGGGTCAGGGGGCTGAACCACATTTTATGGCAGATCTTTTTTTGCAAAACAGATCCCAGTCCTGAAAAAAGCTTTCTGACACATAACTGTCTTCTTTTTGAAATGCATTGCTTACTGGCAGCTATGCAGTTAGGATTAAACCAAATAAGAAAAGCAAAAAATATTTTAAATGTATAAAACACAAAAACAAATGGAAAGTCAGATGAAAAGTCCTATGACAAACAGGTGTTATTTCATGTTCTTTCACTGAGACTATCTTAGTGATTGAAAGTGATTGCATGTTTTCCATCTTAGACATAAAATACTAGATAACCATATTGATTTTACAATACAGTAATCAAACTCAAAGGCTCTTCTTTCTCAACAGCATCTAAGATTTCTACTACTGTTTTTAAATGAAAATGTCATATAACAGAATCTGTATCTGAAAAGCCTTCTTGATATTCATTAACAGTACTAGCAAAAAAGGAAATTAAATAAAATTGAAGCTCTACAGAAACATGCATCTATATGAACTTAAAAATCAATGCAGGGCAGTGACTAGGACATCTCTCTTTCCAAAACAGAGTTAATACTCATGCATTATTTTGTTTCATATTCTTTGTTACATAAATTATGATTAAAATTATGGTAAAGACAAATGCAATATTATTGATACTAATAATATAGAACTTACATTATTGAAGAGAAGTTTAGGACTAACAGTTTTATCATTAGATTCCAGTGTTAATATGTTACTATACATGTACTATATGACAACTCTACAATTACAAAATAAGTAAGTGGAATCATTGAAATGACAATGATTCTCAGCCTCAGACAGCATCTTAGAGATTCAGGGCTTTAATGCCTGTAAAATTTTTAAAGTTGTCTGAGGAAAATATACTGTGTAAATGCAGACAATTCTTCTTGATGTTCAAGCACCATGTGACAGGTATAAGAGACAGATTTTCAAATATCATACAGAAATACTGAAGTTATATAAAAATTTAAGGATCACAAATTTATGCTCTTAAATCTCCTTGTCTATTGTTCCTGTCTTTACTGACTGTGAGTGTTTGTGTGAGAGGCGTTTCTTTGGTTAAACTTTTGGGAACAATTTTTCTCACTTAAGTCTGTAGCATTCAAATGCACATATTGTGGTGTACATAGGGCATTTGTTATTTCTTCAGGAAATGCTACAATTAACCGACAAAATGTTCAACATGCACTCACCGAGTAGAATTACATTTTAATTAGTCTGGTAATTTATTGTGATTATTATAACATTCTTTTTTTTCATATTTCTAAAATGTATTTTTGGATACAAGACCATATCATAAAATCTGATTTAATTTCTACATATAAACATATAATAAATGTTGTTGCTGTTCCATGGGCCTTAAAATTATAGCATAAATTCCAAGACAGAAGATGAATACCAAGACCTAGATGAGAACTGATGAGAAACATTACGGAAGTACAGCTGAAGATACAGCTCTAATGTAGTTCAGCTACAGCTCCATTTCCAGGATAAGTCTGTACAAGATTTTGTGACACATTTCAGCAAGTGCTGCAAAGATAAGAATCATTCAAAAACCAAGCTACAGTCATAACAGTAGTGCAATATAGTGAGGGCAGACCTGACTTAACCTTTAAATATATGCTCTGTCTGTACAGCCTGTGGTTTCACAGCTCTTACCACAAATCAGAATACCTCAAATGCACAAAGACAGGTCTGCTGGCAGTTGAAAGCTTCCCACTAAAGACTGTCACATATTTCAATCTACTTAAAGGTTTGGGTTTAGGATTCTATCTTTATTTGAACTCCAAAAGAATTAACAGTTGCTACATACGCACTTTCATTGCCATATTTTCCTGCAAAATAGCTGGATTGCAGCTTTTCTTTTAGTTGCAAAACTATGTAATATCAAATAACGGATTTGAATATATTGTATACCAGGATGAATTTAGAGTTTGGAAACTTTGAAAGAAAAATATTAAAAGTGTCAAAGAAAGACAGCAGTCACACTCCCAGTCAGGCTGCTAGAGGAAAGGGCAGGACCTTGCAATGTCTGATCAGCTTCACTGAAGTATTTCTCAACCCCCAGTTTTTCACATTTGCGAAATAATGCAGAAAAGAAAAATAACCAAAGTTATAATTTCAGTACAGGTATACAATACCAGACAAAAGATACAATAACATCAGCCAAAGGAAACCAGTGGGAGGAAAAGAATTGAAGAAAGAAGTCAAACTCAGCAGAATGAAAAGCAATGGAAATAGTATTAATGTTATAGATGAGAAATATGCATGATCCATATTCAAATAGTCTCTGTTCAGTTTTACTGAAGGAATAAATCCTTACAATAAGTGATAAATCATTATTAATTCCTTTGATGGAATCACATTAAGGAGAAACAAGTGTCCCATAGAGTGTATGGCCTGGGCAAATGAGATGAAGACTGTAACTCACTTATCAATATCTCTACTCCGATGCCATAAGAGCAACTAAGCTCTGTGTCTTTTTTAAAAATAAAGCTTCAATTTTTCCCATTTAATATGCATTTCTGTTTGCTAGGGTTTCTACACTGGTAGGGTGCCCTTTAATGTGATTTTTTAAAATTAATGACTAGTAATAGCAATTGTAAATTGATATCCATAAACTAACTGTAATTTTATGTACTTTATTTTGAAAACAACTTGTAAGTATTTGTATCAAGCTAACAGATTATTTTCATTCCTAAACAATAGTGATTCTAATGTATTATTCCTAGTACAGCCTTTCAAAGTTCTGTGTCAGGAAAAAATTGATTCATCCTTTATGCCTAACACAGATTTGCTAAGGCAGGTTATACCAAATAAACCTTGGCAACCTTTAAACATGGTCTTGGACACTGAAGTTAAAATGGGAAATGAAGATTCTCATGGAATTGCAGGAGGGGAGAGTGTGTGACTGAAAACTCATCAGGACAACAATTTTATCATATTTACTCCCTGGACACCACAATGCCAATACTTGCCTCTAGTAGGAAATTATCCAACAGGAATGACAATGCCCTTTATTCTCAGATTTAGTTCTGTTTGGGGTTTTTTTACATCTCTATAGATCATATATAGGCCAGTAAAACCTTACACTGAAAAAAGTTATCATGGATAAAAATCAAAACATACAAGTGTTTTTCTATGTTTGATTAATGAGAAACTTTACAGCATGCATGGTATTAATAAAGTACAGTTTTGGTTTTACATTAATTAGTGAAATTCTCAGTGATGTTCTGCAATTATGGAATTGTCTACAAATATATTTGTGCCTAATGGGCTGGAAAGAATAACAATGACCCTCTCAGAATAACAGGATCTTGATTATTGCCCTCTGTCTTGAGTGCCTGGTGAAAGGCAATGAACTGATCACATTAACAGCACCCAAAAGCAAATAGACTGGAAATACCTTTTAAAAGGCCCATTACAAAATCTTTAGAATCTTCTCAGTCCAGCAGTCTCCAAATGAAATAAACAGGTGTGGAAGACAATATCTGGTTTCCCTCTTCTACTTCCTGTTCCGTGATCACTTTCAGCTCTCAGAAACCCATACTTATTTCATTAATGTGGGTTTGGTTTTGTTTCTGTTGTTCTTCCTTTCAGCATGGACTAGAACACAAGTCAGGACTAAGCCTCCTTCCTCACCATGTGACATGCCAGGGACATTCAGCAGAGGATGGGGATGCACTCCTGGAACGCCACTCCCCACCAGGTCTGCCTCCAGCCTTCCAGACAGTCACTCCTTGCCTTCTCTACTCGAATGTTTAGTTAGTCTTCCTTATTCTCCTGCCATTACTGACAGAAATGATATTTTTCTCAAGTGTTAGTCCTTTTACTATCTTTTGCACGGGTCAGTTTAGTGCTTTTGTGTGGGAATAGATCTGTACATTAATCTGTACTATCAATTTACGCAATTTTATGCTGAATAAACTTTATCACTGAAGTTCAGGGTAATTAGTCACCATTTCATCATTATTTCTATCCACAAGCTTCTCTTAATGAAGGGGAATAAAGATTAAAATTATAAATTTCTTTAATTATTCAACACATTTTAATTCTTTACTTTGTATTTTACCATTATTTTTTTGATTAGGAAACTGAATAATTGGTTTGAAAAATACTTTTAAGGCTACTTGCATTTTTCTGGATACTTTCTAGGGAATTTCACATTTTTCCTATAGGAACCATGACTGAAGAATTAATTTGTCTTATTTGCAATTAGATTGTTTTCCCTCTAGATGTTTTGTGATTTTAATTTCTTTCTCCTTTTTGAGATCTCTCAGCTAATAACTCCAATAACATAGAAGAAGATCATATAGAACTGGCCCTTAGCTGCAAAGTTAGAAAGTGCCCTGGAAAAAATAAACCTGCAGTTAATTTAGGAAAATATAAAAAAAAATTCTAACAGATATTTCCTTGTTTTTAATGCAATAAACATAACTCCTATTTGGACTTGCTTTTATAAGGCATGAATGATCAGCATTTCAAGATGCTCAAAACCCTTCAAGTATGGAAAGCTGCAGCTGGGAAGAAAAGGAAAAAAAACACCAAAAACCAGTGTGAAGGCCTTGTGCTGCTGCTTATCCTGCTGCCATTGTTTTCTTAAGATTCTATGGACAGTCTTGCTATACTTATCACTCCTCCTGTCAATGTTTCATTAGCATCTTCCTGCTCATATTTCCCTCTAATACATTTACTCCTGTAAGTCAGATAGAGGGACAGCACAATGGCTCTTTGCAGTATTTGTTTTCATGTATTCCTTCATTATGAAACTCATTTCAGCTGGACCTTTAAATAACTCTTAAGCAGCAAGAAAGAGGCAGTACATCCATCACACAGTGAATACAAAGCATTTAATGCAGATCTCAAATCAATTCTTTTGTTCAAATGCTAATTTTTATTTATTTCCCTTCCCCGGGACGCTCAGCAAGTAAAAATTATATTCATGCCAGTGTGGATTTATAACACAAGCAGGGAGATGAAATAAGAAAGCTGAGCATACTGTATTAGCTATTATTCATAAACTATTTCTACTTGTCAGATGTTTGCTATGAGGCTGAGAATGGAGTACTTCACCTCCCTCTCAGCTGGACCACAGCTGAGAAGTTGCTTCAAGTTCACACAACACTACAACTCAGAATAAATTCCATGACTAAAGAGACTAATTCCTGTTTCCTGGCACACTCTGTGCCTGCCTCTTAAATGGAGCTTAGTTAATATTCTAAAGGAAGAAACCCAGACAATGTCTTCATAAACATAGAAATTTTCAAAAGAAAACAAAATTATTTCCTTCTGGGATTTTGTTCTTGATAGTCTTTTTTGACTTTGTTACTATTGAGAATAAAGCAAGATGGTGCTGAGGGAGACTTCAATCTCAGTTTAGATTTCTCTGTTCCTTTCTTAAGTGAAGCCCTTTCATACTACCAAATTGATTTAATGTCAATATGCTGCCTGAAGTTCAAGTTGGGAAAAAGTGATGTCATATTTCAAAACTTTCTAGATATACTTTCATCTTTTCAAAATAACAGACTTTTTCCACAACACTCCCTTTCTTATCTTTCTCCAAGCCCTCTATCCCCATAAAACCTCACAAAAAATTTGGCTCATGGTAGTTTTCAGTTTTTGCCCACGAATAGACCTACACACAGTCTTATGTGTTATTTTTTGCAGACATAATTGTTTTAAAATATCAAGGCATCATAGCTTTTGGCATTCTCATGTGCTTTTTTATTTCTGCTAGTCATTCTACACATTTAAGCATCTAAAATATATAGATGTAGATATAGAAATTTACATATGAAACAGTCTGAATAAGGGAAAGAATGTTAATTTTGTTTTAGAGCAATGATAAATAAAATGTGGGTTTTTTTATTGACCATTTGATAATTTTCAATCTGTGAATGTTTAACTAGATAATATTTTGAGTTAAAAATTAGGAAAGATGTGTTCCTATGTTTTCATTATTCCTCTATGGGGGTTATTGGCATTTCCAGTAAATATTCATACCAGCTGAATCCTGAAAATGTCTATCCAATAACATGCAGAGATGCACTGATTTTTTTAAAAAGAAAAACCTTAAAAGATGCCACAATTAAAATGAGATATCAGGAAATTCGCCAGTGGTAAGAATGCCTTATGTCAATGGTTTGGCTCAAAATGTTATAAAATTTCTGTTGTCAGTGGCAGCTGAGTATCAGCAATGCAGGCTCCAAAATGTAAATCTGTGCATGTATTTTCAGCCATTCATCTTCCACTTTCAGGATTTCCACAGAGTATAAGTGACCTGAAGGCAGCATCTGATTTGGGGAAAAGTGTATGCCAGGAGAATGTATTATTAACAATCAAAATCCAAAATATAACTGTTTATATATTGCTGTTTGTTACTGTGTTTTTGTACATGAGAGTACCTCCCTTCAGTTTAGGCATTAAAAATACAGACTAACCTCTTTACCTCCTCTACCAATTTGATCTAATAGTTGCAAGAGAATATTCTACAAACCACCAAGAGAATATTCTACAAAGATTCCTAATACTTCACAGAGAAAGAAAATACATGCAATCTGTTTGATGTTTATAGATGTATACTCAGCAAGCCAGAAAAACCTGCTGGGGATTACAGGTGAATATCACTGGGACACTGAAGGAGATCCTCCCAGCTTTTTACAGAAACTGGCCTGTTTGGGAAGGACAGTGGATAAAGTGGAGGATTAGGAGACAAAACATACTTCTCACAAAATTGGCAGTCGTGCTTCTGAAAGTGTCAGATTGAATTCCTCTTGTCACCCAAAAATCTGTTGGCAACTGACAATCAGAAGTGGATTCAGTCATCATGGTTTGCCACTTAACATTACTGTCCAGCTCCTGTAAGCCAGGATTCCATCATGAAGATAACATCTCCACTGAAAATTTCTCAACAGTCTCTTGCTTCAGTTACATTTGTTTCCTTTCATTTTTTCTGTTTGCATCAGAAGACTCAGGCATGAAATTTTAAGCACGCTTCTTAAGCAAAGACCTGGCAACCAGAAAGCTGTCAGGGGTATCTTATTTGATGCCATGGTCTCAAAAGCCTCTGGGGATGTATGTCCTGGGCATTACTGTGTTTGTAACAAGCCCCTCTGAGGGGTCAGTGTGCACCAGTTCTGTTACTTCATATCTTAATTCAGCTTTTTTCCCTTTCTTTACTCCTGAATGTGGAGACATTTAGATCTCACAGTAGGCTGTCTAATAGATATTTGCTTGGGTCTGACCTGCTGGGAGAATAGCTCAGGTTTTGTGAGTTAGGGTTTCGTATAACTTTCTGAAATTCACCATGGCTAATTGTTACTGCCACTATTACATCTAGTACTGGTTTGCTAGAGGCACGTGCCTAAAGCAGTTTGTTTTATTGGTTTTGTTGGGTTTTTTGTTTGTTTGTTTTTGTTTTGATTTGGTTTTGGTATTTTTTAATGTCATCCTTCTTTTATTTCTTGAGAGGGATAAATGAAGGAGGCTGGTCTCTGCACTAAGATACTGTGACTTCCACAATTCATCAGAAAGAAGCACCGGTGCTTTGCATTGATATAGTTTAGACTCCATGAAGCTCCTTTATCTGCAGACCATATTCCATGTAAAGCCAAATCCATTCTGACTTTGTAGTGGGAAAACTCATTCCCTAGAGATGGAACAAGGACCCTACCTTTTACAAAGAGGCTATTTGCTTCACTCTCAATTTGAAGGCTGGAGAGCTGGGGTTTGGGATGCTCTGTGAAATAGGCTCAGTGGAATTTGAACAGTAGCTTCTGGCTGAACATTTTGGAAAAGCAAACAAACCAACCAGCTCCACAATACCACTTGTTTCAAGCCTTTATAAGTTCTCAAAGTTTCTCTTGCTTTCTGAATAGGTTATCTCACCACCATGAAGGTGGCTGGTTCCACCTATTCTGCAAAATAATCCATTCCCTGAGGAGCTGGCAAACTCCCAGCAAAAATCTCAAGCTGTGTGTTTCTTGGCACTGTGTGAAGATTGAAAGCGTATCTCTATGACTGGTTCTATCACAGTAAGACAGGAACTATTAAGCGCTAGAAGGAATGAAATGCATATTTCATACCATGCTTTTGACATCTTTCATAACTTGCCCTTCCTAGAGAAGAAAATTCTGCATTTTCATATCTACAAAAGCAG